>WEKX01021545.1:21345-45287 GCA_013390025.1 Pitta sordida
TCTGTGATTCTGTGATTCAGAGTCCACAAGAAAGAAACTACAAAAATAATTCAGTTGGCTTGTTTGCTCTCAGATGCAAGAGGCACATAGGTGCTGGTTTAGCAGCACAAAGGTGCTATGTTAACATAGAGAACATCTTTGCTATATTATCTTATAATATCAAAGCCATATACTCTTCCGAGAGATTTTTAAAGCACTGTTTTGACATCCCTTTTGATCAATGTATCACAAAATAAGGAGTATCACAAAATGTGATCTCACAAGTTGTATTTGGTGCAGAGAAAACATACAAACCATTTCTTTATAAAAGATTGGAGGAAAAGCCTTCTAAAACATTAAGCTAATGGATGAATTTCACAAAGCTTTGTGAAAGAGATATTTATCAGATGTGTTTGAATCTAAATCAAAGAGATGATTTTGCATCTGTGAAATTTTAAATCAAGAGGACACATCTACAAAGTTTTAGAATAAAATATTGAAAATCTGGAATTTGAAGATGAAAGAACAGAGAGAAATAAAAGTGCAACATAAAACATTGATTAGATAGTTTTGGACAATTGATGTCTTGGGGTTTGTGCTGAACTCTTGATGAAGTAGTAAAACCAGGCCCTACTCAGTAGTTTGAATTGTAGTGCAGAAAACTGTAGGATTCAAACCTGAGTGAAAACTTAACCTAAAGAGCTATAAGTCAGAAACTTAAAAAATTGATGATAGTCTTCACATGTGTTGTGGCGCAGCTCTCTCTAGTGCTCTGAGTGACTGTTGGAGCATTAAAAATAAGAAGCCACATAGAGAGCAGGACATGCTTTCTTTCAAGAAACACCAAAGTCGATTTTGAGACTGGAGCTCCAACATCAGACATTGTTTATGCAGTTCTCTTTGTACATCAGTCTCAGGCATCTCTCCATTCGCTGAATTTTCCCCCATTTGCCGGATTTTCCCCTTTCTCAAAAAATAGCCTGTAAACTCAGAGCTAAATTTCCAGAAGTAAAACCATCCCACCTGTGAATTGAGTTCCTGGCATTCTTTGCTATAGCACAGCCAGGTATTTAAGCTTTCAGGACTTCTTTTACCATGTATTTCCTTTCAAAGAATGTATTTCATCACAGCTTTTTGAAAGGTTTTCAGAGAGGACCTATAAAAGTTTTAATATGAGCTGCAGTCCTATAAAAAGAATGAAAAAAAACCCAGAATTAATTTGATTCAATGATTTTAGATTCAAAACAGCCACTGGTTTCTATCCTGCTCAACATCTGGTATGGACATCAGACAGGATACCACTAACTCTGCTGCACTAGTGAAAAACAAAGGGAGTAGAATAGAAACCTACATTAGATTCTATTAATGTTTCAAAAGATTTTCTAGATTTTCTGTTCAATTTTGCCTTCTTAAAAAATGAGAAGTCTTCCTCTGTATTAGAAAGTGTACCAGTTTTACCTCTAACCAGCACCTAATGTTAAAATACAATAACAAGATCCCTTCCTGTTGATGGGTACAACCTATTAGTTCCTGTGCCAAGAGGTGATTTAGTCATGCTGGGGATATGGAGACAGTCACCTCTATGTCTTAAAGGTTTTACATTCTATGCAGAATGAGCCATGGACAAGAAAAATAGCAAGCACAAAAAGACATGGCAGAGCTGAAAAGAAAGGCATGTATTCTCTTTCCTGCTTTAACTATGACAGTCATACCTTCATATTCACAGATCATGGATCTCCTGGGCATCCTGCGAATTGCCCAATCCACCAGCATGGGCATATCATGAGTATGCACATAGGTCATGCCTATATACCCACCCCCCACTGCTCCAGAGCATTACGGACTGTTTTTTGCACCTCCCCACGGCATCCCACAGCAGAGAGGAGCAAAAGGAACTCTTTCTGAGCCCTCTCCAACTGGGTAGACCCTCGGAGAATCTGTGGGCTTCCTTTTGGCCATGCTACCACTTTTGTTGCCACTGCCGCTGGTTTGCTCCCCTGGGCTCACTTGCATGGCTGTGACAGTGGGGAAGATTTATAACACTGTGCCAAGCTTGCCCCAGGGTTGCAGGGGGGGCAGGGGCTCAGGGGCTGCTTGGCCCGTGGCCGTGGGGTCTCAGTGGCTGCTTACTCCAGGACAATGGTGGGATGGAGGCTCGGTGGCAGCTCGCCTCACGGCCACAGAGGAGGCTGCCGTACACCAGGGAGGACCCCTTCATCCCCAGGCTCAGGTTGGCATGGGTCCATGCAGTCAGCGCTCTTGGAGCTCAGGGACACTGAACTCTGTAGCACTGTGCTTTCCTTGCTCCTGGCACACACTGGTGGGCGGCCCGCCCAAGCCACCTGCTGCAGCAGAACTGGACCACTGCATACTGTGGCACCATGTGCTAGACTATAATCCTTCTGCACTAGGCGCGAGACATGGAGATATGGTTCAGGTCACCTGTTGTGGCAGAATGGGACTGCAACGTGCCGTGGCACTGTATATTAGACTACAAACCTTCCCCACTCTGGATCAGGAACGGAAACATGGCCCTGGCCACCTGCTGTGGCGGAATGGAACCGTGCAGTGCCACGTGTTACAGTATAGGCCTTCCCTGCTTCTGTAACACATGGATGGGTGGCCCGCCCAGGCTGCTTGGAACCATGGTGTTATGGTTTAGGGCTTTTCTTTGCTGCTCTGGCAGCGAGGGGCTTAACAGCTCAGCTCTCAGCTAGCTCGCTGCCATGGCCTTCAAGGTTATAGAGATAGAGACATCTCTGTAAATAACATATTTGGGAGAGAAGAAAAAAAAGTTTAGTAGCAAGATGTAGGGGCTGGTTCAGAACCTGCATCGGGAGGCTGAGATTGAAGGCCCCCAGGCCCACGAGAGACGGGGTAGAAATGTTCTTCCAGGCATCCTGCTGCTGCTCGTAGAATGGACTGACCAGGGTGTAAACTATGGGCTAGAGAGAAGGAACCAGTGGTGCAGAATCCATCTAAGCCATGACTGAAGATGAAGATAAAAGCTGGAAAAAGCTGTAGATGTTCTTCGGAGNATGCTGCGGTGTTGTGTGTTAGACTATAAGCATTCCTCACTATGTATTGGGCACGGAGACGCAGCCCAGGCCTCCTGCCCCTGCAGAATGGGACTATGCCGTGACATGGTGCTGCGGGACTATAACCCATGTGTTGTAAACATTTCCCGCCACATAACCTCTGCAAGATAAGGGAGCAAACTGCGGTGGTCCCCAGCAAGTGAGAGGCACCATCCCCCTGCCCCACGGGGGCATGCCAGTCCTACCTCACACAGAGTGCCAGCACTGCCCCTTGGTGAAGCAGAGGTAGTGCACGTGTCAACCGGGAAGCTCTGCAAATAGTTGAATGGTCTTTTCCAACCTTACTGATTCTGTGATTCTGTGATTCTGAATGTTGAGAAACAATCAGTGAATATGCAAATAAGAGAATCCAGAAGCGTATGTACCCAAGTCTGGATGTATTTATTTCCCAACACATCAACTTGCTACCTAAAGGCAGAGAAGACTGGTGAAGTGAACTATTCTCTCTGGCCTCCAAACTGTTCTGAGCAAATAAAAAAATCAAAACTTCAGAAAGAAGTTTATACATATGTGTTTATAATATATTTTGAATGAACAGTGAACCCCCAGCTCTTTACAGTTTTGGTCTTTGTGGGTTCAATAAATCACATGTTTTCCACAAAAATTCACATCTGAGCACACGCAGAGTGACCTGCAAAGATATACAGCTCATGAATATGCAAATAAGTCCTGTCCATTGCTCCTCCCCTCCCCTCTGGAGCTCTGTGGGGCATTCCCAGGACCTCCCCCCACATTGTGCTAGCTCAGGAGAGCAAAGCTGTTCTCTTCTGACCCCTCCCCTCAACATTCCCTGTGGCCCCCCCAGATGGCTCCTGGCACAGGTGCCCCTGGGATTGGGCTCTCCCTGCCCGCAGCCAAAGGTCTCCAGCTCCCAGTGATGGTGCTGTTTTCACTCAGTGCTGTGTGAACCCTCAGGCTAGGCTGTCCCCTCAGCTGCCCCAGTGAGCATCCCAGGTGGGAGGAGGGGACGGGAGCTTGGAGGAAACCAGGGGGAACCAAAGACAACCACCACGGAACACAGCTCCGCTCATGGCAGGCACCTGAGGAGTACAAGCAGCAGAGGCACGGGGCGTTGTGATTGGAGGCAGCAGGGCTGGGCAGGTCCCTGGCTACTCATCTCAGTGGAGCCACTGCAGCCACCACCACTGGCTGGAACACCACTGCAGCATCCAGGATATCACTTCCCCCACCAGCACAGGGCGGCTTGGTGCCTCTCTGCCTGTGTGGCATGCGGCGGTACCCCAGTTAGCCCCTCGGCAGCCCTAGTCCAACCTCCATCACCCCCTGTTCCCTCCCAGACCTCACCAGTCACAGACAAGCCTCTTTGGACTCCGTGCCTCTGACCAAGCGGGGGGTGTGTGGTGAGGTGGGGCCAGGGACCTGGCGGGTCCTGAGGCCCTGCCTGCACTATTGAGGCCACTGCCCCCACCACGGCTTCTAAGATCCCACCTCCCACCGTCTCCCATTGGCTGCCGGGACAACGCTGTCCCTTGTTATTGGCTGCAGCAGCTGCCACTCCACCCACACAGGCTGGGAGCAGTGGGGCTGGGGCAAGAAGTTTGTGCACAGTGCTGGGGGCAGAGCTCAGGCTCTCCTGAGCTCTCCCAATGCCTTCTGAGCTCTCCTGACCTCTCCTCACCTTGGGGTCAGGGTCGCACTGTCCCTACACACCTCCTTAGCTCTCTGGGGCTGAGGGGGAAGGGGCAATGGGCAGGTCTTAATTGCACATTCATGGACTGCTTATCTTCACACATCATGGGCTTTGTTGGAGGCAGGGAGATCCGATACCCTACAAGTGTTCACTGTATTATTACGAGACCATGGTTTCCAACTGTAAAAATGTTACCTCAATATGTCTGCCAGACATGAAGACCCACATATTTCACGAACATACAGGCAATTGTTTGTGCAAATCAAGGTGCAAAATCAGTTCCAGGATCACCTCTCTGTGTCTCCTCATCGTCCATCCGGTTATCCTTGGAAACTCTTGTACTAAAGTTTTTGTTTCCTTTTTGGTTAATGAGAAGAGAAAATTGATAAATATTTTCTCAGGAAATGCAATGTTGGGAGCCACCTGCACTTACATGTTTATATTCCAAAATTAAGTTGGCTGTTAATGTTCATTCTCTTGTGAGGAGAATAAATATCTGCAGGGAGAAGTGGCAAGGAAGACCTAATTACCTGCCTAGACTATTCTCCATCTCAGTATATAGTACTGGCATTGAGCTAACAATACAGATGTTGTTATCCTAAGTAAACTAAATCAAACATAATAACCATTGTTTTCTGGTAAGTCATCATCTGTCCTGGGTCAATTAAGATGTAGCATGAAATAAATTTAGAAATACTTGATTGATATCTATAGAGAGAGAAATATGAACTTTACTGGGAGAAAGGGAAAACAATTTAATATAACAAATATATATATATATATGTGTGTGTGTGTTTGAACGATAACAGTATATTAAAAGAAAAAGCAAACCCACACTGGAACAATGACAACTGTAAACAAGTGGCAAAATAAACAAGCACAAGGGGGGTGTCTAGTTCAAGGGAAAACCAGGGCACCTCCAGACTCCAGGGCCAGGGGAATAGGGTTCAGGGTAGGCAAACCAGTGGAGTAACAGCCAGTGATCCTTTCCCGAAATGTCCAAGGGGCTGCAGGGAGATCCAATGGCCAGCAGGGGAGAAGCTGCTTTGAGATGAGAAGTCAAAGGTCCACGTGGTCCTGGGCGAAATGGCAGAGGTGAAAAACAAGATGTCCTCAGTTCCAAAAGTCCATGAACCTCCCTCCTGTGAGCCCAGGAGCTGTAGTTATAGGGCCTTGGACCCCTCCCACGTCACATGCCTTGTGGGCATGTCTTCACATGCCACTGGCAGTCACTCAGCCTGCCGTGGCCCTCAGGCCCTTCCCCTATTCACATGCCTTGCCAGGAGGGCAAGATAAGAAAGGAATCCTCCATTGTTTGTCCAGTAGAAAGGAGAAGACCCCTTCCCATGCCAAATGCCTTGCCAGGAGATAAGATACAAGATCCTTCATTGTTTGTCAAGTGAAAAGGAGAGAAGCCCCTCCCCTGGCCACATTCCTTTCAGGGGAGGGAAAAGGAGATAAGAAGAGATACCTATTGTCTGTTCCAGTAAAAAGGAGAAAAGTTTTACAATAGAACAAAAGGCCTCTCCCCATGACATTATCATAAAATAAAAATTAAAAGGGGGCATTTTGAATTTGTCTAGTGCCCTATTGAAATTTCAAAATCATCAGTATTGCTATAACTAGCCATAACATAATATTTAGCTACAGATGAACCCATATATGGATATAGAGAAGTCAGTTTCAGGGAAGTTGAGGTCAAGCGGGAGTGAATCCTGAGTGCTTTGACAGCCTCAGGACGATGCATGAGTAGAGGAACATTTTTGGTGTTGCAATTTTTTAATTTCTTTGCTAGGAGTTAATTCACTAGGATTATGTAAAGAGTGTGTGCACCTGTGAGGAGTTAATTTGGTATTTCTGGAGCTCATAAAATCTAACACAGCAGATGACATTTCTGAAATACTACGTCAGCAGGGATAGAATATGAAAAATCATCTTAGTCTCTTTCATGCTAGCACATATTTCTAAATTGCTTTCTTTGGGGAAATCAGCCACATCTGTCTCATCAATTAGACTAAGAATTCAAGAGATAATTGCTCTGACATGCTCCTAAAAGTCTGAGTGATACTTAGACAAGAAATCTGAGGCCAATCAGAGGAATACTCAAAGATATTTTGTTAAACTCAACAGAAAGAGCTCTAGTCATAAGAGCAGGTTATAAGACGCCTGGGGTCCGTAGCCTAGGACACTGAAACAGGGACACCTAAGCATACAGCCTCCAGAGGTTATATGCCCTCCCAGGTTCTCAGGCATACAGGTCTTTGATTCATTCTTACAATGGTGCAAAAAAAGATCTGTTTCACTTCCTCACTGCGTAGGAGAGTAAAGAATTTTCCTGCTCCCTTGGAGAGAGAGAAAGGCACCTGTCCTTCTCACTCTGGATCAGCTGTCCTGTTGCATGAATCAGTCTTGGCCTGGTGGAGATATAATCAATTATAAAGGGGACCGATGTCACAACAAATGCAGCAGTGAGAGAAGCACAGTGCTTGCTCTTGAATTGATCCCTTATCAAATAAAGAACGAAGCACCAGATGCTCTATTCGATGCCATCCAAATTATTGGATAAACTGCATAATATGTAATACAGTTGGCCCTCGAATACCACGGTACTGCAGGTCTTGTGTGTGTCGTTGTCGTGCTCCACCCACACCTTTCTGACAGCCCAGCTATCTAATAACGTTAAGGGAATTGTTTCTAGTCAAGTAGCAAAACTTCAACAAGTTTTACTGAGTTTCTCTGAGCTGCAGCTTCTTACATGCAGGAATGTAATGCTGTAATGCAGGAATGCTTTGCTTCTAGTGAGGATGTTATCTTCTCATTTGAAAAGCGAGACAGTATCCATAGCAATGAAGTCTAGCTTCCAAGAGAGTTAAGATTTCTGCCTTGGTCTGTGCCTCCACAACTACCCAGTACTTAACCAGTAACCTTTTTTGAGCACGCATGGGCAGGGTCCCAGGCTCTGCCAGAGGCTGGCTCATTGGGACCGGGACCTGGACCGGGACACCGCAGGGGGGCCGAAGATGCTGGGAGCCGGCTCACACCAAGCCGGCAGCTTACTACCATTATGCTAACCCTTCTTTGGCCAGCCCTGCCCAGAGCATGGTCCCGCCAAGCTCCACCTGGGACATGGAGCTGGGAGGAGACAGGCGGGAGGAGCCAGCGGCAGCAATGGAGGACAAGAGGCACGCCACACCTGGAAGGCTTGCAGGACACCCCTTCCCCATCCACAGCTTTCTTCCCTTCCTTCTCCTCCTCCTCTCTCCGCACCTCCCCCCCCCCAACCCGTATACTGGAGAGAGCCCCCTGCACTGTCCAGTGTGACATAAGTAGCCTGAGCCACTGGCGCCGGCACACTGGGCTGTGTCAGTGATGTGTTCTTTATTTTTTTTCCTCACAAACCCAACAGCGCCGAGATAAGGCTTTTCCCCTCTTTTGATTTCGACTGGCAAAATGGTGCCAGCCACCGTCCCCGGGCTCGGCAGAGACAGCAGGCTGGCGTGTGCCGTCTCTGCGGCACACAGGTCACCAGCAAAGGGCTGTGTGCTTTCTTCTAAAGCAGCATGCTGGTGGCATGGTGTCAGCCACCATCCCCGGGACCTATGGACACAGCAGGGCGGCTGAATCCACCCCCTACAAACCAGAGAGAGCAACGCGGGCGGCGCAGGCAGAGCAGCGTTCTGGGGAGCAGCCCCCGAGGACACGGAGAGAACACAGAGCGGTGGGTTCAGAAAAGAACGTACAGCCCCGACGTGCACTTGCCACGGTAGCCGCATGTGCCCCTGCAGCATTCCATGCTGCAGCCGGCATGGACAGAGCACTGCACCGGCGCGCCATGCGGCGCAACGAACGATGCTAATTTGCATATTCATGATGGTCTACTTTGACTATTCATGACTGTCAGTTCACACAGGCGCAGGCACGAATGCCTTGCAAAACGGACCTCCCCAGCTGCAGAAAAATCAGACCGTGATGAGGTGAATCCGCTATTGGGGAACCATAAAGTAGAGGAGGTTGACTGTAATGATGTTCTATTAATATAGTTGTTTCCAGTTATGTAATTTTGTTAGTTTATCATTCATTGCAGAAACCATCATCAGTTACCATTGTTACAAAAGTTATATTTTTTTAGGAAAAATAACCACTCTCTTTTTTTAGTGGTTGTCGTGGTTTGACCCTGGCTGGATGCCAGAGACCCACCCCAACTTCTCATGAAGGAGAAAACTAAAAAAACAAACTGGAAAATAAAACTGGAAAATAAAATAAAACTGGTCACAGGCAAAAGAAGCAAGGCAAAACTATAAATAAAGAACATAAAGGGTTTATTTTCTAACTAACAAGCTCAGAACTGCAAGGGAAGCATCATTTAGAAGGCAACCTTTCTCCCCCCACCCCTCCTTCTCTTACAATAGATGTAATATTCCCTTTTCCACCAGGAGAAAAAGGGGGAACATAGGGTAGGGGTAAACCAGGCAGGTTGGCATTTCTGAACAGATCCAGGGTAGGAACCATCTCTCTGCCCTTCCATAAAGTNAACAGTGGTTAATACAGTTTTATTTATCAAGTGGCAAGTGAGCAAAAAACAGCATGCCGGGCGGCTTTGGGGGCTCAGCACTCCACCCTCAGCTTGCAAAAATGAGTTCTTGAATCTCTGCTCTTTATACAATTCTTCCTTGCTGTCTTCTACGCCTGCGTTATGTGTGCTAGGTGTGTTGCTTTTCCTGCCATTCAGTGGTCGTTTGAGGAAGGTCAACAGTCTTTCTTCGTGGCAAGCGAGCTTATCTTGTGCAAGCTGTGCAAGTTTTATTTAATATTTAGCAACTATGTATTGTTAAGCCAGCAGTTCCCTTTCTTTTAGCCTAACAGGATATTTTAACCACAGCCTTCCCTTCTCCCTTAAGATTTGATTAACAAACATCACATTTTATTACACCATAACCAATTAATGAAATCCTAATGGTCATTTTAGAAATATTTATTCTGAAATAGTGCACTTACACACTGCTCCTATCACAAAAAGAGAATCAATAGACAAGTGATGGTTTGCCTTGTCTGTCATCAGCAAGGGCTTTCTGCTAGCAGCAGTTCAGGTCTAGGTAAGCATGATGTCCACATCTACCACTGTCATATTACCAGCAATTCAGGCTAATAATAATAATTGCTTTATTAGCATGAAAAACTAAGATAGGTCAAAACCAAACAGATTCCATGGCTCAGTCCAGACATAAGTAGATGTAACAAGTAAAAACTACATGATCAATAAAAACTTCAATACAAGGTACCCTCCCGTGACTTGGATTTGAATTACCCATTTGCTGCACCCACAACACAGAGTACTAACCACTATACAATCACAGCAAGCTGTCAGAAAACTCACATTAAGAGGCAATTTTTTTCCCGCGGTGCTCCTAAAAATTTTTTATAAATGATACCACCTGCAGTTTACACTGAGAGTTAGCAGGAGCTTGCTCTAAACTTTCTTACGATTACAGGGAGAATATGTGGGGAGAATACAGGGAGAATGCTTTGCATTCTCTGGTTACATGTCTTGGGGGGGTCCCATGAATCACCCAATCCACAAGCATGAATATGCACATAGTCCACGTTCACCTCCTCAACCCCTGCTGCCTTGGAGCACAGGGGAGTGCTCCGCACAGCTTCTCACAGGACAGGGAAGCAAAGGGAAGTGGTTCTGAGCCCTCTCCAACCTGAGAGACCTCCAGAGAATCCCTGGGCTTCCCTTTGGTCACTCTGCTGCTTTCGCCACCACCGCTGCCACTGGGCCGGTGCCACTGCGCATGGTTGCATTGCTGCCATGGTTGGGAAGCTTGCCCTGGGGCTGTGGCGGGGCAGGGGCTCAGCAGTCCCTGCTTGCACTCTACAGGCTCTCCCTGGAAAGGTGCTGGCTGGGACAAATGCTCAAGAGCACCTCATGCTGGGACACCCAGGAGGAGAAGCAGCAGGACACCCTGGTCCTGGCACACACAGGCAAGCAGGGGGGAAGGGGAGGCTAGCTCATGCCACAGTCCCTTTGGAGGAGGCTGCAGCGCTGTGAGAGCACTGTCCCTGGGGCTACATATATCACCAGGTGTGCCGGGTGCCAGGCGCGCAGCCCCCAGGGACGCAGAGCACTTAGCACTTGGATTCCTCCACAGTTAGCACACCTATTGGTATCACTTCCCTCGCCTGTAGCCATGGAAACAGTAACACAGACATAGACACACATATGGGCAGTCACCACTGGCAATCTGCAGGCGCTCCCTGGAAAGGTGTTGGCAGGGACAAACGCTTGAGAGCACTTCGTGGTGGGACCCCTGCTCTTGGCACGAGCGGCACTGTGGGAGTATACACCATGTATATATTAAAAATATTATGTACTTATAATATTATATATTATAAACCTTCGCTGCCACGTAGCCTCCACAATACTCATAAGGGAGAGAACTGTGGCTGTGCCCAGCGAGCAAGAGGTGCTGCCCCCTGACCCATGGGAGGATGCTCCATGAATAGCCAATTAATATTCGCTGAGAAATACAGTGAACCCCCAGTACATTGCGACCTCTACATTACGACACTGCCCATTCGCAAAGCAATTTTCTNCCATTCCTTGTTACTCAAAGCCTAGTGAAACCCCAGGCAGTGCTCTGCCTCTGCCGGTACTAGTGGATGTTAAAGGGCAAGAAACACCGATACAGACGCCCCCATCCCCCCTGCCATAAGTGGCCCGGGGTGTTGCAATGTTGCAAAGTTAAGGTTTTTCCAGGCTCCAAGAATGCCGACCAGAGCTCAGGGATACCCCTTCCCCACCGCGGAGGCAGGGTGAGCACGTGCGGGCCAGTATGCAGCCCCTGGGGCTGGGCCGATGCGAAAACCTGGGCTGGGCCAGGCCGGGCTGGGGGACTGGGGGGGAGCAGCGGCACGGGGTTTGCGCTGTGAGCACACATGGTCGCAGCAGCTGCTCAGAAACAGTTACCTTGGCTTGCCTGTGCCGAGAGAGATCATGGGAAGGAGCAGAAAATTGTCCACAGTGCTCCGGAATTTGGGCGGGTGGAGCAATGGGCATGGCCTGCACGCATATTAATGACCTGCACTTCTTTGCGAGTTTAGCGTTTTGCGAGGCCCGTGGCCTGTCCCGTTCCTCATGAAGGATGGAGTATAACTGTATTCCATGAATCTATGAAGACGCAAATCAGTAGGTAAAAATATGCAAGGTATTACTGTAATTACATCTTATTGTCATCTCAAAAATTGCTTCCGGACTTATTTTCCTTTCCCTTAATAATCCATGCTTATCAGGATTGCCTAAAAACAGGCTCAGGATAGTAATAATATTCCTCCCTCTCTCCCCAAAAAACCTTTTCAGAGATTTTTTTTCCCCTATTTTTTTTCAGTACCAAGGAAGGCAAAGCCTGGCAGTATAGAGACAGATTTAGGCAAATTAACAAAATCTACTTAATTGAAAACCACATTTGATTAATTGAACAAGGTATGTTTGATTCTAGTTTAAGTGCTTGTATTGATGGACATCATCTTCCTTATCTCTGCCATAAGGACAGAACATAAAACACACCTTTTCCAGAATCTGCATTACCTACTATGGAAGGTCATGTTCAAATACAGAAATACCTCGCTCATTTGCGTCTCTGGTGACTTGCGGAATATTTCTCCATAAATCTTATTTAGTTATTCACGGAGCTTCCTGGTCGACACATGTGCAGTGCCTCTGTTTTGCCGAGGGGCAGTGCTGGTGCTCCCCATGGGGCGGGACTGGCACGTCCCCATGGGGTGGGTAGGCAGGCAGTGCCTCTCTCTTGCTGGGGACAGCCACAGATTGCTGCCTTATGAGTGTTGCAGAGGTTACATGGCATTTATATGAGCCGGCACAGTCACGTGCTGCGATCCCTTCCCCACTCTGCAGCAGGGAAGGGTTATCCTGTGTGTCTCCGTGGCTGGTCTCTATCAGGGAAGGGTTATACATAGTCTAACACACGCTGCCATGGCACACCTCAAGGCACACGGGGCCCCACACAGGGATGCATCACTGTGGGCTCCCCCGGCTGCCCCGGGCCACGGGCAGGCACTGACACCCAATGCAGCTCAGTCATGCCCTCCACTGTCATTCTAAGCCTAGCTGGGGAACTGACTGCTGGCTGAGCGCACACGGGGGCCCTGCTCTGTCTTCTCCAGGCCACCTTCCCACCCATGCCAGGAGCAAGGAAGTCTACTGTAACACATGGCGTGTCACGGTCCCATTCTGCCACAGCAGATGGCCAGGCCACCTGCTCACCCGTGTCAGGAGCCTGTGTTCCTGTTCCCACAGCCACAGTCAGGGGAGGTGATGCTGGTGGCAGAAGGTGTGCTAACTGTGGTGGAATCCAAGTGCCAAGCACTGTATTGTCCCCAGGGGCTGTGCACCAGGCACCCGGCACACCAGGTGATATACGTAGCCCCAGGGAAAGTGCTCCCACAGAGCAGCACCTGCGGAATGCGAACAGGGACTTCCTGTCCCTGGGGACCGGCAAGCGTATTGTAGCCGCTGCAGTTAAAGAGAGAAAAGCTTCACATTGATGTCCTCTACTGCTGTAAGGGGCACAGGGTGTTGCAGGGTTGCAAAGTTGCCATATTCATGGCAATAAGTTGGTATATTCATGGTGTCCGTGTTCTTGGATTGGGTGATTCATGGGACTTGCAGGAGACCTGTAACCAGCGGATATGGAGTTATGACTGCACTACAGCTGAAGGCTGAAAGGACAAAGAACTTTGCTTCCATCAGCTGAGACCATCAATTAATGTAATACTGAGATGAGATGCTGAGCAGCACCTGCCCTTTGACACACGTTCAGAGACAGAAAGACTGAAACAACATTCAAATAGGCAGAACAGAAAAAATAGAAAGTTCTCTCATATGAAAGCTCCTGCAGAAATCAAGCTGTATAACATAAAGAAAGATTATAGTGGGAAAAATAATTATGGGCAAACTCCAGGGCATTCAAGTCTTGTACAGAAAATGAAGCCTGTTTTCCTCATGCTCACTCTTTCCACAGTTCTACAGTGATCCCCCGTTACTCACAGGCTGTTGGGTCTGGCCTTCTTCACGTGAGTCTTGGAATCTGCAAAGATAGCGAACCCACTAAGTATTCAAGTATGCCATGCCTGTAGCCACACCTGCTCCCCTAATAAGGTCTGGAGTACAGTCCTGAGAGCGCAGCTCCCTCTGTAATGCCTCATTAAAGCAGAGGAAATGCCTTTTTCCATGTCCCAACTCCAGGAAGAGAGCTGCTTTTCCTAGCACAGAAACCGGCTGGGAGCTGGGAAGCTGGCGTCCACCCTTCCACGGGATCCTGCCACTGTCCTTTCTCTGCCAGTTTTACTGGGGCTTCTGGTTGCTGGTGTGTATCTTGTGTTCAGACATGGGGGAGGCGGCACGCCTCTCCAGAGCAGGACTCTGGGGGAGGCTTGGGGAATGAGTTCGGTGCTTGCCAGGGCGGCACCGGTGGGTGCCGTGGCACTGTGTGACGGGAGCAACAGCTGAACAGGCTGGGACAGGCCCTGCTGTTCAAAGGGGCTGCTTTGTTTGGGGTTTATTTTTCTGGGAATGTACCAGCACTGACCAAAGCTTTTTTGGCAAGAGTGGGTGCGATCAAGCGGCGCTGATCCAGCCACCACAGGATGGGGTGGACGGCTTCTGAGATGTGCAGGGCAGGTATGGACGGGAGGCAGCGCAGCACCAGTGGACAGATGCGTCCTGCACTGGGAGGCCCCACAGCCCCGCTTGTCCCTGCACCTGCTGCCCAGCCCGCAGTTCTCCCCTTCCCTCTCCTACCCTCCCTCCACCCCTCCTCTGCCCCACAAGGGAACTTTTTATTTTGGGCAGTGAGGGGGGTTCTATTGCCGGCACTCTGACATCAGGAGTCTGCGTCGCTGGCATTGGGACACACTGGGCTATGCTACCTGTGTTCCACTGGTGCCGGTAGAGCTGAAACACGGTGCCGAGTCAGTGGCTCCACTCCTGTCCACCTGGGNTTTGCGAGTTTCCCTGGCTGACGCATGTGAAGTGCCTCTGCTCCGCCAAGGGGCGATGCTGGAGCTCCCTGTGGGGCGGCGCCGGCCTGGCCTACAAGGAGGACCACAAGTCATGCTGTCCCCTGTTACTCTAAGCGCAGCCAGGAACTGAATCCCCACCGGGTGCATGTTACTGTTTCCGTGGCTACAGACGGGGAAGGGAAGTGCCCCAGGAAACTGGGACTGGCCGCAGCGGCCAGTGGGACACGTTCACTCTGCTGCCACAGCTGAACACCGCCACAAGGCCAGCGCGCAGTGGGGCCGGCACGCGGCAGGCATGAGGACCGGGGCTGGGGAGGGGGTGGGAGCAGCTGCGGAAGCGGCAGCCTGGCCAAAGAGAAGTGTAGGGATTCTTGAAGGGGGTCTCCCCAGGCAGAGNCACTGTGCCCGAAAGTGCTGGCATGGCCCCGGTCCCTTTGTGCCGGCCGTGCAGCAGCGGTCCCAGCTTCACATAGATGGGACTGGCTCTGCTTTCTCCTAAACAGTGAGAATAAAGCATGTACGGCAAGTCTGGTGGGCAGTGATGCCAGGGCAGACCAATTATATATTCATAAATTCATTATATATTCATGAGCTGATGGAATCATGGTATGTTCTGCGCATGCGCTAAAGTTGCACTACTCACTGAAAAATCACCCACAACTATTTGGATCCAGCAAATTACGGATTGTGACTATGAGGAGGATCACTGTATTCAATATTTTAAAAAAAAAAAAAAGTTGTCTGCTTGAAAGCCTTGAAGATCACAGCAGTACCATCACTGCAGTGGTACTGTGCCTCCCTGAGTCCCTGGAGAAGGAGAAAGATATAAAAAAAAACTTACTAGTGTTTTTTGTCTATTTAGACCGTATTACAGTAAATCCCTGCTGTATTGAGACCTTTGCATTATGAACCTGGCGATTTGCGAGGAAAATTTCTCGCAGTTTTGATTCAGCCATTTGCGAGTTTCCCTGGCTGACGCATGTGAAGTGCCTCTGCTCCGCCAAGGGGCGATGCTGGAGCTCCCTGTGGGGCGGCGCCGGCCTGGCCTACAAGGAGGACCACAAGTCATGCTGTCCCCTGTTACTCTAAGCGCAGCCAGGAACTGAATCCCCACCGGGTGCATGTTACTGTTTCCGTGGCTACAGACGGGGAAGGGAAGTGCCCCAGGAAACTGGGACTGGCCGCAGCGGCCAGTGGGACACGTTCACTCTGCTGCCACAGCTGAACACCGCCACAAGGCCAGCGCGCAGTGGGGCCGGCACGCGGCAGGCATGAGGACCGGGGCTGGGGAGGGGGTGGGAGCAGCTGCGGAAGCGGCAGCCTGGCCAAAGAGAAGTGTAGGGATTCTTGAAGGGGGTCTCCCCAGGCAGAGAGGGCTCAGAAATGCTTCCCTTTCCTCCCCTGTGCTGTGAGAGCCCATGGGGAGGAGTCGAAGAGACTCCCCAGTGCTCCTGATTGGCTGGGGGTGGAATGAAGAGCGTTGCCTGCATGCATATTAATGACCTGCAAGTTTGACGTTTCACAAGACCTTTGACATGACCTGTTTCTCACAAATGTGGGGGTATAACTGTATTTGTAATATTTAGACTGTAACACACAAGACCATGGAAATGTCTTCAGCATGTCTTCAGTGTGCTGAGATGTGGATTTACTCTGGTTGAAAGCCTGCACAGTGGGATAATTTATAAGTAGACAATGTAAAACAAATATCATGCTTGGACTTTAAAAGGCAGACTTACTAAACAGACTCTGCTCTACCTGAGTGCTGAATTTCACTGCCTCTGTCTTAGGGAAAAACACAGGTACTTCCTGCAGGCACACAGAGTGGGTCTTTCCTGTCACGAGAGCTGCAGAGGAAGGATAAAGTATTTCTTTCTGGTGGATGTTGGGGGCACTTAGAGCAAAAAAGTGCTCTAATGGTGTTTTGGTCTGCTGTATCTCACCCTACTTCCTTGGCCTATGTCTTGGTGTGACCAGAATAGCATTTCAGCTATAGCATTCAGAGGTTAGCATACCCTTCTACAGGACAGGAAGATGGCATTGCTCAGCATCATGCAGGTGGAAAATCTGGAACAAAAATGATTTATTAGTATCTTCTCTGAAGTTTCTTGTTATTGTAGACCTGCAGAAGCAGAACTCTCAGAACATTTACTACATTTCCATGTTGAAGACTTTAAATAACCTTAGGTTTTCTAATTTCAGGTCTTGTTACAGTGGTTACCCATCCTGAAGTGACAATTACAAGTTCAGTTTTGTTTGAGCTCTTCCGAACATACATGAAGACAGAAGTGAATACTGTAGATGCATATTTTTGCCCTGTGGCATTTTTCTTCAAAGTAAGGAGATTAAGGTAAAAATACTGCAGGAACCCGTGAGGTGTTTTATACACAATAATCATGAGATGAAGGAGATTTTAAATGTGGTGAGTCTTAAAAATCATCAGTAAAGAATTTGCAGCTGTGATGAGACAGGCTCTTTGCAAACTCTGGAACCTGTATTAATCCACTATAGTGTCACCTCCCATCACAGTCATAGGTGTGTCTCCCTTTTTGCAGTCGTGACATAGTTTCGCTAGATTCCGTTAAAAAAATATCGTGGTTTTTTTTTAATGTGGGTGTCAGAGAAACAAACAAAATCCCCACTCACTTCTAATTCCATTTTATTGTAGGAAGCTTACAATGTCATCTAATGCATTTTTTACAAATTTTTTACAAAATTTTACATTTTTTGAATCAATTGTTGTTCTGTTTTTTGTTTCAGACCTGTATACACAAGAGAACGAAATGATCCCTCACATCCATAGACCTTTAAAATCAGTAAGCGAATCTTTGAGATGGTAAAACTGGCATCTCAATGACACAGTTGTATAGGTAAAGAAACAAGCCCAGTGACTTGCTAAAGCCAGGTTTAGTTGCCTGCCTGAAAAAAAGTGCCTTCAGGGGAGAAGGGAAGGAATTGACTGTTTTGGCTTGATACCTTGATAGACATTGAATTCCTAGCTAATAGCTTTACATTACACCTCAAGCAGCTGTCCAGGGAGGTGGGGAACTGTTTCTAGAACCGGAGCTGGGATGGGGGCGGGAGCGGAGGCGCGAGAGGGGGAAATTGCCTTGTCCCTGGGCTATGGCTAGGACGAGCATCAGTCAAGAAGGGGAAACCCGTGATGCTGTGCTGTACCGTGTGGGAAGGCGATTCTCGCAAGAAATGAAGGAGGGAAGAGCGGGGAACTCCTGACTGCTCCTTTCTGGCTCGGGGTACAGATGCAGGCAGGCAGCCCCTGAACTCCGGACTTCGCTCCAGCTTGGGAACAGACCGTGGGAGGCAGCGCCAGGAAGGTCTCAGCCACTCTTGGCTCCACGGTACCACTTAGAAGGGGGGGTAGCAGCCATCACTCCCTGACCACTCCCCAGCTGGAAGAGGGCTGTCGCTTGGAGAGTGGTGTTAGTGGGGGGAGGAGCCTTTGGGAAGGAGAGCTCCTCCCGCGCTCAGACCTCGCCACTTGGGGCTAGTCAAGGATTTCCCTTGTTGCTGCTTCACGCTCTGCCCACCTGTGCTTCGAATCCACGCTGAGACAACCGGTCGAGAGTTGCCTCCGGAGCGGGGTGAGTGCCGACGCTACGAGTGGATCCGAACTCCCACGCCTTTCCTGCCCGGGACACGGCCCCACCCACAGCCTGCACGGCATTGCTAGACCAGCTGCCATTCCCAGCCTTCTTCCAGAGAAGCCCACCACCGTCATCTGCTGGCACTCAGCTGCAACTGCATGGGAGACAGTCACAGCGGTGTCTGTCAGCGCCATGTGCTGACCGCACCTGTAACTTCTCAAAACGCGCACTGAGAAGGGATATATATATATATATATATAGTATATAAATATATATACATATAGTAAATAACTGTTACTCCTTTTCCTATATTTTGCCTGAGAGCCTCTTAATTTCAAATTTAAATAATGAATTGGAAAGAGGGGTTTCTACTCCAATAGGTTCCAGCCTCTGAAATACATTGTCTTAAACCAAGACACTTTTTCAGTTAACTTGTCAGTGTCGGACACAGTATTTCTTTTGTTCAGGATTGACTGACTCCTTGAAAGTAAAAACAGAGTAATCAGAAGACACGCAGACACACATTCCCCTAACAGCCAACAGGTTCTTGGGCAGAGCTGGAAAAAGGAGGCCTTAAAACATATACAAAAAACACACATCTCTCATTTCCCTAGGAGGTTCTTTACTTTTCAGATTATTAATTAAAGAGTGATCTCTTATTGGAATGATCTGCCCCGGGAGGTGGTGGAGTCGCCATCCCAGGAGGTGTTCAAGAGAAGACTCGATGAGGAGCTCAGTGCCATGGTCTAGATGGGGGGAGGCTTGGATGGATGGAGCGTGGTTCCTGTGGTTCCACGCTTGTGGGCCTGATCCCTGGATGGGTGCTCACTTGGGAGTTGGACTAGATGATCCTGTGGGTCCCTTCCAACTCAGAATAGCCTGCGAACCTATGAATCTTCTCTCATACATTTATTTTTAGCATAGGAAAGCATTTAATGGGACTGTCTGCAGGCATTTCACCTTCTCTGGTGTCCCCAACATCAGGCCATGAAGTTTATGGGTTTTTTGCCTTTATAGTGAATGTGCATTTTACCTGTGCATGACTTCATTGAAAATCTTGAGACTGGCATGCTCTCTCCACACACTTAGTCAAGTAGCCCAAAACATTCACATAGGAAACAGAAGGAGCTGTTCAGATCTTTCTTCTGCCTACTATAAATCTGGGTTTCTCAGTCTGGTTCATGGCTCGGCTCTCTTTACCAGAACAACTGTATTTATTTTAATCTTAAAGGCCAGAGACAACCTCTGTTTAATTTTGGGTAACAATCTCAATCTCTATGACTCTCAGAGTAAGTTCATGACATTCACATGTTTGTTCTGACCACATGATAGAGTAGGCTTGGGTGTCAGGTCAAAGCCCAAACTTGGCTTAATACTCTCTTTAAATTACAAGGTTTAAATTGTCACAGGTTGCAGCATGGTTATTGCTATTTGTACAGTAGGCAGTTGTTTTACTAAGATATTTTTGGATGTACAAGTGAAAAAGTTTCTTTTAGTACTGTTTTTTAGTATTAGAAAGAGAATTCAACTGGTATATTCCGTATTTGCTGTTTTGTTGATGGATGCATTCAGGCAAGAAAACCCTGACAAGCATGCACATGGATGATTTGTCTCAATAAAAAATACAACAGGATTTATTACAATGTGTGGCTTAAGGCTCTTTGTTATTAAAAATATAAAGGATTAAAAAGTTTTTGACACAGCAATAATAAGGACATTCTGTAAAACTAACATATGTAGGAGGCCAAATCATCACCCAGATAAGAGAAGCTGCTTTGAAGAATTAATGCACAACTGGACTTCTGATGTCTGGACAGCAACACTCAATGACCTTATGGGGAAGGTGAATACCATGGTGTATCTGCTTTATAGTTTTCATTGTAGAGTTAACTTACCCAATATTTACAGTTCCCATTTTCTCTAATTGTATTTTTTTAACAAACATAAACAAAAGGGAAGAGATTAAATTACATTTAAGTATTGCAAATTATTCAAGTCAGAATCTGGAGGCCTTGCCTGCTGCTTTGGATGAATGCCATCATTTGAACAGTCTAAAATCACAGTGTGATGTATATAGACAGTTCTGATTGGCAACAATTTGCATTTGTAAGGCAGAGGTGTCTTTATATTGCTACATGTATGCATGGCATTCCAACAGCTTCTGCTGAAATTATTGTTGACTGTCTTTGGTTCAGCATTTTCACCACCCTGAGAGTAACTCAGCTTCCCAAAGGTAAGGTGTGCTCCTCTTCTCTGACCCTCAAGGAAAAACCTCCTCTGCCTATGGGGGCCTTGCAGAGCCCTTGGCATTGCATGAGTGAGTCACTCGGCAGTATCCTGCTTCCTGCCTTCCAGACACAGCTTTCACCAGAATCGAGCTTTTACCTCCAGTGTGAATAACAAGAGGGTGTACAGGGAGGGTGAGAGAATGTAATTCCTGCCTCCAGAAAAGGATGAACCTACTCCTCTTTCTGCATAAAGGACTGTCATTTCACTGAGCTTATGGCAGAGAGACTGAATACATGGAGGCAGCTGAGACTTTCACTGTAACAGAATAATAGAGAAATAAGGGCTTCCTGTGTTGGGTATGTGTTTGCCATTTGGCTACAGTACTTTTCTCAGGCAGATTCTGCACTAAACTTCACTTTACCCTGTGTATAAATGGAAAATACAGTTAATGAGCTGAAAAAGTCTTTAGCAATTCTTTAGACAGCTCGGCAATCCATCTTCTCTCTTCTGTTAATATTATTTCTGTTAGTAGAACAACCACTCTTATTTTGTATGTGATGTACACAGAGAGTTCTAGTTCAGAAAAGTCGCCTTGAGATTTTTGTTTTTCTTAGAATTCAAATACGTCAATGGTACAATGCTTTTCTTTTGTGCTGCGCACTCCTATAATCGATCATGAATGACTATGGAGATGTCTAGTATTTTCTCTTAGCCAACGTGATGTAACTTTTCTTCATGAACAACTTGCCTCCCATCCAAATGATTTTGTTCCCTTTTTCTTTTGTTCTTTTCCTTTCTGCAGCTTTCAAGTTTCTTTCTGGTAGCCAGAAGACCTAGAGTGCTTCTAGTGCTCTTCTGCCAGAACTCCATCTGCGACAGTAACAGCAGAATCTCAAAGCCAGCATAGCTGCTTTGTAACCATGTATATTTAAATATAGACATTTATGGCACAAAAGGAGCAAGTGGCGCTTCTAAAATCTTCAAAGTAACAAAATCCCATACCATCAGCATTACTTAGTCCCAATCACAGCGGTGTAATAGGACTTAAAGCATAGCTCCTGTGTCAGTGAAAAGAAGATTGTAGTCGACTTCCAATCACCCCACTTTGCACAAAGTTCAGCCAGCAGACCGCTCAGGTCAGCATTCAAAAAAAATCAGATGCTCCTCTGTTCACAAACTGCAAACTTCCAAAGTCTGTATAGTAAGTGTAATTTCCTACCCCGACGTCCAGTGTTCCTGGTATTCAGCCCAAAACTGCACTTGCATTCAATTCTGCCACTTTCTGGTACAAGGGAACGTCATGTGTTGTTCCTTTATTTTGCAACTTTTATCCTCTTGTAAAATTCTCCACCCTAGTGAATATTCATGCAGATTATATTCCTACTGGTTAAGATGTTTATGGGTGGGATTTTTTTTTTTTAATGATTCTTGTGCTTTGTATTTTTGCATACAATTCAAGGAAGACATGGAAATCAAATGGGATAATCAAAATGCGCACTGTGGCTTAGCTGAGGTGCAGCATGAACACTACAATAATGATCTCTCCCTTTGGTTTGATCCTTAATCTTTAAGGGTGCAGATCTAATGTCCTGGGAGGGGGAAAAAATTTCCCTGTGTCTCCAAAAATAAACTGAGACCAGGAAAGGTCTTGGTATGTTCTGTCACTGACAAACACACCTTATTAAGTATAACAGGACATAAGCATGACTTACCATTTAACATTCCACTGTTAGTGAATTAGTTGAGAGAATCCTTCCAAGGAAAGGATTTTGTATACATAGTCTTCCTCATTATTTTTTTTCTACTGTAACACAAAAAAGCACTTTAACCTAAAGCCAGGAAACTACCATGTGTATCCAAACAGTTAACAACCACACAGCAGGGAGGATGACTTAGGCAGTTTTGTAGTTTGTTCAGCACTATGCTCGCTGTTTTGAGGAAGAAAAAGAGGATACAGTTTTTTAAGCCAGGGTTTGCCACTATGCTGCATTTTAACTTTTTCTCATTGGTTGTGCACATACTCTTGTATGGTAGGGAAATCTGGAGGAAGCACCCCTATGCTTAAAGATAAGCCACATCTCACGTTCAGCTCAGTGACTTGTAAACATTGAAGGATAACTGAAATTTCTTCCAAGGAGATAATAATAACCAAAACAGTTAAACCAACAAAACTGAGCTAGGATGTGATAAGTTGTATGGTCTATACATGTCAATGATTGTTAGACTGAACATGTCTCGATAACAGTTTTCAGCTACACATTCATTAACAAAACAGGTATTTGATCAGTCTGTGTTTATTGTGAGTTCTTTCTAGAAACACTCAGAAAAGCATTAAGGAGATAAAACACTCGCCTCGATGTACCGCTGTGAGACCAGAACTGACATAGCCATACCCTCCTGTCAGTCTGGAAGGTCATGCCTTTGGCTCTTAAATCCCAGGAGCTATTGCAGGGACAAGCTTCACAAGCTCTGAGATGTGTCGATCATTATAGCTGTAATTTCCAGGCCTCCTCATTGAATGAGGATGAACATTATTCTCCATACACCTTTCTGGCAGAGCAAATTGTGCTGTTTCCACAAGTGGAAGGGGCAGAGCCACAGGCTCTTTAACTACTTTATGTTTCACCATGTGTCTTGAGAAAATCTGTGCCTTATGTGATGTGGTAGGATTCAGTGGCCAGAGGAATATTACTGAAGTAAATTATCCTGTAACCTGTATGGGGGAATTTCCAACTTAAATTTACAGGTGTGAGAGGAAAAGTCATAGCGCTACAGCAGAAGAGAGAAAGCACCAAAACTGAAGGCTGACTAAAGAGCATCAAAGGTGAGTTCAGACAAGTAGATACGTTGTTAGAAGTGAAAGCTCAAGTCAAGCAGAATTCTCCATCAAGAAACTGGAATGTAGTTAGATGGATTTTTCAGCTAGAAAAGGAAAAAAATGTCCCTAGTTTTTGGATTTTCCTCTTTGGTTATAAACACCTATCCTCACATTACTGTATCAATTTACCCCACTTCATCATTGCAGCAGATTTGATTAAGAGTTCATTTACTCCTGTATGTGTATCCAAATGGGGCAGATGGATGTAGGATTTATGCAGGTATTTGTTGTGACACAGCTTAGGAGTGTGATGTTACCCAAGGTCCTGTTCTGGACCCTGGCAAATACATGAAAAAAAAGGTGCCAAAAGTAGGATGGACAGAGATGCTTTCTCTTTTTTTCCCCCCATTTTTGGTGTTGGGTTTGTTTGGTTTGGTGTAAGTTGGGGTTTTTTGTTTTCTGTTGAACACTTAATCAATACTGATGTAAATTTCTATCATAGATCACAGAATCACAGAATC
>WEKX01021551.1:8217-50744 GCA_013390025.1 Pitta sordida
GGCTCCCTCGCGCTCCCTCGCTCCCGAGTTAGAGGGGGCTCAGAAACCTGGCTGCTGCCACCACTCATTCTCCCTATTCCTCTGCGGTGGGGAAGGGGTGTCCCCGGAGAGGGCGGACCGGGTCAGAATCAGGAGTTTCCTTCCCTTTAACATCCACACTTCCCGGGAGAGGTAGCGCTGCCTGTCCGGCCCCAGAGGGCAGAGACAGCTGCCCCCTCCCTGCACACAGCACTTGTCTCCCCTCGTTTGCCTCCCTTTCGTGAGTTTCGTTTACTTTCCCGAGTCAGGGACGGGAGTACCGCACCACTATTATGAGCCCCCTCCCCGCCAGGCGGGGTGAGTCCCGCCCCACAGGCACCGCGGCACCGCCCTTGGCAGAGCAGAGTCAAACTGCGCATGTCTCAGCCAGCTCAGCTCGCAGACGGCAGAATCATATTTGCGAAAAAATTGCTTCGCAAATGGGCGAGGTCATGAAGGAGAAGTCGCGATACAGAGAGGATTCACTGTATTTCAGGGGTGGGAATATCAACAGACATGTATTTTCCAAGCAATCTTTTCAGAAGTAGAGGTTAATTTAAAAAAAAATTAAAAACAAAAAGACTAAAACATCAAAGTGTTTATGTATCAGAATCTGTAGGTTTTATTTGGGCAGGGTGCCAGATTATTGCATAGGTTTGTGTTACAGAGATTTGTATGAAGGTAGGTTTTTGTAAGGACAATTTATATAGCTACTACCTTTGAATGTAGTTTGGTGCTTCTTACCCCTTTAAATCTACACCAGAATATCTTACGTCTGGAAATGCATGCTGTTTTCTTTATGAACACTCCTATGTTATAAACATATCTGTATTAAGACATGTAATATGTGTAACTGTTTTTGTAATATCATATGAAGTAGTAATTTGGGGTAATCTTTTAATCTGAATTAGTCTTTGATGCTGAACTAAACTTGAGTAGTAATTTCAAAGGATCTAGGTAATTTATATTACTAATTAAGCGTTAACTTCAGATTTTTCTTGCTAATATGAAATGAATAGTCTTGATTCTTTCTCTGACAGGATCTAATATGCTAAACAGCTCTATTTGCTTGTTTGCTTTTTTTCTACTGTTGAAAGTTTTCCCTCTTTAAAAGTATACCAAATCCTTAAAAGAAACTACAGAGGCCTTGACATAAAAGTAAAGCAAAAATATATGGTGTTAATGCTGTGTGTTTTATAATGGCTTTGGCACTTCTGGCTAAATATATTACTGTTGTGATTGGTAACAAACAGATGTACAGTGAATCCCCGCTGCATTGCAACCTCTCCATTATGACCCTGCCCATTGCAAGGCAAATTTTTCGCAATTTTGATTCAGCCGTCTGCGAGTTTAGCCGGCCAGTGCATGTGCAGTGCCTCTGCTCTGCTGAGGGGCAATGCCGCGGTGCCTGTGGGGCAGCACCACGCCCCTGTCCTTGACCCGGAAAACTGCCCCACGAAAGTGAGGCAAGCGAGGTCGGGCAAGCGCTGTGTGCTGGGAGGCAGCAGCTGTCTCTGCCCTCCGGGACCGAAGGGGCAGCGCTGTCTCTCCCATGTCCGGTGGATGTTAAAGGGAAGGAAGCTCTGATACCGACCCGACCCCCCCCACCTCCGGGGACACCCCTTCCCCACCGTGGAGGAATGGCGAGCATGCGTGGTGGCAGCAGCCAGGTTTCTGAGCCCCCCTCTGACTTGGGAGNTAGGGAGAAGCAGAAAAGTGCCCGCAGCGCTCTGGAGTGCCGGGGTGGGTACAGCAATGGGCATGGCCTGCGTGCATATTAATGACCTGCACTTCTTTGCGAGTTTAGCTTTTCATGAGAAATCCACTTTAGTACAGTGGTGAGTGTCCCCACCTGCCATGCGGGAGACCAGGGTTCGATTCCCGCTGGGTAGGCAGTGGTGTGGTTTAAGAGTTGGACTCGATGATCCTTGTGGGTCCCTTCCAACTCACAATAATCTGTGAGGCCCGTGGCCTGACCCGTCCCTCACAAACGATGGGATATAACTCTATTTTGGTTGGGACATGCAGTTCTGCTAGTCAGTCACAAGATGGCAATGCACTGTCATTGCTGTTCTTTGGTGTCAAATAGAGTTTCAAGGGCAAGGTCAAGACTTATTTAAATGTACATCAGTTTCATTCTCGCATTGTTTTACTTTTTTGAGTTAGCTATCATTAGCGGGAGAAAACCCCGAAGAAAACAACAACACCAAAATCTCCAACTGCTTTTTAAGCTACATTTTTGATAAGTGTATGTGCTTAAGGCAAATGTTTGTGGGAATATGATAATTTTGGTTCGATCGCTAATTGTGGTCCATGTTTGACATAATTTCCTGTCTCACCAAGTGATGAATTATTTCACCTGCACAGACATCCCCCATCAGCTTGGGGGTTTCAGTAGTACTATATTCATTTTCAGTATGTTGGTAGATACTACTAGCATAGTCTAGTGTTAACCAAGAAGGTAACAGAAGTTTTATTCCTCTTTGGAATAAATTCCTGATATTAGAGGATTCCTAGCAGTTTGGTCGAGAAAATGAGGGATAGCTGCCTCATGCTTTATTTAAAGGCATGGATAAGAAGCTGGATAAGCAGGATAAAAACCTGGCTTGTCAAACAAATGAATGAATAAAACAAATCTGATCTCTGGCACATTGGATGCACAAGGAGCTGGGTAAGTGGGGTAGGCACACAGTGCGGCAGTGGCATCTGCACAGACAATGGTTTCCAAATAATGAAATTGCTATCAGCCTCTCTTGTCTGTATTGTTCGTTTTTTCCTATTATTGAAATAAGTAAAATTCTGGCTGTTACCGTGTGTTAAGTGTACAGACTAAACTTTATACGTAATAGATGTCACTTCAGTTTTGTTATCTTTGAAGTTCTCTACTCACCCGCCACAGGCACAAGCTTTTTGTAAGATTATATTAAATTAAAAAATGAAATTACCCAGAGTATCCTAGCCACATGGTAGTGAGTTATTCTACTGTTTGACAACTAGCTATTACTCTACATTTACATAGCATTGCTCACCACCAAAGAACTCCAAAGCATTATCTTGTGCTGGGCAATGACATGATGCGTTCACAGGAGTGCCTTTCACTTGCCACCACCACGCAGTCACTTCTTGGGTGAAACGTAACAGCTGCTTGTCAGCATGCTGTAACACTCCATGGCATCTTGAAAGGAAGTGAGTAGCACCATGGCTAATTGAAACTGCCGGGATGATTTAAGAAAGTATAATTGCCCAGTAAATACAGCTACACAAGCTAGAATTTAACTGTTCTAATGGAAAGTGTAGCAGGATCTGTGATGGTCAGAAGTAGTCAGGACTTCTAGTGTTACATTTCTCACATGAAATTCCCTTCTCTTTCCTGACACCTTCAAAACACTATTGTTGGAGGATGAGCTGCTGGTGCAGTGGGGACCAGAGAAGCCATGTGCCAGGACTGCATCCTGCCTTCTAGCAGAGGAGCTGCTAGAAGAGCAGGCAGCATCCTGCTTTGCTTGCTGGGGTTGGGTGGGATGGCAGGGATCCTGTGGGGAGCTGTTACAGCTGGTAGGCAGAAAGGCTGGTTTTCTTCTTGGAAAGGAGGGTTTCATTGCAATTGATGCCCTTTGTTCCTCCTAGGCTTTGCAGCTGGGATGGGGAAGGTTTGCAATAGAAGTGTTAAAAGCTTACATTTTAAGTGACCGTTAACTGACATGTGACAGTTGCCTTATTCCCAGGGTCTCTCTCAGCCTGATATCACTGGGATATATAATCCCCCTCCAGTAGAGCTGCTAAGGAATGTCAGCGTATTCTGCAATACCCACAACTGTCAGTTTCCTAATCCTGAGCCAGCACATGTGTTAAGCACATGCTCCCTTCAGCAGAGGGAGCACACTTGGAAGCTGTCTGCAAGCACAGAAAAATTGCTCTCCAGTTAACTTTGTTTTTAAAATTCTGCTATTTCCTTGAAATTGTTTTTGTGTATTTGGTAACTTTATATTTACCTCCTCTGGAGTTGTCCTTATATGTCTTGCTGTCCTTTTTTTTAGATCACATCCCCCCAGTAATATTAGAATTTTAAAAGCAGAAAAAAAGGCTTCTAGATGTGATTTGATGTCCTGCTCTGCATGTACTGACAGTCTGAGAATTTGTCTCCTTCCTTGCTACTTATGCTACTTAATTCTGTAAGGAAAATGAGGTAAAATTCTATGGAATCTGGCCATCAAGTCAAGCAGTATGAAGCTGGTGGGAGGGAGGTAGGCCGCTGAGATATATTGCGCTATCATAACATGCTTGTACTGGCAATAAGTTCTTGCTCAAGGGCCAAAAAGAGATACATTGCAGCACTTTCTCTCCTTGTCACCTTTTCTTTTCTGTTCACTTGTAATTACCCCAGCCCCTGTATCCATCCTGTTGGCCTTACAAGCTACCCTGACTGGGTAAGTTAAGTTGATAGCCTTTCAGCTATGGGAATACTTTTGTATGGAAAAAGCAACCGAGCTATTGTGTCAGCATCACCTTGTTCCAAGTAAAGTTCTGCAATTTGGGTTTTAGGGCCCTCCTATACTAATTTGTTTCCTTTGTAGAACAGGAATTTAAAGGAATTAAAGGAATTTAAGCTGGAGTACCACTACTAATCCTTAAGGCTAATCTGTATATTGTTGGTAAGGCCTCTACTAGAAACAGGTCCCAAAACATAAGTAGTTTAAATATTACTCACTGAGATTGTTAAAGATTGTTTCTCCATGATGGAGTCACCATTCATGAAAGCAAAAAGCCTTGTCTCTGAAAGTGTTGTGATTGAAAGGTCAAAACACAAAAGCTTCCTGATCCTGGTCTCTGGATTGTTATTAATTTTTCATCTAATCTAAATGGTTATATCTTCATGTGACAGCAAACCACAAAAGTTTTTTCTTACAGGTTAAGTAATGTGAAGTCATTTAGCCAAGCAAAACCCGTTGTGAAAACACAGTAATTTATAAATGTTAACTTAATTTGATGGCAATATGAAATTTTAACTCCTGTAGACATGGCAAACAAATGAATGTGTTTCTAAAACTTGAATGTCTGTCTGTAGGAAGGGGAAGATCCTAGTAATGATGCAGAAATATACGACTTCTTTTTAGAGACAGAATGGCCTGATGTACCTCACTACAAACTCTCCTGGGTAGAAACTCAGTTTTCTGATACAAATTTTCTCAGATAACTTTACTGGGATTTGATTTTGCTAAGTTCATGTGCTCTTGCACCAAGCTGTGCACCTGAGTGAATTATTTGCATTAAATTGGAGAGATGCATGTTTCTTTCTGTAGTCGTTTATACAGAGATGAAGAGATTATTTGGCTCAGTGGATATTTCACATGCATCAAGGGGGAGCAATCACTGACTTTCAAAATTAGATGCTCATTGTCTTTGATTTGTTAAAAAGCAACTAACCTCTTGTTACAAACTAATTCACCAGATCAGTTCCTTTTCATTCGCTAGCACCAGCTCAGAGCAGTGGTGTGTCCTGTCCACATTTACAGGTGTAGGACGTCCAAGAATTATGCCTAATAGCTGTTCAAGAAATGAAAAGTTGGTATTCCTCTGGTAAATGCATTCTTATCAGTATTCAGTGTAAAACATCAGCTTCAAGAAACTGGCAGATAATCTACATGAGACTGGACAGATGCGCTCTCTGCACGCATAGTCAAGCTGTTGAGCTTAGAATGGGAGCTAAAAGCAAGGGAGGCAAGATCTTACCTGCAGAAAGCTACCAAATGTGGTTCTAAACTGCCACTGCAGAGAAGAGAAACACTGTTGTCAGGTCTTCATTTTCTCCTCAAGTCACTTTTTCGGTAAAAGTAATTCCAGTTGTGCCAAATTTGTGACGGTATGTGATGTAACAAATCACAAGGAGACAGGCTGAGCAAGCCAAAACCACCATACTCATTTTAATTAAGATGTTTTACAGCTAATTTACCCAGATCCTTTCCAGATGAAAGGCTGGTTACTAACACAGGAACTCTTCCCTCTAGATGCAGGCGTTGTTGAAACTGGGCCGAGCTGGCACCTGTTTTGACTTTCCACGGGTGCATACGAGCTTTCACCGGGCATTTAAAGACATGATAAAGGTTTAATCATTTAATCCTTCCTAGTCTGCCTTTAATAGTGAAAGGAGTTCAGCTCTGACTAAGACTCTGTAAGAAACAAAAGAACAACTGTAAAACACAGGGATTGAGCTTATTGGGGGACTTCTTTGTGGGTTTTGCTCTTGTTTTTTCTCACCTCTTACTTGTTCTGTAGCGTTCTCCATTGAACTTGTGTGATTTCCTATGGATCTGGGAGTGGATGGGATGTTACATACAGCTACTTCAATGAGCAGACAGATGAGCTTTTCAGACATGTTACTTCATCCAGCCATCTGTTTGGTTTGGAAGGAAGGAACAGGGAGATTTCTTACACTAGAGATATATTAAGAAAAGTCAGAAAATTGGAAGTACAAAGCTTTATATTTTCCATTTATAAAACAGTAGTTTGATGGAAGTGTATAAATCACTGCATTAGAACACTTTAAAATGAAGTTCTGGCACTCCCACTGCTTAAAGTAGCATTGTTAATTTATAGATATTACATGAAGTCTGATGTTATGTTTAAGTGAGCGTTAAACAGTTTGGACTGTTGTATTGTTGCTACGCACCAGAGAACCTCTGTCAAAGTGACTTTGGCACCACCGTGTATCCGCCTTTCTCCTTTGTCTTCCAAACCTTTTACCAGTGTTTGCAGTTATCCATGTGCTTAGCGATGGAACAGCCTATTGTTAGACTAACGAGGGCAAAGTCACACTGCGATTTTTAAAAAAGAAAAAAAAGCCAATTCTTTACCTTACCTAAAAGATTGTTAAATATTAAACTAACCATACCAAGGAGTTTAGTGAAAGCAAACACCGTGGGTTTGCTAAACTTAAAACTAATAAAGTAGAAAGTTAATAGTCAGGTACAGAGTAGTTTTTGCTTTAGAGAAAAAAAACAAACAAAAAAGAAAAAAACCAGCTATGACAACACACCAGTGCAAATCAACGGTGTTTTAGATGTTTAATAAAGAAGGCAAAGGTGAAGTGAAGCCTGCAAAACTCCAGAATTTGGCCACAGAAGTCCCTTCATGACTTGTAGAGGACCCATACCTCTCTGGCACTTAGGTCAGAATAGCTCCTGATGGTGTGTGTAATTCTTACAAATTATTTCTTTCATTTATTAACTTTATTTAATTACTATATTTTTAAATCTCCAGACCACTCACAGAAGTTGTTATGCTTTGTTCCATTTCAGCAACAAAGGTGGCAACTGGAAAATACGGGGCAAGATTGTGTTGTGAGGAAGCTGGTGTGCTTTCATTTCCCATTCCCATGTGGTCATTTGCAATTAAAAATGTGCTTGCACCTCGACAGATCTTGGGTACCAGGGCATCTCCCCAGCCCTCTTTGAGAACAAAGCTGCTGATCATACATGTAAAATTTAAAAAACATAGTATAAAGCACAAACCATAGGAAAACTCAGAGAGGTCTTCGATTAGATTGAGTGTAATGATTTGTACCTACCTTGGCATTACTCATGTGCTCTGGTAAAATCTTCTCAGTTCAAGAAAAAATCCCACCAGCATCAGTTTTCCATGCCTGGTGTTTTTAAATCAAGTGGTTGTGTTTAAACCTGAAAGATTTCTAAGGGAATAGGGAAGAAAAAGGAGAGGAAGAGAATACGTGAACTCATAGTGTGTCCACTTACTCTCTGTTTTCAGTAAAAAACGTCTTTTTCGGTACTGGAGTGGTGAATGAAAGCTATCCTCATGCTGGTGTTCAGAAGGGAATGAGAAAGACAAGACTGAGGCAAATCAAGCAGTCCAAAAGGGATAATGATCTATGGTGAAAAAAATGAGAAAATAATTGTAGAAGGTTTACAAATAAACCAGTATCATAAATACAGTGAAATTGATATTACAGTACTTTACTGGTGTATTTTGTTGTATTTTGTATGGTTCTGAAGGCAATGGAAGCAGACTGACTCCTCTTCTTTAGGAAGAAAAATCTGAACTGAAAGAAACTTGAGTCCACTTCAGAATAGGAATAAAGCAGAATAAGACTGTGCAAAGCCAATGAGATCTTAATGTAATTACCAGCAAAGAGAAAGCAAATCCTTGAGAGAATGCTGTGAGCACGAATTGTGAGCATGGCCCCAAGCGATGGAAGAGGAAAGCATTAAGCACTTGCTTTTCAAGGATTTTTGAGCAGAAGGCAACCTTTTCTGTCTTAGTTCTCAGATGCAGATGACATGTCTGGGCACTGGGCTCGTTCAGTGTTTTCAGTGGAAGTGGAGTGGGTCCATTTGCCTTCACTGGTCCTCTCAGTGCTAAATGCAGTTTGGTTTTGCTTATGTTGCAGTCCTTGCGTAAGACAGTACTAATTTGTGTGGTTTATATTATGATTTGCTTGAAGGAGAGTTTTTGTTTTAACATGATGGACTACCCACTTCTCTCCATTTTTAGTGTTTTGAATAACTCAGAAATTACTGATCTAGCAGCTTTGTAGAGAAGGTTTACATAGACAAATTCTGCTCCTGACGAGTAGTAACTTTGAAGTTAGGTGGCATTCAGAAAAGCATCATTCATAAAAACAGCATTAATGAAAGCTGTAATGAGACCAAACAAAAAGAGAACAATTGTGCTGTTTGTACTTTTTTTTTACCCTTTAAGCAAGGACTTTTTTTAACTACGCAGTGCAAACAAGATGTGTCTGAATGGGCTTTGGAATACAGTAGATAAACAGAAATTAGCAATACACTAGAAGCTATGGTGCAATTTGATTTATGGCAAAAGCAGTCTTCAAACAGATTTGGTTTTAGTGCGTATTGCTGTCTTCTTATGAAATGGGATTTGAAAATAGGAAAGCCATGTGTGATGATAGAGAAGGAAAGTGCTATTAATCAACACCACTTTTGTTCATATCTTCAAAGCTGTTCTGCCACCTTTTTCATTTTTATCTGCTCCTTGGTTTTCAGCTTAGCAGGCATTCATAATACTATAAAGTGAACTACAGTAGTATAGTGACTTCTATTGTGCTTCTATTCCTAAATTCTTTCTACTCAGGAATGTTGAATGTTTCAAGAATAAAGAAGTTACTTTTTCCAAGATACTACAAATTAATTTATTATACTTTAAATACTATAGTCTTGCATTAAAGAAAACAAAGGAAAAATAAACCCCTCTCTACAAAAAGTTCAACCCTGATAACCTTTTACACTTTTTGCTAATTCAGATTCTGGAAAGGATCTGAGGATCCAAAAATAAGTCAATCTTGAAATGACCTGATATCAGAAAATTTGATGAACCAACAAAAAGAAAGATGTATGAATATATTATTTCTTCACACACAAAATGAGTAAGCAAAAGTAGGTACTGAACCCGTATCAGTGGGTTACTACCAGGTAATTGTAGTAGAAAAGTATTGGTCTTAAAAAGGATTTACCTTCCAGTGTGTTGCCTTAGCTTAGGCATGAGTAGAGGAGGGGGCTGTTAACTAAATTTCATGGTATTTTTTTTATTAAATTGTGTAGTGCTTGGCTGTCCTGATTCTGTAAATAGCACAGTATTGGCATTTCTGCTGAATTTTCTGTGAATTCAGTGTCACTTAAATTTATCTTCTCTGTGATTTAGTATGCCACTTCTATTTGAGCATGGAATGCATTGTTTTGCCTAAAAGATATATGCAGTTTTTCTGTAAGACAGAGGCTGATCAGCATGGCATTAGGGAGATAATGAGAAACAATTTTTCATCTTTTTCCTGGAAGATGATAGGAAAAATAAGAGAGGATGAATAGCAGAAAGATTAACAGCTCCACAAACCAGAGTTGTTTTTGCAGAGCTACATACTGATGTCTTGACCCTGGAACACCAGGAGAGCTGCATCATTACAGCAGAAGCATCATCCTGCAGTGTCTGGTGTCTCAGTCACTGCTTGGTTGTTTGTCTTAGTTTCCACTCAGCTCTTAATTTTGCTTTTTGACTTAGAAGGTTTAACAAGGCTGCAGTAAAGCCAGGACACTGAGTAAACTGATGGTTTCTTTTGCCTATGGTTGCAAACAAAAGGTTATGGAAATGTGGGGGTGTTTAGAATTTACTTTAAAAATAAAAAGGTATCTCCTGCTGACAGGAATAACTGTTCCCATACTCATGTTGCTGTGCTTCATATGTTACCAAGGTACATGTATCAGTAGAGGAGAAAGAAAAGCAGAGAACCGTTTGTTTCTTCATTGCCCTTGGAAACTATCATCTGTGCCTTTCATTTTTGGAAATGCATTTTTCAAACTCCATAAAAACTTATGTCTGTTCTACTACTCTGAAAACGTGGGTACTGTGGAAGTGTGTCACATATACATTTCTGAAAATATCAGGTTTTGTTTGTGTAATAACTTTCATAAGGAGGATGTGAATGTGATCTTTGGAGTACTTCAGATTGGCAGAATCCAGTGATCTAGAGCAGTATTTAATTTCAATTTAGAAATATGTTTTCCTTAAACAGTACTCTATTTTAAAGTTTCTATACATGTTGTATTAAATGTGTACTTTTGTTTAACCTGTAAGTAAGACTGTATGATCTATTGCACTCACTGTGAAAAGTTTTGAGTAGGTATGTCATATTCTGCTGCCTCTGTTCATACACTGATATTCTTGGCTTCAGCTTTTCTATCTAAAGCAAAATAATGCCTTCACAGGTTGTATATTCTTTTGCTTAACGTCTTCAGCATGTTGAAATTTGTCCACTACTACAAGTTAGCCAAAAGCATTCTGTGTTATTTCACAGACATTTCATAAAGTAGGTAGGACTTACTTGGTTGTGGACTATGGATGAGGAGGGGAAAAGGAGTGCATTTTAATTTGTTCCTTCAAGTAGTCAGGTATACACTGAGCAAAGATGTTAGCAAAGGTTGTTGGTTGCTTGTGTTTCAGGTTAATTTACTTGGTACTCAAATATGGTCTTCTAAATAAATATTTTTGGCACTCTTTCCCTAGTTCCTGCCAGTGGATGGACATCAAACAGTATTAAATCACCTGGAACAGCTGCCCCAAGTGAAAAACCTGCAACAGCACCTCTGCTAAATGAACAAGACACGTTGGTTCAGAGGGCAGAGCATATTCCAGCGGGAAAGCGTACTCCCATGTGTGCACACTGTAACCAAGTCATCAGGTTTGTATCTGTTTGCTGGGTGCACTCTTCACTGGGTACAAAATTGGCTGCATGGTCAGGCCCAGAGAGTGGTGACAGGTCACCAATGTTGTTCTCCAGGGCTCAGTATTTGGGCCAGTCGTGTTTAATACAGTTATACCCCGTCATTTGTGAGGAACGGGTCAGGCCACAGGCCTCGCGAAAAGCTAAACTTGCAAAGAAGTGCAGGTCATTAATATACAAGCAGGCCATGCCCATTGCTCCAACCCCCGGCACTCCAGAGCACTGTGAGCACTTTTCTGCTTCTCCCTATGGGCGCTCTGAGCATGGGTGAGCAAAGGGAACCGTTTCTGAGACCCCTCTGACTCGGAAGACCTCCCCCCCACCCTGAGAATCTGTGGGCTTCTCCAGGCTGTTGCCATTGCACTCCCACAGCGCATACCCCGCGCCGATTCCCCCTCCCCAACCCCAGTGCTCGTGCCTGCGGCGTGCCAGGGCTGCCGGCGCAGGGGTTACCAGCTCAGGGCTACCGGCACGGGGTCGGGGGTGGGGGGAAGTGGTGCGGGGTTTGGGCTGTGGGACCGCGGTGGCAGCAGTTTGGAGAAGCCCACGGGGTGGGTGGGTTGGGTCGGTATCAGAGTTTCTTTCCCTTTAACATCCACTGGTCCCGGGAGAGGCAGCGCTGCCCGTACGCTCCTAGAGGGTGGGGGAACAGAAGCCTCCTCCTAGCGCAGTGACAGCTGCCGCCTCCCAGCACACAGTGGTTGCCCGACCTCGCTTGCCTCACTTTCGCAGGGCAGTTTCCCGGGTCAGGGACAGGGGCGCGGTGCCGCCATTGCAAACCCACTCTGCAGGGCGGGGTGAGTCACACCCCACAGGCACTGCGGCACCGCCCCTCGGCAGAGCAGAGGCACTGCGCATGCGTCGGCCGGCTAAACTCGCAAATGGTTGAATCAAAACTGTGAGAAAATTGCCTTGCAAATGGGCGGGGTCGTAATGGATAGGTTGCAATGCAGCGGGGATTCACTGTATTTCATCAGTGGTCTGGACTGGGATCGAGGTCACCCTTAGTCAATTTGCCGGTGCCACCAAATTGCCCAGGAGTGTTGATCTGCTGTGGGGTGGAAAGGCTCTGCGGAGGCATCTGGACAGGTTGGGGTTATGGGCCAAGGCTAATGGTATGAGGTTCAATAAGATGAAGTTCCAGGTCCTCCCCTTGGGTCACAACCACACCATGTAGAAATACAGACTGAGGAAGTGTGTCTGGAAAGATACCTTGCAGAAAAGGACCTGGGCATGCTGCTTGACAGTGTCGAGGGTAGATGAATTCAGAAGACGTATTTTTGAGGAGTTGAAGGCATGTTCACTCAGGGAAATTCTCCCACAGGGGAGAGAGCCATCTTTTTCTACCATAGGAGAAAGGTAAGATTTTTGGGTTTTCAGAAAGCCCCCGCCAGTTGCAGGCAGGGGGAACAGGAGAAACAATAAAACCCTGGAGCAGACCAGTGGCACGTCTTTCTCCCAGGGCCCAGTGTTTTTAACACTGTTAAATAGATGTTCTTAGCATCTTTGTCTTCAGAAATAAATTTTCCTAAATTCTTCTACTCCTGACATTTTTGGGGTATACATGTGTTATCTTTCCTTGGCAGACAGCTTGCTGAATGTGACCCAGCAGTGTGCCCAGGTGGCCAAGAAGGCTAATGCCATGCTGTCTTGTATCAAAAATAGTGTGACAAGAAGGACTAAGGAAGTGATCTGTATCCTTTTATTTGACTTTGGTGAGACTGCACCTTGAATCACCTGTTCAGTTTTGGGCCCCTCATTACAACAAAGACATTAAGGTGCTGGAGTGTGTCCAGAGAAGGGCAATGCAGCTGGTGAAGGGTCTGTAACACCACTCTGATGAGGTCACTGGAATTGTTTAGCCTGGAATTAAGGAGGTTCATGGGAGACCTTGTTGCTCTCTACATCTATCTGAAAGGAGATTGTAGTTGGGTGAGGATCAGTCTCTTTTCCCAGGTAACAAGTGATATGACACGGCCTCAAGATGTGACAGGGGAGACTTAGATTGAATATTAGGCAGAATTTCTTCACCAAAAGAGTTGTCTAGCCCTGGAACAGTCTGCCCAGAGAAGTGTTGGAGTCATCATTCTGGAGGTATTTAAAAGATATGTAGATGTGGCACTTGTGGACATGGCTTAGTGATAGACTTGGCAATGCTGGGTTAATGGCTGGACTTGATGATCTTAAAGCTCTCTTTCAACCTAAATGATTCTATGATTCTTTTCATCCTGCAGGCTCTCTCACAACAGGGCTTTGTTTTGTTTCTGTGGGGTTTGATTCTTTAGTCGTAAGTGGTTTAAGATTTCACTTCAATAGTGCAGAACACTTGTTTTCATGCATGGTTTATCTAACAAAAGTGAGAATGAGAATACTTTGGAGGAAAAAATATTGTGCACTGCTAACGGTCACAGTCTTACAGCCCACTTTACAGAGAACCATAAAGCTGGGTAGAGTAAAGTAAAACCAAAGAAAAGTAAGCAACTTAGTTTTTAGTTATACACCCATTCTAATAGAATTAAGAATACTATTACCTAATTGGAAACCAATCAGACAGTATAGTCTTAAACAGACTAGTCATAAATGTTTTTTATAAATAGCAGTTTCTAACTGAGAAGAAGGAAAATAACAGGCTCCATCCAGAGAAGAAGAGAGTGGCGTTTTAACAATTGCTACGTCTGGATTAATAATAATTTCCTGCAGCACTAGATTTCAAGCTCTTTGATGGAGTCTCTGGCCTTTGGGTATTATGGTAGCTACTGTCCTTGACTTGTATGACATAGGTGGAAAATATTAAGCAAAAGAAACATGAGTTTGCCAAATGAGATTAAGTTAAATAAATCCCGCTGAGCCCATAAGGTATTCTACTGTTAGCCACAATTTCGTATGGAGGAAGAATTGAATCTTGGTTGCATTGTTCAGTGGTTTCTGACAATTAGTCATGATTGTCTCTTCCAGAGAATTGTAATTGTTTTTATTGCCAGTGAGCAAATCATCCTCATATGTCTTCTCTAAAATAATAGAGATATTCTAGGATTATTGTAGTCTTTAGAAGTGTTTTCTTTTTGCTTGTTCAGTCATTTGTATTGTTGAACTTCAAGGGGAAAGTAACAAAGTATTTTGTTATTTATATATCTATGTCCCATGTTTTCAGTGGACAGAATAGGAGATCCTGCACTGTTTCACTATGGTTAAAGAGGTGGTTTTGATTAGAAAACGTAAGTTCCTAAAAATTAGGAACTGTGCAAGATGCATAATTTTTATTCAGTATAATAGAAAATCAGCCTTTCCACAGTGGTTTTTGTATTCTCTTGAGCCCTGGATTGGAATCTGCATCAGAAGATGCAGATAACACAAATCACTTGATCTGTAGGAATCAATTGAGTCCAGCTCGTTTGCTCCATTAGATTGATGTTCTGATAGTTCACTACCAGTTCAGTTAACACTGAGTTAATTTCAGAGGACTCTTTATTAATGAACTTGTGATGTTTTGGAGAAGTTATTCCTACTACCACTGTATATGTCAAGGAAATAAAAATATATGATCCTAATCCTCTTGAAGCAATAGAAAAAATGTATGCAATTTCCCAACACAAGTGCACCTATTCATCTTAATCCAGTTTTTTGCTTCATTGAAAAATTAATACCAAAAAATTATACACATTTTTGGGATGAGATTATATGGTTCCTTGAACAATCTGGCCTATATAAACATTCATTCTGTATGCTGACCTTTTTCTTCCTTGGGTTTTGGATTTACATCTAGTAAATAATATGCAAGCAACTATTCACTTTCCATTTTATAACTTTACTGTTATTTAGTTTAAAATCAAACAGAAAATCCACTGTATGCTGCATCTTTCGTACAAGAGACGTGTGCCTTTTACAGCACCTGTGGTTTAGCAGGATTTGCTGGTATTGAGTCTTGCAGCATAATCTGCAGTCAGCCTCTCCTCTTGGCCCTTAAATCACTTTCTGCTACTCCTCCCCGCTTTCCTGCTTTGGTCACTATTAAAAAAGAGATGAGCTGCTGCTCTGTAAGTAGAGGAGTGTATTGCTCTGTGGAGCAACATTTACTCCTTAGTGGATACAGGAGGAGAGACTTCGGAACCCTACTTGACAGTACTTAAGCCATTGTCACCTATTGTAATTGACACCTTTTCATGAATAGCAACTGATACCCAGGTCTGACTTCTTTGTAATTTGCTGGCTGTGTTTAAATCCTTATATTTCTTCATATGTTAAATGCCTACTTGATTATTAAAAGCCAACATTCTTTTCCATTTGAGAATAAGTTGATGTGCATTAATTAATGCCAAATATGCCTCACGTTCACCGTGAATTTGGAAGATTGCAATGGCATTTTAATTCGAGTTTTAGCATAATTACACTTCATGCCCTCAGTGGCAGCATTAGCTATGAAAAGGTAGGAGGAGGCTCAAGTGACATTACATTGTACATCTGTTTTGAGACCAAAATGCATTCTGGAGTCGGTTACTTTACACTCAGGCATAGAATAACCATGGGTGGTTGAGCCAAAACCTTTCTTAGAGACACCTTATAACTTTTTAATATATCTTTAATTATTCATACAGTAATTATCTGACGGTTCCAGTTTTTTCCAGAGCTTCATTAAGTAAGTTTTTTTTCCCATGTGTAAAAGAATCAAAGCTGGAAGCAAACTAAATTTCTCCTGATCTACTTGCTGTGACCGTCTGGCAGATTTCTGGCATTTCCTGATGAAGACTTCTGCTTCCCAGGCAGTCTCGCTGAGTTCTGCACTGCAGAGTTGGCTCTTTCTTTGAAGTCCAAATGTGTTTTCCCTGGATCTCCATTGAGAACATACTCTTTGACATGTCTGCTTGTGAATGATGATTTGGGTTTGTTGCCATTTCATAAACCTTTATAGTTTTTAAAGGCAAAAGGGAAAAAGTACAAATGGTGCTTCCTTTCAGCATCTCCTATACACACATAGTATACTGTGGCATTTTCAGGTGAGAAGGAGAAGAAAAAGTTCCAAGAATATGGATTGCTGTATGGTTAAATGTAATGTGATTGGCCTACTAACCAGATGTGGAAATCCTTTTGATCTTTCTACCACCAAATTTCAGTTTTGGCTTGCTATCGTAATGCAAACCACATGAGAAACTAGATTATTGGTATACTAATATAATACATCACGACCATAGTGATGAAGTTATATTTAGCTACAAGTGTAAAGACACTGAAATTGCACTTGTATCCCCTGTATGTTACTTACTTCTACTTCCAATTTGCCTCAATATTATTGCTACATGCGGAACCCAGATGTTTGAAGTGACTACCAAATTTATGTTCCTGATGATCCTTTGGGGAAGAAGATTCTCCAAATACTCCTGTAAATCCCTTTACAAAAACAAAAATAAAACAAAAAAAACCAAAATAGTTTGTTTTCAAACAAACTAGTTTGTTTTCATTTGTGAGTTCAGTTCATCTAGATGATGAGGCAATTTGTTAAGAAATGCATAGCATGTAAAAATAGCCTGGGATAGAGGCGCATTCATAGCCAACCTTTGCCAGTTGGGTCATACCATATCCCTTTAGGATGGCTGAAAGATGGTTTATTAGCACTATTTAAAAAAAATATGTTGTGGTTGACAGAGGCACATGGGATTTTCATTGCATTTGTTTTTAAATTGGGAAGAAAGGATGAAACCATCTGCAGCCGTCTTCCTAACATTTCATCCCTCTATCTACTTCCTATCACATTGCATGAGTGTGGACATGCATCCCCCTTACTCAAGTTGGGACTTTAAACTCTTTTTTAAAATTAATACAGCAAATAAATACCTTTCATTACTGGAAACTATCATTTTGATGGCAAAGTTACTCAGAGACTGGTAACACCTCCCAGTTCTGAATATCATGTTTTAGTGTTTTACATGGCAGGTGTTGGGTTTGGGGTTTTTTTTACATTCTTCCACATGCTTTGGGGCAGCTTCTGCAGGTATCATTAAGCTGCAGTATGAGCTTGAGATGTTTTAAACTATAGCCTGATTGAAAGTAGAATTGTATTCTGAAAGTGTTCTTCTGGACATGTGTGCACAGGGAGCCAGTTCGCTAATGGAACACCTCATAGAAATTGTGCAGGGCACAGCCACAGCTGTCTGGAGACTCTGGGAAAGGAACTTGTAGGTGCACTCTCAGGCTGTTACCCATCCATCTGGGTTCCTGCACACTGTCCTAAATGGCTAACCTCAACATGTCAGAGCTGTAAACTCCGGAGACCTAAATGCAGCAGATGTAAAAATTCCTTCTCCTCCTGTTGCTAGCCTACTTGCTTTCCATTGCAGAGCTAAGCGAGCTTATCATTTCAGTGCAGATGGCCAGAAACTCAATCTTACCTAAAGCTGGGAGAGCCTCTTTGGTGTCAGCCCTGTGTTAATGAATCTGTTAAATTAGCCTGTGCTGACACGGCGCACTGAGAGCACTTTGTTGTACATGAGGGCTTGTATTGTTTGATCAATACATAACTGAAAGGGCATTGATGTAAAAAGGTGCTTGTAGAGCAGTGGGAGGGTGTCAGGTTAGGTCAGTGTTTGCATTGCTCAGGCATCCACTGGGAGTGGGAGCGGGGGCCAGAGAGCTGTGCTCAGCCTCAGCTCCCTCTTTAAAGGGCTACAGGCTACTCTCCAGGAGCTGTTTTACACTATGTTCTCTCCAATAATCAGAGGTGAATAGAAGAAACTGGCTCAAATTAAATATGTTCACCAACTTAGAAGTTTTTTGAGTTATTGTAAATCTGTTTGAATCCCTTGTCTTTCACTTCTCGTTCTCTTAAAAATACATAGTATCACCAGAGAAGGTGTAGAAGAGAAACAAAAGTAATGTCCCTCTGTCCTCAGCCTGCTTATACATTACCATCTTAGAGTCAACATAAGCAAATTTCAAGATGGTGGTTTTGGGTTTTGTTTGGGTTTTTTTTCTTGTGTTTTTTTCTTTATTGCTGTTACTTTGTTCATATGAAAATCTTACACAAAAATGTTCTTACTTGTAACTTACTTGATTTCCAAAAAAAAATGTTTAGCAACAGGTGGTATTACAGTGGTATTACAGTAATATTACAGTAATACCTCACAGCATTGCGACTCCTCCATTGTGACCTCGCTGATTTGCAAGAAATTTTTCTCACAGACCTGCCTCAGTGATTCACAAAGCTTCTGGGCTGATGCATGCACAGTGCCTCTGCTTCGCCAAGGGGCAGCTGCGCTCCCTGTAGGGTGGGACTGGCCCAGCCCTGCAGGGAGGGCACGTGGTACCTCTTGCTCCCATGGCATTTATTGATCGGCAGCACCATGCCCCGATCTCTGCCCCTCACCTGTGCTACTGTTTCTACAGGCGGGGAAGGGAAGCGCCCCAGGAAAGGGAGGCTCAGCTGGCTGTGGCGGCCATGGGGTAAGCGCTGTGTGCTGGGATGGTGGGACATGCCCACCCCGCCACTGCAGCTGCTGCCCACCCGTGCCACGTGGGGCTATGCCTGACAGCCCTGGCCAGCCGAGATGGCGCAGGCACAGGCACGAGGGATGGGGGGAGAGGGAGCAGCGGTGAGGGGTCTGTGCTGCCAGAGGCAGCAGGACAGTGACACAGGGAGTTGCTGCATCAGGGGGGAGCACTGTTCTGCTGGGTCATACAGCCAGTGCTGCCTCTCCTGCACTCAGGACTGGGAGATACACATGTTGTAACCTCCGCAGTTAAAGGGAAAGAAACTCTGATAGCACTCCCTGCTATAAGGGGCCCCAGGTGTCTCAGTGTTGCAAAGTTAAGGTTTCCCAGGCTGTATCTGTGCCGACCACAGCCCTGGGACACCCCTTCCCCCCCTGCGGAGGCAGTGCAGGCATGCGCCGTGGCAGCAGCCCAGCCGCAGCTGCGGAAGCAGCAGTTTGGCCGAAGAGAAGCCCAGGGATTCTCTGGTGGGTCTCCCCAAGCAGAGAGGGCTCAAAAATGCTTCTCTTTGCTCCCCTGTGCTGGGAGAGCCCACAGGGAGGAGCGGAAAAGGCTCCCCCCATGCTCCAGAGTGGCTGGGGGTGGAGCAATGGGCATGGCCAGTGTACATATTAATGACTCTCATGTGTTTGCGAATTTGACAGTTTGCGAGACCCTGACAAGACCCTTTCCTCACGAAGGGTGAGGTATTACTGTAATACCTTGCACTTTTTTTGCAGTGAAGTATTAGATCAGAAAAAAAGTGATGCATTAGTCAAAAGAGTGACGTGTTTATTAGTCTTGCAAAAACCAAGAAATCTGGTGAGGGAGATGAACTTTAACCACAAAGTCCACCTGAAACATAAATTCTGGAAAGTTGAGTGTTGGTGGGGCCTGGAAGGTACCTCATTAAAGTAACTACGTTCATTAAAGAAATTAGCATGCCAAATATATTTCAGATGAATATAGAGACAATGGTATATACCTGGTATTTATGACTTACAAACTGAGAATTTTTTTGTTGACTTGAGAAATGGATGAATTTATCTTTCTATTAACTGTGTTGCATTAGCCAGACAAATGCTATTAGAAGCGCCATTATTTTGCATTTGCAAATGATAGAGGAAGTTCTGTATTCAGAAAAAAATGGACCTATTTTAACTGCAAAAAGTGCCTCCTACTATTGGGATGGGTTATCCTATGACAAACTTGTTTGATAGGGATAGTGATTTAATTTTTGTCTCAGAGCAGATAACATCAGTTTCTTTGTAGTGGGGCCAAGTCTACTTGGATTTGTAGCTTTGATACAAATGCACTTAGAGCTGATCGTATCACTGAGTCAAATATAAAATATCTCTTTTCAATAGATGGAAATAATTTGGAACACAGGAAACATTCTTCTTCACTTCCCTAGTGAAGACACTTCAGAACTGTATTCAGTGTAGCTCTAGAATAAGATTTCTGAAATGAAGTGAATTAGCATTTATTGTGGGCAGGCTTTTCTAGGAGATAGTTCAATAGGAATGAATAGTTGATAGAGTGTATATACTTGATACATACATTCTATGTATACTTGATATCAATACTTGATACTTTCTTAGAGCCTATAGAAGGAAAGAGGGATGGAGCAGCATGTGTGTGAATAGTATAGTAATGGCACAGAGGTGTATTGTAGGTCAAGCCTGCTAACAGCTTTGGCAGGAGCCGGGCTAGGAGTATTTGCTGACAAGATCTATTCTTTCTCATCAGAGGACCCTTCTTAGTGGCTTTGGGAAAGTCATGGCATCCAGAGGAGTTTAATTGTGCCCATTGCAAAACCTCCATGGCTTACATTGGATTTGTGGAAGAGAAAGGGATGCTGTATTGTGAGGTCTGTTACGAGAAGTTCTTTGCCCCTGAGTGTTCAAAGTGCCAGAAGAAGATCCTTGGGGTAAGTGACCAGCAAGTGGCCTGGTTTTTGGTGGGAACAATAACCACAGTGTTCAGTGCTTCTCTGCAATGAAATTCCTTTTTATCTGGCCCAGTCTGCATTCTTTCAAACATATTTTTGACATACCTTTTCAGCTACCATCACATACAAACTGGTATTGGCTCTTCTAATGTTGAACTTTTTTAATCTCTTTGAGAAAAAGTGCTGTAGTCTCCTTGACTCTTCCAAGTTCAGCTCTTTTCATGAAGCTGTTCTGTAGCTGTTGTGATCACCAAATTTTCCTGAGTAAAATGCTTTTATTAGGCAGCTTTCTACAGAATGGGGGCAAAGGGGGTTAAAAAGAAATAATCCTCCTTAGCTGAGCTGGGCACTGAAGAACACACTGGTTGGCTAGACATAAAGTACTGAAATATTCCCAGTGGTAATGTACATAGAAAGACGCATTATCCTCCTCGGGACTGCTATTGCTAATTTGAGCCTGTCAGCTGATTGGCCACTGTTTTATTGCAGACAGCAATATGTCTGGATTCTTGTGTAACTGGGGTCATGCAGGGCTCTGGCAGCACAATTCTCGAGTCATATTTGGCACTATAGCATCTTTCAAAACAATGCAGAACAGTCAAAATTTTCTGCATGATGCCTTTAGATTAACTCTTCACAGACTTAAGGAGAAGGCAGAAATGCTGCGTTTCTTGTTTCAGGGGATTGTTGAGGGTGAGATCCTAATTAAAATTAAGGAGGTGAACAAATATGTTGTTAAATCTGTCCAACTCTATGCTGAACCTTCAAAAAAACCCTAAAGATTGCTCAGGAAAAATAAGGAGATGTATCATGAATAAAGCACCTCATTAAGTTTAACATCGCAGAATTTGTGTGCACAACCCATTTTCAAAGTAGCAGTAGGAAACAAAGTATTCTTGAAATGAATTAAGTGTAGAGGCATGGTTACCACAATCTAGTCATCACATCAAAATAATGTGTTCATAACACTTTTTTTAATCCCCACAGGAAGTAATAAATGCTTTGAAACAAACTTGGCACGTTTCCTGCTTCGTGTGTGTGGCCTGTCATAACCCCATCCGCAATAATGTCTTCCACTTAGAAGATGGTGATCCCTACTGTGAGACGGGTAAGAAGCAACACAAACAAAGTTTACTGCAGCTGCACAGGGAAGCAGAGATCAATAAGGTTGGGAAAAAAAATTCCTTTTTCTCAAGTTTCAGATCAGAGGTGCCCCAGCAAATTCATGTAACTTTGGTATCTCAATTCAAAGCAGCAACATCTACCATAGACACTTCAAGTTTGCAGCAGAACAAGTGAGAGTTTCTTCAAAAGGTTCAGCAGCAACAGGCTTCTTGTCATCGATTTTACCTTATCTTGTTAAGCCCTTGACTGTAGGTATTAGTGATGCATCGAAGTGTTAATTTTAGGGTGACTTTCTGGCTGACTTTTAAAATAATATGAAGTTATTCACAGCCTGGGGGATTTCCAAGAGTAAGCAGGCTGTCCAGGTAGTTTTTTGCAGGATCAGGGATAACATCTGTTGAACATACACGTGGGATAAAAAAAAAGGTTGTTGGGAAAAAGACAGTGATACAATTATAGCACTTAAAAGCCTGATGAGCAATCTTACAGAACAATGTGGCTGGTTTGGTTTTTAGCACTTCCAGGATATCATAACTGTTTTTATAGAATCATAGAATGGTTTTGGTTGGAAGGCACATTGAAGATCATCTAGTTTCAAGCGCACCCCTGCCCCAGTCAGGGATATTTTCCACTAGACCAGGTTGCTCAGAGCCCCATCAAACTTGGCCCTGAACACTTCCAGGGATGGGGCTTCCACTGCTGCTCTGGAAAACCTGTGCCTCATCAGCATCACAGTAAAGAATTTCTTTCTGATATTACCAATCTAAACCAACTCTCTTTTAGTTTAAAGCTACTCCCTCTTCTCCTTTTTCTATATGCCCCTGTAAAAAGTCCCTCTCCAGCTCTCTTGTAGGCACCCTTTGGCTACTGTAAGGCTGCTGTGAAGTTTCCCTATGAAGCCTTCTCTTCTTCAGGCTGAAGAGTCCAACTCTCTCAGCCTGTCTTCATAGAAGAGGTGCACCAGCCCTCTGAGCATTTTTTTGTGACCTTCTCTGTAGTTGCTCCATCAGGTCCATGTCTATCCTATCTAGGGAGCCCCATATTTGGATGGTGGGGTCTCGCCAAAGCAGAGCAGAGTAGAAGGGACAGGGGAGGGTGCCCCCCGACTCTCACGTACAGACACACACAATGGCAGCCCCGCCACTCCGTCTTGTAGCCCGGTGGAGGACAATTCCAGCCGTGCAAAACCACGCATTTACACTAAACACATCCCAGCCGCGCCGCACCAGCACCCAACTGGGACCAATTTACATATTCGTGAGCAGACCGGGTTCGTGGTAGGTTCTGTGCACGCGCCAGGTCCCACAGCTTGCTTGAAAATCAGCAGCGAGTATGTGGATCCCACAAATTACGGATCACGACTATGTGGAGGATCACTGTAGCACAAAATTCTAATGGCCTCTTTGGAGCTAAGATTTCTTTTGGGGATGATTCCACAGTTGCTCGCAGTGGGTACCATGGAGAATGCTAGGTGCTGTAACGATGATGAAAGCAGGCAAAATTTATCTAAAAGTTCTCTTCTCAGAGCTGCTTTAATGAAGTGTTGGCAGATACAAAAGGACACGGTAGGTTATTGCCAACTTGGTGACACAAGTAGTGTGACGTGTTGCTCTTAGTGAATTTGTGGAGCAGCAAAGGAAACAGGTATATGAGCAACATCCTTCAGTGTGACAGCACAGTGAAATTTCATCCTGAAGCAATCTGAAGCCCCTAATCTTGGAACACTTGGATGATTTGAAATTAGTACTGGAGGAATCAATAATTTTCCCCCTTGGGTGGAAATCTCCTGTCCAGGTTTGTTCTGTTGAGGTTGAATTCTTGATCCTGCCACCAAATGATCTGTGTTGTGCAGTGCATTGATTTGTGCTACTGTTACAAGTCCTGTGCACAAATGTGCATTTTTCTATACTGTGAGCAGGGAAAACTGTGATAAAATGTCAAGTGTACTATACTTCTTACAAAGTTTATTTCTGAGAGAGAAAATTGATAGCACAAGTTAATGTAGACACATTCTGTGAGGTGTTATTGGCAGTGATACTTTGCAATGGCTCTGGCTCTCTAACTAGATGTTAATTTGAGATATATTAATTCTTCAAAGACTTTCAGTCCAGCTGGAGTTAAGAGTCTGTGACTAATTTTAAAGAAATAAGGAGTAAATGTCATTGCCAACTTTCCTTCTTTCTAGTGTAAAGGGGTGTTCTAATTTTAAATCTGTATTTGAAATTTTAATGGCACCAGCTATTAATAGGTTAATATGAAAAATGTTCTGGTTTTGGATGTCAAGGCTAAAATGAAATTAAAAGTCCAGATATCTACAACTTGGAACTTTTTTTATGTGCAGAGTCAGTAAACTGTGCTTTTGAAAGTGCAGGATGCAGGAGGCATTGATATGTGATTTTATGAGAAGTTTGCCGTGGAAGGCTTCTGTGGTATCACAATTCAAGCATGCAAAAGCAAAAGAAAGTTGGTGCCCTTCTTTCTGCTTTATCTAGTGCCCTTTATGCAGAAGAAAAGCCAATAAGCTTATCAACACAAACCACAGGCCAACTTTATAAAGGCTTTAACTGCTGGCACCAGGAGAATATCAGTAAGATTCTGTATGAGCACAAATACAAAGAGCTGAAACAGTATGATTATGTGATTATGTCCTTCAAGGATATTGCACAGATGTGTCCTACCATTTGATATTTTTATTGTCTTTCTCCTGCTTAAACACTTGCAAATTCATCCCAGTAGTATGGATTAATAAAGGTGATCAGTGAAGCTGTTGCTTGCCACTGGCAGCCATTGAGGGCTTTGATTTTCCAAAATACTTGTGTTCCCCATCCTGTTGATATGTCTCCTATGATGATGCATTTTGAGGGAGGTCATGACCCAAAGCAGTGTCTTACTAAATAAAAACAGGAGTTTTCTCTTGGGTAGACATATCTGATAATCCTCAGTTGGTTTTGCTGCAGTAAGCACCAGAGCTTCGGCAGATCTGTTTAATCTAGTAGAGAAGCAAAATCCACTTCTACCCTTTTTGCTTCTCCTTATAAATCTCTTTTGAAAACAACCGCTGACATCTAATTTCCCTGTCCGAGGCAGAGCGTTACTATGGTAGTAACACTCTGTTACTGGTAGATGGAGTCCAAAGCTTCGTTATGGCTGTCATTCTGTAGTTCATCTGACAAAAACATAATGTTGCAGGATGTGTTTGCCATTGTAGCATGCTGATCCCAAATTCTCTTATGTTATAGCACCACTGCTGTTGTCCTCTATGCAGGAATAAAACATTTTCTTCCTGGAATGGACTTTGAGAGTTGAAATAACTGAAAAAGACTAGGCAACTTGGGGTGGAATTTAGGCCTGCACAGGTGGGAAGCAAAGGGGCAATTTGTGTCCCCTGAGATGGGGCAAAATGAGTGTCACACACCAAGACTGTTGGGATGGGGGGGTGGGCCGGTTCTCAGTACGTCCCACAGAATTTTTTACATGTATTTTGTCCTCTTAGTCTGCTCTTCTTTCTCTTTTTAAAGTTCCGCTGTCATTGAGGAATATGAATGGTTCAGTGTCATTTGTTTTAGTCCCTGCTCACTGAGAATCCTGGAGTAGATTTTCTCTGCCAACTCTGGGAGAGCTCCAGACACACCAAGTCAATCCAGTTCTTAAAAATGAATGGTGAAAATACCTGTCCAAGTGTGCACTCATCACCATCCTGACACCCTAGTGATACTTTTTGTTGAATGTAATAAACATATTGCCTAAAGCCTCTGGTTTGTTTTTAACAGTGTATTTTTACCTTTTTTGGAGGTTTTTTATTGTTTTGTGGAGTTGTTGTGGGGTTTTGTTGGTTTTTTTATGCCGGAATGTAGGTAGGAGTTCAATACTCACTGAGGAGGTATGTCATGTAAACAACGGGTATGCTTTCAAAGCAGAGTTGAAAAGAATGAATGTAAGGAGCACATAGAGTTCCTGCGAGTGGTCTGCAAGGAGTGAGTTTCCCCCTCCCTGCTGTTTATCTCAAGGAAGTGAAACACCAGGAAAATGGAAGCATTGCTCATTTGAAAGGATGCAGAAGGAGATGAGACCTGAATTGGCAAGGAGAAAACATCATACCCAATTTTTTATCTAGGAGCTCTTCATTCAGTGTATTCAGTCTCATAAAATGCAGCAAGTCTAAACCCACTGACATTGAAAGAAAAGTTTAAAAGTTCATTGAAAAAAACCCCTTTCAAAGTCTCATTGAAAGAAAGGTTTCAAAGGGTCCGTCTTGCTTTTCTGCATATGCTTTACAATCTCTTTGCATCTCTTTGCAGATTACTATGCCCTCTTCGGTACTATGTGCCGTGGCTGTGAATTCCCCATTGAAGCTGGAGACAGGTTTCTTGAAGCTCTGGGCCACACTTGGCATGACACTTGCTTTGTGTGCTCTGTAAGTAAAGCTAGTCTACATTTTAAACAAACCTGTGGCCGTAGTGCTTGTGCTAACCCGACCAATATGGGATTTAATCGCTCTAACCTCTTTCAATTCCCTGAGCCAAAATAAAAAGTCCTTTCCCAGTTATTTGGAAGGTGTGTTGCTATTGTAAGCGTTTGGCACAGGTCCGAGTGAAGTTATTCTGAATTGCAGCCATGTGTCCTAGCACTTAACCCTTGATGTTTACCCCTTCGGAGCAAGTGTTGAAGGTCATACAGGACCAGGCTGTGATTCCAAAGTAGTTAGAGGGCTTTTGACCAAGGTATTGCCTGCTAATATTGTATAACCAAAAACATAAAAGGCTCAGTCTTAACGATTGGGGTTTTTGTTATGCTGAACCTAATTCTGCTCCAATTTAAAATCCGGTTGTTTTAAAGAGAGATTATGTTTACACCAACCGCTAGTATTACAATAAAAATAATATCCCTAAGAAAAAGGTAATTCTTGGTCTTTGAATATATTTGTGCGTAGAACAATACCATGATTTGGCATTCTGAATAATTATGGTCTGATACATCCATCTGAGTTGGGTGACCATTTATTTTTTATCCCATTTCAGATATGTAGTGACAGTCTGGAGGGCCAGACTTTCTTCTCCAAGAAGGACAAGCCACTGTGCAAGAAACATGCTCACTCTATCAACATCTGATGCTTGGAGCTCATCTTGTATAACAAATGTACTGAGCATAAAGGTTAAAATGTCCATGTTCAATAATCGGTTAAAATTATTTATATACAATTTTTCTAAAATGGAAGAGACACAGGGAAACTTGCAGAAGGAATTTCTACACTAATTTTTCACAGCATTTATCATTTGAGGTTTTACTTCATTAAAAGAGAGGAATCTGGAATCATACCCAGCCAAAAAGTTAAAGTGCCTTTATCTCTACACTTGGCGCATTATTGTATTAGTTTCCTGATTTTATGACCACAATTATATCTGTTTCAGTATAAGAAGGGAAGTATCTATAAAAATAAGTGCCTGATATTAGAAGTCTTAGTTTTGCTGCTCTTCAACAAATAGAAAGAGATTAGCTTAAGCAATCCAGATCATTTTGTTGCAGTGGTGTTTTTAAAGTATGTCTAGAAGTATTGCAGCTAAACTCCATTAAAAGAAACTCTAAGCAAAAGTAAGATTACACAGAATATATAGTTCAAAACTTAATATTTTTATCTAACATTCGTATACATGAAGCTTCCTGCTCAATTACATGTACCAGTGCCTTTGCAGTTAAATATCTGGTGGATTTGCAAAGAACAGAGATTTTTACAGAGCAGTTAAGTGTGTCCATGGCTCTGCTCATGATAAAGAATAGTTCAGAAGATGCCACCTAAAAGAAAACACAAATGGGATACTCTTCCTTAACTCATGTACTGTCAGAGCCAAAAAACCTTTCTGCCTTACATGTGTTTGTGAGGATGGAAATGTCAGATCAGATTTAAGGGAGCAGGGATTTACACTCTTCTGTTTGCAGTTCAGGTTTTAGATAGCTATAAGTGCCTTGAGAAGGAAATTGCACTGAATATGCAGGTAACAATGTTTTATATCCAGAATGTAAGGTTATGATGTTGAATGGGGGCAGTTGCTGAAGTGCAAATGAGGACATTGTTTTTCTCTCAGTACATTCTTTACCATGTAGTTCATGAATTCGTATATTGGTGGTGTGCCAGGTAGCGTACTGAAAATTTAACTTTCTTGCTCAGCTTTTATGATTTTCATTAGGTTTTATTTCTCTCTTTTCCTCTATATGTAGGGTAATACTATATTGACTTAAGCAGCTCAGAATCTCTCCGATCTTGCAAGGGAGCAGACAGACAATGCTGTCATTATGCATTTACTGTGAGCCAGGAGACCAGCCAATTTTGTGGCTTGATATGAATTTCACATCCACACAGAGAGTCAGCACAAGACCTGTGCACCAGCTATGTGCCACTTAGCTTCAAATTAGTGCATAAGTGGTATGGAGCAATTGTAGACAGATAAGGAAAAGGTGATGCCCCTCTGCACAGGGTGAATTTCACTCCAGCAACATTACACGACAGAGAAGGGGGGGTCCTCTCAGGATCAGAGCAAATTTCTGATGGAAACTGAATTTACATGCTGCTTTATTCAGCTGAGATATCAGAGCTGAGTTGTTAGTCTTCAGTGCTCTTTCCGGTAGACATTAAATACCCCATTTACTGGTTTTGTTGTTGGGGGAGTGGCAGAGGTGGCGGGCGGGAGGTGGGTGTCCTGCTACAAGGAACAGTTTTATCCATAAAACCATGAGGAAAAATCACAATACATTGCCATGGTTGACTAAAGCAGTTGTGATGAGGAACATCAATAAAAGAGGAGGCAAGAAAATTGCTGTACTGAAATATGAAAAGATATTTGGCTTTCTTATTAATTCAGTGAGACAGGTTCACGTTGTGAGGCTGTTTTACTTTATTTTCTATAGTTGTTTTTCTTCAATACTACCATATTCCTTTTTTTAACTTCTGGTGGTACAGAAGAAATTTGATATATAAGAAGAAATTTGGTGGTACGGTATAAAGCTGTTTAAAATGTTTACACTCTTATGTACCCTTTTGCGAGTTTGGCTGAAAATCAGAAGGGTAGAAGCAGACTGGACAAGATACAGTAATAATTAAGCCAGGTTGCTTTTGAAATTAAGTGGAATGTGGAGAAATGAAACCTTGAAACTAGGCTTCAATGGAGCTATATTGCACATGCATGAGGAAAGAAGGTGGAAGTGCACAAGGTAAGGTGTTCAGTAACTTCTGCAATTCAAACCTTACTATTTTAACAGAGGATATATACTTCTCAGTTTGTCCTTTAAATCCAATTCATGTTTTTTTAGTTTTATAATTTCAATTGGAGTTCTATTTTTTACTCTATATGGTCTAGGGTTTGAAATTTTGCAGTTGTTAGTGACCTTGAGGACAAAAGCCTGAAAGGCTCCAATAGAACTGTTTCATTTAGCTGCTTTGCCTTTTAATTTCTGCTTTTATCTATTTGTTTAAAATTTAAATGGAAACATAGAGTCCCTCATACATAATGAATATTTAATGGCTTTATCAAATTATATAAATCATCTAAAAGGAACATAATTTTTATCATTATTTTAATAAGTGAGATTTTAATAGAGCACTTTATAATAATGCCATATCTCTCACTGAATATTTATTAACTTTTTTTTTTTTGTTTAGAACTATTTCATCCTGGTATCTTTGTATTTTGTTCTATTTGTAAGCCTACCTTTCCCTCCAGAATCTTTTAGGGTGTGGGGGTGTGTATGCGTTTATATATACTTCTCTATACATGCACACCTATACACGTACCTTGAGAGACTTACATATATGTGTGTATTTGAATGCAGACTTGACATAGCAAAAATTGGCACCATTCCATCACCATTTGCGGATTTCATGAGACTCCCAACTGTTTTTCATGCAACACATGTAAGCATTCATGTTATGAGGGAATGTTGGAAAGTCAGGAGAGACATGTTAGTAACCTAACTATTGTAGCTTTTTGCATGCATTTCCAGTCAGTAATTATGTATTTTTCTGCCTGTAAGAGAATCGGGTTTAACTGTTTGAAAGTAGAAGGTCTTTATAAGTCAGTAATTGATTCATGATGACAGTTTCACTATATTGTAACTAAATTATTCAGAATTATGTGTAAATATAAAGGCTTAATACAACAATGCAATAAACATAAAAGCAAAAGTTGAGTTGTGATTCAGTGTGTGGTGATCTGTTCAACTGTGTACCTATTTCTTCACAGAGCTACTTGCATCATCCAGCCATATGAGCTGCTTTGCCAGCATTATTTTATGCTAAATTTTATACTAAAATGTTTAGCTTTTATGTCCTGGTAACTGCTTGTGGTTAATAATATTTGTCATCACATTTTGGCTGTTCACATTTGCAAATTTAATTACACGTAATTGAAAAACATAACAAGCAAATAAACACTACTTAAAACCTGAAGTTCTCTATCTGTCTTCAGTTATTTTGTGGTTGTTAGATGTTTCTTTTCCTGAATAATAGTCAATAAAAGAAAACCACGATTGTATACAGGAATATATATGATTTGAGCTGCTCATTCTTCAGGGTTTATTTTTTTAGACTGGAGCTTTGTTTTACAGAAAAGGACCTGGGTTCCTGGTGGACGCCAAGTTGACCATGAGCTGATGATGCCTTCCTTTGTGACAAGGAAGACCACCCGCCTCCTGGGGTCCATTAGGCAAAGCATTGCCAGCAGATTAGAGAAGGTGATCCTTCTCTGCTCAATCTTGGTGAGACACATCTGGAGAGCTGAGTCCAGTTCTGATCTCACCAGTACAAGAGAAATAAGCTCTACTGCAGTAAAGAGCTAGGAAGATGATTAAGGCCATGGAGCCTTTGTCATAGAAATTGAGGCTGAGAGACCTGGGACTGTGCAGCCTGGAGAAGGGAGGGCTCAGCGAGGGATCTGATTTATGTGTACAAATACATGGATGGGAGTCAAGAAAATGGAGCCATTAATGTACCTGTAAAAGTCTTAGAGGTGTTTAAGAAAAGGTTGGATGATGTACTTGGTAGCATGACCTAGATATTAGGGTAGTGTGTTATTGGTAGGATGGGTGGTGGTAACAGGATGGCAACAGATTGGGTAACAGGTGATAAGTTGGACTTAATGATCTCTATCGTCTTTTCCAACCTTACTAATTCTGTGATTCTGTGAGTCTCTGATTCTCCATTTTTTTTCAAGACAGATTGAAAGATGCAAATTCCATATTGAATACTGTAGAATATGGAACTATGTAAAACTTTCTGATGGCCAGTTACTATTTATTTAATATCTTTACTTCATTCTACCACTCATCTAGAATAATTGGCAATGTTTATTTAGAAGTGTTTAGCATTTTTCCTTAGTTGACACTGTCCAAGGAAATACTGCCTGCTCTGACAAGCATTATCTGATACTGTACTTAGCCTTGGCATGCAACAGTCTCCACTTTCATCATGGGATACTTAACTGTCTCCTATAACATGGCCAATTCCTTTATGATAATACTAGTCTGGTAAGAATCTCTTTAGCTAAGTATCTCTAAACTTGGCCAGTGCACTGTTGTTTTCTACCTTTATTTACACAAGCAAAGGAAAACACTGCATACAGCTCTATAAAATTTAGAGTCAACTTTACAGAAAACTTGCCTTCCCTTCGGTGTTTAGGCTATGAATGAGACAAATGCAAGTCTATTTGCAAACAGTATATTAAGCCCCAGAAGCTAAACTTTTAAAGGCATCAAGTCTGCATTTGACATTTTAATGGTAAAGGTTTGGTTTCTATCAATCACAACATCACGTAACATTANAAAAAAAAGAGATCTGTCATTCATTCATTAAGATGCTGTAATCCAGTGTAAGATTTATAAGCTTAAAACTCAATGGTGTGTTTTTACAATAAATCCACTTTCACTGCTCAGCACAGAACAAATCTCTCTGTCACTCAAAATATTTGCTGGTCCAAATTCCTTGTATGAGATCTTCAAAGAGTTTCTCACAAAATTGCATATAAATCCTTTTACCAGCAAAGGCTTAATTTAGGTTCAACTTTTACTTTCTTGGAACATTGGTTAATATCTTGAGCTCAGACAAGATCTTGGTTATATCAGGAACACATAGGGCCTAATTTATTATTAGGAGTCTGGTGTTAATTAGGGGGAATTACCAGAAATAGTTTGCTTGATGGAAATTTATTATGGGATCACACTTTACTGATGGCAAAATAGGAGTCACTGAAAGAGTGCAGCTCCTTCTCATAACCAACTAATTAATAAGGTGCCAAAATTCCTCTGAGAAGGTTTGGTCCTAACTATGGGAACCTCACAGAACAAATGGTTCCTATGCAGTATTTAAAATTTAAAAGAGGAAAAGAGAGAGGAGAAATAGCTGCCTAGCAGAAGTCTCAAAAGTGGTATGCTTTTTCTTGAATTCATGAAAGAAAATATTTAGCTGTTTCCAAGCTCATTAAAGAATGGTTTTTTTCAGACAGAAGAACAACAGTTAGTTTATAATCTCATTTGGTATGCTTGAACTTGGTTTTCAGTTTTACTTGTGCATAATGCACACTACAGCTTGTAATTTTATAAATCGGTCTTATAATGAGCTTTTTTACTACTTTTTATTGCTTTGCCTAATGGTCTTTTTCATCATCATTTGCTGTGAAATTTGAGGTTGGCATAGATAGGAAACTGAAAAATGGACCACATTTCTGATAAGCCCCAATCTATTTTGTGAATGCCAGTTTGGGGAGAGAAAATCAATGTCTGTTCGGGATCTCATGAAAATTGTGTGAGAACAGCATGTTATAATAAGGTAGAGTGGAAGCAGAAATTTAAATCACCATGCTAAAATTTACACATGGCTGATGCGGAGTAAAATGTTTTCCAAAAGGTTTAAAAAAAAAAAATTAAGACAGTAGGGTATGCAAGTTGTAATAGAGTGCTTTTGTATTTTGGGTATGCTTTAAAAGGTTTCTCCTGTACTTTGAAATTACGGATTATGTCATTGTGCTCTGAGTAATACTCACATTTTCCATACAATCCCAGTTGTTTCCTTTTCAGTCCTCACGTCTTTGCTTCACTTTTTCTTACTGCTGGGCAATGCCATTGTTTTTTTAAATGTTTTTCAGTACAAGATAATCATGTCAGGTGTGTCCCTTCTTTTTCTTTGTGATGCATCAATGAAATGTCAAATGTTCCTTTAGTAAATATAAATTTGCCCTAAATTTTGGCAAACATTCCAAAGTGTCAAGTTTTCCCACCCAGGAGTTTCTGCTGGAAAAGTAGCTTGAGATACTAGACCAAAACAGTAATTATGTCTCACATAAAGTCTTTATTTCCCTTGAAATCCATCAAGAAAAGAGAAACACATGAAAACAGGCGTAGGGCCAAAATCATTGATAACCTGAGGAGAAGCAGCCTCACCAAGTTCAATTTATTCTCCTCCGAATTAAAAATGACTGGTATCAAAGCTATATTAATTTTATACTTATATTTGTCCAGTGAGTAAAATGAGAATTAAGCCAGGGATTTTGTCCTTGGTTTTTGTCGTGGTCATGCCAACCTGTCGTGATCATGCCAACCTGAGATGGTTTTAGCTAGATTTCCATTAACTGTCACAAAACTGCTTGAAGTTATGCTCTCATTTAGGAGTTAAACAATTGAATACCACGCTACCCAGAGACAGGAACGCCACTGCAAGAAATAACTCTCCTTCATAACTGTATACTTCATTTCTCAGACCTCAAATGTTCAGTGTCTGAACTGTACGAGGTTAGGTAAGCAAGGGAAAATCTTTCCCTGATACTAATCTCCCTACTGTTACACCTTGCTGATTCAGTGAAATGTAATGAAATTGTTACACACCTCTACTCAGAGCATAAAAGTTTTGTACTCATCCTGTGCTTGGATCAGCCTTCTCTGAGAATAAAAAGGATGGTAAATTCATAAATAATTTGGCTCTGTATGAAAATAAATTATTGGTATTTGCACTAAGTTGAGGTACCCCGTGGGTTTTACCCATCTGAGAGTTATTCAGAATTTCTTGCCATTGTTGTTCTAGTAGTGTTTCTTCAATTTATGTAAAGCCTTCAAAGTGCCCTCTAAAGGTGGATTAATAATTGCTCAGATGTTTCAAATTTTTTCCAAATTCACTTTCAAAATTGAAAGTGTTGATCATGACACTTAATGTGATCTCTCTCTCCTGCTGTATGCAAAGAATAAATTACATTTCAAATGACATGATTTATTTATTTATTTATTTAATATATCGCCTCCTCTTCTTTGGATGTACTCAGCCTGTGCCTATTGAAGGCAAGTAGTGTCTAAAATAGAGCAACTTAATGTTTACCTAAGGTCCAACTGCGGACTTGTCCTTGGTTTTAAACAACTGCAGCGAAGTTAATCTGCTATGTGACCTCTTTTACCACATGTGGTACCCACTGACCATCAGTAAATGATTACTGGGAAATTCTGACCAGGGGTATTTGGAGAAGAAAATACGTTCTACTTTCTCTGAAATAAATCAGTGTATATCAATGGGAGTAAATGATACTACAGTAAAGCTGCAAATTTGTCTTTAAATCTCACATATTATTTTTTGATGCTTTGCTTTTTCATTTTTTTCCAAGTGGATGTCTGTGGTGTCTTAGTGGTGAAAAATTTCTGAGGATGTTCTGCTGAAGCCTATGATATGCCCCTCTTCCCACTCAGAATAAATGTTTTTTACAAGGTTCTAGAGCTTTGGCATAGGTTTCATCTTCTAGGCAGCTACATGGCTATAGTACAAGAATCTTGTATTTTTGTGCACAATGATAAGTAGCATTCAAGGATTGTGGTGTATTGTGGGAGCACTGACAATGTTAAGTACTACTGGGAAACGAAGAGTTATAACTCGGAATGTGATGGGAGGGATGTGGTGATCTTAGCTCCACTACATAAAGGGTCCAAACAGTTAAGTGAAAATCAATATATATATTCACTGGAGCTGTGGATTGCCACCTCCATCCAGACTCCAACTGTTTTCCTTGGATAGGTCCTGCCACTGTAGAGATCTTGGCAGAAGCCAGCAAGTCCATCCAAAAAAATGCCCCTGCTCACTGCCTCTCTACTGTTGATTTCCCATTCCTCCACTCAGTAATCACAAATATTCTGAGCTGGAAGGGACCTACAAGGTTCATCAAGTCCAACTCTTAAGTAAATGGTCTGTATGGGGACCAAACACATTACCTTGGCTTAATACATACTTCGCCTCTGTTTTTAACAGTAANCATGAAAAAGAGCAAATAGAAATGGAGAAGGAAATGACGATACTGGAGAAGAAGTGGTGCTAGCAGTTCAAGCAAAACAAGAGCAAAAAATTATTGCTTTCAGGTGAGGTAAGCTAAATATTTTGCTTTTTTCCTAATCTCCACCACACTCTCCAGCTTAGACGGAAGCATTTGTTTCACTTTTGTCATACAATAAATTAGCCAGAAATATTAAACAAACTGTTTATATTGTATTAACTCCAACCAGTCTGGTTTTAATTTTCTTTCTTTTGTTATAGTTGTCTTGTGGATAATACTCTGCAGATGTATGCAAAGAACAGAAAACCTTGTGCTCTGCTTCATAAAGATGTTGAACATAAAACGAAACCTGCAGCCCTTCTCTCATGCTTGGTCATTTTCTCCAGAGAGAGGAGCCCTGCTACAGCACTCTCTACAGGTTTTGGTCTGGGATCTGGACACAGGGAAATGCCCATTGGAATAAGGCAGAGATTGCAGGTAGCACAATGCTTCTTATGAGGACAGTGTGCCTGGAACACAACAAATGTCTGATGCGTGTGCTTCCTCTTAAACATGTAAAGAAGTCCCCTTGAAGATAACAGCTTTATTGGGCTTTGACCTCAAGCAGTCTATCACAGCCATCTTTAAAATAATATTTGTAAGGCATGTTTATCCATGTTTATATTCCTAACCCTTTTCTTTGTTTTTAATTATTAGTGTTTTGAAATTGAGCAGGCTACTTCTCTTCCTTGCAGATCCACGCAATCTGCGCACTTTCTAAGCTCCCCACATTTGTCACTATGTGAAGAAGGTGAGTTTTGTCAAAATGATTTATTATTATTATTACTCTGCATGGCTGAATTTGAGGATGGTAACAAGTTTAAGTGATCTTGAATCAGTACAATTACTTACATGAGTCTAGTTCCAGTGCAAATCTTCTGAAATTTATGACTGAGTGCCAGCAAATGACAATCAAATGACAATTTTTGATTCCAGACTACTGTCTTACTTAATATTTGACATTATATGTTAACGTAGCTAAAAATAGCTGCGGTCTTTGGGACTCTCTTGTCCTGATGCTTCCCAAGTCTGCATCTGCCCTGTGGAGTAATGAAGCTATCTTCAAGTCAACAGCAGTGACCCCTCTGTTCTTGTTGTATGAAGGTCTAAGATGTCAAAGCTGAAGCATCACTGAACTGGCAAATACAAGATAAGGGAGATTTATGCTGGAACTAGAGGCAAAACCAGATATTTATAGATGTTGTGACAAGAAAAGAGACCATCTGAAGATGGTCAGGTTGGTCTCTGATGCAGACACAGCAGCAGCGGAGAGGGAAACTGTGCAATTGCCATAGGGCTCGACCTAGACGGTTACAACTTTCTGTAAGAAAGCAGCTGCTGCTTTTCTAGGGTATGCCTTAAAACCCCTGGTGTTTTATCAGTTTTCTGATTCCAGCTAGAGAGGGTTTCCAGGCCTCACATCCTTGGCTTTGTTCATCCGTCTGTCCATGGCAGATGCGGTTTACCTTCTACAGTGCCATGAAGGAGCCAAAAGCAGTGCCATGGAAAGGACTACAACAATGCTTCAAAACGGGTTGTGTGCAGATAGGGCCAAGAAGCCTGCCAGGAATTAGACCACCTTCGTGTGGGTGAGTTGGCTTTAACTTTTAAAACTCCATGTGAGAATTACACTGTGTGCAAGAAGCCTGCCGCCTGCAGTTTTACAAGTGAGTCTCAGGTGCCCCCAGTACACTAGAGCACAATAAGAAATAAAAGGTTCACAGAGAAACTTTATTCAGTAGCAACTAACTAACAAAACAGATATACCAGAGCTCACTGAGATAACTTGCCAACTTTGGTTAAAATCTTTGCAATAAGGCCAAGAAGGACATGGATATTTGCATAGAAAGTAGGTTCTGTAGCTGTGGTTCCTAATTCATGTCCACCCAAACAGGATCAGCCCCATCCCATTTATCATATACTTGCATTTCAGGGGTAGCAAGGAAGCGCAAGGAAGACACATGCAGTACCTTGCAAAAGAGAGAGGTGACAGTAAGTCTTTTTTTTTTTCCACAATACAAACCCTTCACAGCTCATGTTACAGATACTTCCCAAGCCTTCCGAACACCTTTGCAGAAATGAGATTATGTTATAATTTCCATTCAGTTAGGAATAACTGAATGGAAATCACATATATTTAATTGTAAAGGCTGGAGACCATAGAATTGAAAGGGGGTTGGTGTTTCTTTCTGAAGAGACTGCAGGTAAAATTGCTATATAAAATTATATTATCTAACATTTGCTCATAATTTGAAGCCTCTCTGATATGTCCTGTCTGTCTAAATTACAAATGTCAGAGCCCTTCGCAGCAGATTTCACCTGTAATATATTTAATGTACAGCACTTATGCATAGCCAAAATTACCCTTCCTAAATAAGTTTCAGCAAGACAGCTCTTGCCACAAGAACAGTTCACACTGGCATGTGGTGTGAGTTTACCCAAGCGGATCAAGATGAAGGGAAGCACTACCTCAGCTTGATATGATTATTTGCTCATCTGTGTAGTCTTTCTTTGAATATTGCCAAGATAGGAAATATGAAGTGGGTTCAAAATATCAAAGTCTTTAATTAAAAAGTAAGAAAAACAGTGACGTCTGAAGCTAGAATTACAGGGGGAAATAAAAATAGAACTGAAAGCATAGGTAAGGACTTTGATAAGATTAGTCAAATGCCAGTGAAGCCAAAACTCAAGCACTGCCTGCTTGCTGGGTGCTGAGATTGTCAGCAGGGCTAGGACTGGTATGGGTTTTTTTCTTCTGAAACACTAACACTGAGAGGCTGGAATAAGAGAGGTGGTTGGGATGACTGAGTACACCATTAGCAAATTCACAGATGATACCAAGTTGGGGCAAATGTTAAACTACCAGAGGGTAGAAGGGCCCTTCAGACGGACCTTGACAGGATAGAGATACGGTATGAGATTTAACAAGTCCAAGTGTCGAGTTCTTCCCTTTGGACACCATAATCTGGATAGGGGATGAGTGGCTGGAGAATGGTCAAATGGAGATGGATTTGGGAACATTTGTTGAAAGAAAACTTAATATGAGCCAACAGTGTGCCCAGGTGGCTAAGAGGGCCAATGGCAGCCTGGCCTGTATTAGGAACAGTGTGGTCAGTCGGACTAGGGAGGTTATTCTCCCCCTATACTTGGCACTGGTCAGACCACATCTTGAGTACTGTGTCCTGTTCTGGGCTCCCCAGTTTAAGAAGGATATTGAACTACTTGAGAGGGTCCAGAGAAGGGCAACAAGGATGGTGAAGGAACTGGAGAACAAGCCCTCTGAGGAGCGACTGTGGGAGCTGGGATTGTTCAGCCTGGAGAAGAGGAGGCTCAGGGCTGACCTGATTGCTGTTTACAGCTACCTGAAGGGAGGTTGCAGTTGGGTGGACGTAAATCTCTTCTCTCAGGCTGCCAGCACCAGAACAAGAGGACATGGTCTTAAGCTACAACAAGGGAGGTTTAGACTGGATGTTAGGAAGAGTTTTTTTCCCAGAGAGAGTGATCTCTCATTGGAATGGTCTGCTCAGGGATGTGGTAGAGTTGTCACCCCTGGAGGTGTTTAAGAAAAGACTGGATGAGGAGCTCATTGACATAGTCTAGATAATGGGATGATGGAATAGGAAGTTAGGTTATTGTATTTAAAAAAAAAAAAAATATTATTACATGACCCTAAGATTAGCACCAGGGTTGTGGGTTCAATCCCACAGTTAGGACTGGCATTCATTTAGGACTTGGACTCAATGACCCTTGTGGGTCCCTTCCAACTCAGAATGTTCTGTGATTCTGTGTGCAGCATCTCCTGGGGCTCCCTGTCTGCCTCTCCTTGGTAGAAAATGAGCCAAAAAGGAGCATGTCCACTGTGTACCACAGCCTGCCTGGGCAGTTGAGGCTGAAGCCAAGACCTCATGCATTGTATTGCCAAAGTGTTCCCACCCTTGCTGAATGTTACAAACTACAGAATCAGTGTGGATGGGAGCAGCTTAATTGTGATTACCATGTCATTGATGAGTACTTCAGTCCTGTTCTCTCAGCTGTGCCTTGTTCTCCAGGACAGGGCAGAAGCCAGCCATTCATCCCCTTGACCACCAGTGCTCCCCACACCTTGCATTAGGGCAGCTGTCCCTGCCTGCAGCTCTGAAAGAAAATACGTTTACCCTAAAAGGCAGAAAAGTTAGCTCATCTGTTGCTTATATCCTACGGTCTTTGTTCACAGTGGCTACTATATTGGGAGTTTTCTTGGAATACATAGTTATAAACTGTAATGGGAGTTCTCAGAAATATTTCAGCTCCCTGTACTTGTAACACATGCCAACACATTTGGGCTCTGATCACAGTTTCCAACCTTGCCCTCATCTTTGGGGCACTCCACTCCCTTCCTCTCCACATACAAAAGATGCAGGAATATAAAATGCAGGGGACAGTGATCTGGCAGACAAGTGAGGTTCGTCATACACATTTCAGTGCTTGTCAGATGTCCAGGAGACATTTGTTACCAAAGCTGAAGTGACTGCATTTGAATGCAACACCAAAGGACAAATCCGTACTGGAAGTAATCAGCCTGCAAACATCCTATGCTGGTCCAAGGGAAAGGACTACTTTTTTATTTGTTTGTTTCTGTAGAGTAAAATGGATTTGATGGGAGTCTTCCTGAAAATAAACCAATTAACTGTGGTTATTTGAAAAGAGAAAAATGGGAATTGAAAAGGGTATCACACTTCAATTTTAACAAGTAGTTTGCAGTCACTTTCTTTGGATATCCTCTTTCCTAGCTGATATTTCCTCTGATTTATTCCGCTGCAGAAGTGGATCATTTCAATGAGTTTTATGTAAGTCCACTTGGCTGCTTTACAGTTCTCTACATGTTTCGATATATTCCACTATTAAAAATTTTAAAAGTAGGTGGGGAAAGAGGAAATTTCTGGTTAATATATAACGATTTTTGAAGTCAATGTGCCTGGACTCAATTTTTCAGGGCATTTTTCCAGACATCTAATGATGCCAGAAAATAAAAATAGCCAACTAGCAGGACCTCTCTTAAAAACTCCTCTGCAACCCAGCAGAACTTTCACAGCCCTAATCAGGTCCTTTTCTACTATCAGCAGGGAGAAACTGAAAAGACTGTCACAGGCACACAGGAAAAAACAAAACTACGTAGATACTAAATCTCTTGCGGCAGAAAGATTTGAAATTAACATGTGATCTTTTTGGTAACGTCCGAACAGTCATAGTTGATTACATGATCTAGGTGAGCTTTGCTTTAGAGATTACTGGAAATGTCAGCTGAGCAATTGTATCAATTTACAGTAGGCCACAGGGAGAGCAGCAAGCTTGGTGCAGATACCAGGCTGGTGCTATTACTGTTGCTATTATACACACTGTGGACAAATAGTGATACATTTGGAACCAGTGTGTGCAGTCCCAGGTCTTTCAGATAAGTTCACATTTGAATGATGAGAGAAGTACCTTGGATTTGGAAAAAGAAACAAAGCTACTCATTTTCAAAAATGTGTATTTTGAATAATAAATAAGAAAAGTCTTATATTGATAGTTTGTATAGAGTACAATCAATACAAAATTGAATGTGTGAAAAATAGAAGACCTGAGATGGGAATGGTTTTCTGTTCTTCTTAAATTTCTTGGTTTTGAGGACATATAGTAAGAGGATGTATGTCTTGAAAAGAGTGTGACTTACAGATTTGCCCATGAAATTTATTGCATTGTATTGAAAGAATTTCTATCTTTTGGAGATATTGTGTTGCCCAGAGAGGTTGTATAGTCTCCATTCTTTAAGGTTTTCGAGTCCCTTTTGAAGAAAGTCCTGAGCAACTTGGTGAGACCCCACTTGGAGGGAGGTAGGCTAGATACCTCCCCAGCCAAACTGAATTATCCTGTGATTCTACCAAGAAGACAAAGTAGGATGATTTTTATGTCATGCTTTTAGGCAAAATTTTGTGCATCCGTATGCAAGAATTGCTCTTCTTGATGGAAAACAAGGACTTAACAGGATTCATACATAATTTTGCACACTTTCCAGGAAATGTAGCTGAAAATACCGTATCAAACCACCTTCCATTTCATTAATAGCCTATGCTTTTAGGTGTGAATGAAAATATTACAAAATGTGTAAGTTAAATAAATGATGATACATAGGAGCTGTTAATGACTGAGTAGCTTGGCAAATGAATTAAAAGGATATTTAAAGAATAGTAGCTTAGTATGTTGAGCTATGTGTATTATGGATGATACTCTATGTTGGATGAACATTATGAGCTCTTCAGTTATTGCTAAAGCAGAATAGCCAAGCTTGAATAATTCCAGGTGCACTTCATTCATCCCAACTGTGATTTATGCCAGCTGCCAAATGTTATCTATGAAATTCTTACTCGTGTCTTTATTCTTATTCTTGGTTTGGCTAAGACAGTGTCTGTGCTACTAATCCATACTATACCATTTTTCTCCTGTAGTTTACTTTGTATTATCATTACTTACACATTTCCTATAATATACCTGAAGAAAAATGGATGTATAAGTGACTGAATTGGAAATCTTATACTTGCACCGTCCATGATATTTCAAAATCTTCAGGAAAATATTGTTTCAGTTGGCCAAAGCTGTATGAGCCTAGGGGAGATGCTTGCTCTTGCCTCCACTTGTGAATACATCTTATTTTAACCTGACTCCAGTCCTACATAACAATGTTCATTGAAAACGCCACAGACGTAATATGCCACATATTAGCTTAGCAGCTGAAAGACACATAAATTCAACAGCAAGAGAAAAATGAAATCAGGTAAAGGGGAAAAATGACTATTCAGTGATTCAAAGGCACTTAGACCTACCTCAGCTGTTTTGGGTTTGAATGCAAGAAAATGAAACTATATGGGCTTTATGTGAAATCTCTTCCATCTGTTTCAAATGGTCTGTTAAAGACCGGCCTGGATGAGCAAGGAAATTTGTCAAGAACTGAGTGAGAAAGACAGGGTGTATCACCTTTGGAAAAAGGGTGAGGTTAATCAGACTGTGTACCGAGGTATTATTAGGTCATGTAGCAAGAAAATTAGAGAGGCAAAAGCCCACCTTGAGCTCAGACTGGCCGCTTCTGTTAAGGATAATAAGAAGTGTTTTTATAAGTATATCAATTGAAAAAAGAAGGTCAGTAATAAACTCCACTCCTTACTTGATATGGAGGGAAATATAGTAACTAGGGGTGAGGACAAGGCAGAGGTACTCAATGCCTCCTTTGCCTCTGTCTTCAACAGTAGGGTCGATTGTCCTCAGGACAATTGGATACCTAAGCTGGCAGATGGAAACAGGGTACAGTGTAGTCCTCCTGTTATTCAGGAGGTAGTAGTTAGAGACCTGCTGATCCATTTGGATCCCCATAGGTCCATGGGACCGGATGGGATTC
>WEKX01021551.1:55447-123347 GCA_013390025.1 Pitta sordida
ATCATCCTTGATGTCAGGTTCTATGGTATCTAGGGTTGCTTTAATATATATGGCCATCCCTCCACCTATACGTGCTCTCCTGTCTCTTCTGAAGAGTGTGTAGCCTTCCTGTGTAGCACTCCAATCACGTCATCACACTATGTCTCCATGATGGCAACTATATCGTATCGCTCCTGATACACCATAACCTCCAGTTCATCTTGTTTGTTACCCAGGCTGTGTGCATTGGTGTACATGCACTTCAACTGTGCTATTGAATATGTTTGCGGCTCATTCTTGCCAGTTCCAGTGCCCTCTCGAGTGGCTGTGGATCCCCTTCCCCCTTCAAACCTAGTTTAAAGCCCTGTCAATGAGTCTTGCCAGCCCTTGGGCTAAAACCCTTTTCCCCTTTTTCGATAAATACAGCTTTCCAGGGTCTGTCAACCCTGATTTGGTGAAGGACACCCCATGGTCATAGAACCCAATGTTTTTCTGATGGCACCAGCCCCTAAGCCATTTTTTAAGAGCAAGAATCCTCCTGCTGCTTTCAAGGTCAAATCCTGCCATTACAGGGACAGAGTAAAAGACTACCTGTGTTCCTGTCCCACTGATCATTTGACCTAGTTCCCTAAACCCCTCCCTGGTCTCTCTGGTTCCCCTCTCATTAATCTTGTCACTACCAACCTGGATGACCAGCAGTGGGTAATAGTCTGAAGGTTGAATTAGTCTTGGCAATCTCTCAGCAATATCCCATACCCGGGCCCCAGGGAGGCAGCAGACCTCCCTGTGGGATGNCACACTGGACACAGGTGTTTTGCAGGCTGTCCTCCTGGTCAACAATCAGGCTCAGGCATTCCCTGCAGCCAGGAGTCTGGACAGCCACATCCACTGACACAGGGGTAGTTTGAGTCTGAGCCTCCCTTGTGGCCTTGGCCGTGGCTTTCATCTGTCTGGTTCTGGCTATGACTGACGGTGGGGGGGAGGAGAGACACCACCTGCCAAGACCACATCTGCTACCCTGCCCGCTTGTCCTGCCCGTGCAAATTGCCTCACTAATTGCCTATTGATTGCTTATTTACATGCCCCCCGCAGTTGCTCAAGCCCACCGCAGTTTTCCTTACTCCTGTTCACCGTGCTCTGGTTTGCCGTGCTCCCAGAAGAGTTAATGGTTTAAGTACCCACAGGTGGGAAGTCAAGCGGTGCCCTGGGGGCTCCCGGTGTGAGCCCTACAAGCCCAAGGCAGCTGCTTGCCACTGAATCGCCGTGGTGCTGTCCCGTGCCGCTGACGGTGCTCTCCAAGGGTGGTGCGGGCCCGGGGTGTCCAGGTGAAGTCACGCGGTCCCCTGAGGGCTCCTGGCATGAGCCCTACAAGCCCAAGGCAGTCGCTTGCCGCTGAATCGCTGCGGCGCCGTCCTGTGCCTCTGATAATAAACTGAATAGCTTAGTCTTACTTTTTACCATTATGTGGAGAACTCAAGTGGACTGTTTCATATGAAACAGACAAAAATTGAAGTGCATACAATCTGGATTTTCTCACATGCTACAAAGGGGTAAAATAGTACATATTTGGTCTTTTGAGGTGAAAATAACAGCAACATATTAGTCACTAAAATCATACACGTTGTCTATTTTATGTTTACACCTCTGTGTATTCATTTGATTTTGTTTTTAATTCTGCCAGTTAAATATTCTGATTTGTACATGATTCAATGTAGATTTTTGAGGAGGATTTATCAGTAACTATGATTTGGTTATAAAATCCATAAGGAGTTGCACTGAAATTTTGCTTGTTTGTATGTAGAAGTCAGACATCACTGTCTGAGTTTTCTAGGTATAGCTGTCTTATTAATTCAGTGAATGTGAGTGTAGTAGACCACCTTCTAGACGCCTGGTGGGTGGCAACACAACCACATTTTTACTGCCTGAGTTCCAGTCTGTTGCACAGCTCCATAGAAAGAAATGGTTCATGGTTATAACAGCTCAGAGTCAGATTTCATTTCTGACTGCATGGAGCTTTATCTTTCCGTGGGCAAAGGGGTCAAGATACAGCGACAAGCTCCTCAGTATTTGGAAGCTCTTTCTCACCACTATGTGTACTTTGAAAGGATTTATTCTTTTTTTTAATTTTTTTTTTGTTTTGCAAAGCAAGAGGCCAATGGCACTGTAACCCTGTAGACTAAGAGTCCTCCTCTCAAATGGTGTTGAGAAGCTAGAGCTCTACTGGAAAAAAACAGCAGATGCATGGTTTGACCATGCATCAGACTCTTTCAGCCCCTCTTTACCCTGTACAGAACATAGAGGTGCTAGTAAGATCAGTGGTTGAGTCCCACACTACATTAGAATAATGAATACAGCAATCATATTACAGAGCTCAGTGATTTCAAGTTTAGTGATACAAAAAAAGACCCTCATTTATCCGCAATTCACCTGTCTGCAGATTCAATCCTTCACCATTCCCTTTTCAGCAAAAAGCGTGGGTGTGTGCATGCGCAGAAAACACCACAAAGTAGACAATGCCTTAATATATAAATGAGCTCATGAATATGTAAACAAGCCCAGCCAGGAGCCACTGGCGACAGTGAGGAGAGGGTCCCATCCCGTCCCATCCCATCCCATCCCAGCCTATCCCATCCCATCCCATCCCATCCCATCCCATCCCATCCCATCCCATCCCATCCCATGGGGGTGAAGTGAGGGAGCCGGGAAGGGAGCTGGGAGCTGGGTGGCAGCGGAGGTATCCCGTCCCATTTCTGTCCCATCCTATCCCATCCCATGGCGGTGAGAGAAGGGAGCAGGGAAAGGAGCTGCCAGTGATGGTGGGGGAGGCATCCTGTCCCGGACACACAAAAGTCATTCCCTTAGGTCTCCTTAGCTGGATGAGGCGGTGGGCAGTCCTGGGAAAGCTGTGCAGTGTTCCAGAGCTGAGGGGTGTGGGTGATGGGTGGGGCTTAATTGCATATTCATGAGTTCACTATCTTTGCGAATTGTGGACCTCATGGCTCTGGCACGGACCCGTGGACTCATGAAACTCGGGGACTCAGAGTATTCCCAAATGTGGGATAATTCACTTAAAAGGTCCTGTGCCTGGTAAGAGATTAGTATCAAAAATATATTCACTATTGTCCTGGTCTTACTCAATATGGTTCTTCTACTGAAACAAAATGGTCAGTGTATATCCACTACATTTTAGATGCTTTCTGTTGCACAAAAAAATAGTTCCAGGATTTTCAGTGCATGTAATGAACATAGATGAAGAATATACAACATTTATGATCATGGATATTTATCATACAGATAAATACAGAAGTGTATATATACCCAAGAAGTTAGGAGTGAAGGCAAAATGTGTAGGAGGCCACTGTCTTATTCAGTTTGCAGACTGAAGCATCGCTTGTGCATCTGTTCTGGAAGAGACTGATGGAAAATAAGGAGATTGCAGTCAGATACTCATGTTACATGATACACCGAAGTGATGGAAGATGAGTAAGTGCAGCATCAACTACTTTTTGCATTGGTAAGGATTTAGTCTTCACATCTTTAGCCAAACCACCCCTCTAGAGTAGCTTTCCCAAAGAATTAGCTTTCCCATAAAGCTGTGGGACAGCACAACTAAGAAGCAGATCAGAAGATCCTCCTCTTTGTCACTGGTTTCCCTGCCTCAGGAATATCTACAATTCTTGCCCATCCTTGCATGCTTGGGATCTGCACTGTGGAGTATAATGGCTCATAAATCATGGCATATCAACTTTTGCTGACTGTTTAACTGTCAGTTGCAAAAGTCATGTGCTGCTGCTGAAGAGCCAGTCTGCACTCAGATAAGTGAAAGAACCAGTCAGTTTCCTGCTGGCATTTGGAATCTGCCATCTCAGAAACCATCATTTTAAGGCATGACTGAGAGCCTTATTTCAATTAGGGTTCTGTGCCATTGGCTATCAGCTGTGATGTTGTGGTGTTTGCTGTGACAGGGTACTCCCTTTTCCCAGACCAAAGTCTCCACTCAGTCTCTTGACAGTCTGCCAAGCTTCACAACTGGAATGTTGAAGTTCAGTTTTGAAACAGTTTCTTTCCATCATTCTTGCCTGTTTTGATCTAGTATGTGAAACAGGTTTCTACTTTTGCTACAGGATTCTTGTTCATTCTTGCCAGATTCAAATTCATTGTATAATCTAGCAGCATCAGATGATTGCCTCGGAATGAGTAGCAGATGCATCGCCTGAGATACAGAATTCCTTGCTACAACCATGCATTGGTGTCTCAATAGCCACCACCATATGGCTGGATTTCTGGCAACAAAGGCATTGTGTATTTATTAAAGCCAAAACCAGATGTAACAAACTGAATGGGATATGATAAAAAACCTGCCTCCCTCACCTTAAGAATGATGGGGAAAACATTTGTTCAGGCATAACAAGACTGCCATGGTTATCCTTTCCTGCCTAAGTTCAACTCAGGACTATCCTCTCTGAGCATAGTCATAGCTATTGTCAGTATTAGTCTGGTTTCTCCATTTACACACTGTTGTACAGTGGGCAGACTGTCTGATGTACTGCTAAAGCACATTACACAGCTCCTCTTTCATGTATCAAAGATGACCACTATTCCAAGCTAACAGATGATGTCCCTTCATTTGATGAGGGGCTTTGAGACTGAGGCCTGGGTTTTCAATATCACTGTTGGCATAATGAGAAAGAAATTACAGGTGGTAATGTTCATGGGGGTACCAACTGCTGTACACTTCAGAAACTTGGAAAGAACCTCTGTGAAAACTGCCATGACATATTTTCCATTTTTAAAAATAAAAATAAAAAGCCCATCTGTCTACTACTGCTACCAGCGAGAAATGCAGTCATAAAGGCCATTAAACACCCTGGGACCCTCTATTCAAAACTGCTGTGAAAAAGCTGGCTAAGCTGCAACTTGACTCTGGAGGTACCTGCCATCTCTAGTAGCTTTTCTGCTTGGTATTGCATTCTCCAGGTGTCTACAGTTGTACTTGTGAACATTTCACCCTAATCTTCACAGCAATAAGAAACCCAGCTGTGAGCATGGAAGTGAAACACATCAGAATCTTTAAACAGTGCTTTTCCCCCCTGAAGTCTTCAGAGACAGTTGATCTCATAGCATAGGTGTCCCCAAAATGGAGCATAACAGTTGGCTGTGCAAGCCATTTCAAAGGGGTACTCAAGTCTGAACTCAGCTGGCATACTTTGCTAACAGTGGTTGTACCTACTCCCATAAATAGCAAATCCCTCAGGAAAGAAAAAAAAACAACCCACCCAAAAATAAACCAAAAAGACAAACAAAAAAAGGCCCCATTAGTGTTTTTGTCCAGTTGTAGGCATTCTCAGAAAATGCCTGAGACATACTGAAATGTTTAAGTTCCTCACAAAATGAATTCACAGCTGTCACTGACTTTTGAAACATAGCTGGAGGAAGAGAAAAAGGCCATCATTTTTATAAGAGCATCCTAGTCACATTATTCACCAAGTGGGAGCATGTTTCTTCCCACATTGAAGGGAATCCAAGATCAGACTCTTCAATATCTGAAAAGCAGCCTAGAGCCCATGCTGTAATCTCTCTGTTTTGTTTCGGTTAAATTTGTCTGAGCAAAATAAAAATAATTCCCTAATCATTGGTCCAGATGAGATGCGTGAAGATTCTTGGGTTCTCATTGCACTATCCCAGAGCGTTTGTGTAGTCACAATAACCAGGCCTTGGACAAGTTACATGGGTGAATCCTTCAATGCATTTGTAGGGGCTTACCTTCCTCCTTTCCTCCCCAATCCATCTTTGATTACTGAATGAGAGGAATCCTACCTAAGATGAGTACCTTTTAAGTAAAAAATTTTGGGTGGGACGAGACCAATCTAACCTCTGAGTTTCCTTTTCCTGTTGGGTCTCAGCTGTTTTCACTCCACCTCTGCCCCCTGGCACCCTGAAATCTCTCGCTCTGTGGTAAGGTACTGGTTCTAGCATATTTGATACAGGGTTCATTGCCCTATCGGACTTTACCAAATTCCTTCACTGTGTCTCTAGTTATCTAGTTCTAGTTGCCTATCTTCTAGTTACCTATTTGTGGATGTCTGTTCCTGGACCATATCCTGGGACAGATATCGTTATGGTGCAGCCATGGTGAGAAGAAAAGGTCTTTTTCCTTAGTCCATCTCCATCGCCAGCCTGGGAGATGTTCAAAGGGAGGCTGGATGAGGTGCTGAGTGATATGATCTAGATGTAGATGCTAGGTTTAGCTGGACTGTAGGCTGGACTGGATGATCTTTGAGGTCCTTTCCAGCCTTATCTATACTGTGAATACTATGAATCTCTGCGTTTTGCAGAGGCAGCCATAAATTAACCCTTAGCTTTGCATGCCAGTGTTTATTAGCAATTCTTCAAGCAGATATTAGCATCACAGATTGACCATAGTCAGTCCTATTACCAATCCTCACTAAATTATCTCCAGGTTTCTCTTGTGGATCAAGAGTTGGCAAGACATTGTCCAAAACTGACTAATACAGTGAATCCTCTCTGTATCGCGACTTCTCCTTCACAACCTCGCCCATTTGCGAAGCAATATTTTCGCAAATATGATTCTGCCGTCTGCGAGCTGAGCTGGCTGAGACATGCACAGTTTGACTCTGCTCTGCCAAGGGGCAGTGCCGTGGTGCCTATGGGGCGGGACTCACCCCACCCGGCGGGGAGGGTGTCGTAATGGTGGTGCGGTACTCCTGTCCCTGACTCGGGAAAGTGAACAAAACTCACGAAAGGGAGGCAAACGAGGGGGGACAATGCTGTGTGTTGGGAGGGGGCAGCTGTCNCTCAGAAACGGTTCCCTTTGCTTCCCCGTGCAAGGTTCCGGGGGGTGGGGCAATGGGCTTGGCCTGCATGCATATTAACGACCTGCAGTTCTTTGCAAGGTTGGGCTTTCGCGACGGCATTGGCCTGTCCCTTTCCTCGCGATGGAGGAGGGATAAGTGTATATTATACGCACTGTCTTGAGGATAATGAATGGAAGAGCATCTGTGCTTAATACTTTTCCACCTTTCAGAAATTGTTTGCATTCCAGAGATATGAAATTAGACCCTTCATATGTGAGCAGTGCTTTTGAGTTTCATTCACAGCTAAAGAGTTTAGTAACTTCATGACCATGAGAAAACCACTTAGAAGACAAAATTTCTTTGACTTTTATATGAAGTAATTCAACTTAGTGGTTCCTGTATAAAATAGGTGCTGGTCATAATTTTTCATATGGAAAACCAGTATTAAGGGATTTTATGCCTGGTATGTACTGCATTAGATGGTTGGATATATATGTAGAAACTGTTAGGGTTTTATGAGTCTCTGCTGGTGATTTCCACTCTGTTTATTAGAGTAGGTTAGAGCTTTTGTTTCAGATATCTCCAAGACTCCCAAGAGCAAGTTGAACAAACCTGAGTTTGTTTGGGGACATGAGGGACAAATTGAGGAATAATTATTGTAAATTATATAAACTGCAGCTGGTAATTCCACCACACATGGAAAAGTAGGAGAAGATATTTGGGTGTTGCATTTTGTGCTAGTAGTGTGTACTTCTTGCCTTAAGAAATAAGGCATGTTGTAAAGGGTGCTTTGAATTGTTTTGAAGGCCAAACACTAACATTACCTATTAATAATTGAATCTAATTCAATCCCATAAAGTGGAGCAGGCAAAGTAGTAAGAGACTTCCATAGCCTAGCTTGTAGTCTCTATCACATGTGTGTATACACCATTGCAATGAGTTTACCTCGGCTGGATACCAGGTGATTTGAAGATTTTAGAAATTATAAATTTAGTGCATAGAAGTGTATAGCATAGAGATTTAGGAATTTTATTGGATCAGTGGAAATTTAGTAAATTTCTAGGGAATTTTAGAAAGATTGGTTAACTTCAGAATCCTTCAGAGGGCCTGAGAACTAAGGCTGAATATTAAAGGTGAAAAGACCAGTTCTGTGCCCTCTGAAGGTAAACAAAATCGAAAGTTAGCCAAAACAAGGGGAAAAGAATTAACAACATGGGAGCCAATTGGTTGAAGGATCCATAGCAAGTGACATAATGCTGTAAAATGAATATTCATTAGGCAATTTGCATATGGATGAGGCAAGAGGTTAAGAAGGGGTGACAACTTGGGGCGGCCCTCTTTTGGCACCTGGCAGAGGCAGGGGGCACTGCTGGCTCTTTCCCCTGGCTCTTAGGCCAAAAATAAATTTTCATGTAGCGTGCAAGCAATTGCCTTGAGTCCTGACTGATTTTCTTCAAATCACAGGGGCCCGAACAGTCACTCAGTCCTGAGCATAAAGATGATATATGAAGTGTGGGTTGGGATAAAGCAGTTTAATATAAGAAAAATAAAGCTAAGCAGAGCATGCACAGAAGCGAAGCAAAAGAACTAATCTCTACGTCCCATCAGTAGCGGTGTCCATCCACATTCAGGAAGCAGGGCTCTGACACATGTGATGGTTCTTTAGAAGGCAGCCATTAGAAGCAATGGATGTCCCCTGCTTCCTGCTCCCTTCGTTACCTTTTATATCTGAGCTGACATCATATGGTATGGAATATCCCTTTGAACAGTTTGCGTCAGCTGGCCTGGTCGTGTCCCCTCCCAGAATCTTGTTCGGGATTGGGAAAGGAACATTACAGTCCTGATGTGTGCCCAGCTGTGGTCAGAACACCACCCTTCTAAGACACAGCACTGTTAGGGCTGCTATGGGCTCAGACAGAGCCAGTACAACCATATAGGACTGCAAACAGGTCACCCTATGCAAAGTGCACTGGTTTTCACGTACACTGAGACTAATTGTTGGCATTTTGCACACTCAAGGGTAAAGACATATTCTTGCTGTTGTCTAAATATTCTTAGAAGAATTTGTCTTAGTTAAAGGATAGTTGTTTACCTTTTACAAGTTCAGAAGTTCCTCCGAGTTGGAAGGGACCCAGAGGATCATCTAGTCCAACTCCCGACCAGCCTCCCACCAACTAGACCATGTCACTAAGCTCCTCATCCAGTCTTCTCTTAAACGCCTCCAGGGATGGCGCCTTCACCACATCCCTGGGCAGACCACTCCAATGAGAGATCACTCTCTCTGTGAAAAACCGCTTCCTAACATCCAGTCTAAACCTCTCCTGGCATAGCTTAAGGCCGTGTCCCCTCGTTCTGGTGTTGTCAGCCTGAGAGCAGATATTCACACCCACCCAGCTGTAACCGCCTGTCAGGTAGTTGCACAAAGGAAATCAGGTCACCTCTGAGCCTCCTCTTCGCCAGGCTGAACAACCCCAGTTTCTGTAGCCACTCCCCATAGGGCTTGTCCTCCAGTCATTTCACCATCCTTGTTGCCCTTCTCTGGACCCTCTCAAGCAGCTCAACATCCTTCTTAAACTGGGGAGACCAGAACTGGACACAGTACTCAAGATGTGGTCTAACCAGTGCCGAGTACAGGGGAAGGATAACTTCCCTAGTCCGACTGACCACACTGCTCCTGATACAGGCCAGGATGCCATTGGCCTTCTTAGCCACCTGGGCACACTGCTGGCTCATATTGAGTTTCCTGTCAATCATTACTCCTAAATCCCTCTCCATTTCACCACTTTCCAACCACTCATCTCCCAGTCGATAGTGATGCATGGGGTTGTTATGTCCAAAGTGAAGAACCCTGCACTTAGTCTTGTTAAATCTCATAGGCTCATAAGACTCATAGGCTCTCTACTTGATCATCCTTGATGTCAGGTTCTATGGTGTCTAGGGTTTCTTTAATATACAGGGCCACCCCCCCACCTCTACGTGCTCTCCTATCTCTTCTGAAGAGTGTGTAGCCTTCCAATGTGGCACTCCAATCATGCGCATCATCCCACTATGTCTCCGTGATGGCAACTATATCGTATCACTTCTAATACACCATAACCTCCAGTTCTTCCTGTTTGTTACCAGACCTTTGGTTACTTACAAGAGACTGTGTGAACACATTCTCTCTTTCTCTTTCTCTTCCTCTCTTTCTCTCTCTCACTGTCTTTCTCCCTTTCTCTTTTAAGTTTCCTCTCTATTATTCCACTGTTGAAGATGAAACAAGGGATAAAATTACTAAGGACTAGATACCAGCACAAGGGCTCATCAGCATGTACTGGTGTCTTTTGACACAGTCCCCACTGGATTTCCGAACCTGGCAAATTACTCTCTCCTTACTGACAAATTGCTGACAGTGGGATATTTTCAGAGCCCTCACGTACATTACTATGAGCAAACCATGAAACAAGTTTTTTCACGTAATATGGACAGCTTCTGGAACAGGAGGGGAAGAATGATGTACAGGTGATAGCTCAAGATTCACCAATATGTCTTCATATTTTCTGGTCTAGGTTTTTCTTCTGAGAGCAATGGGTCTGGACTTTGCTGGGTTAAGTTTGCCTCAGCAGTTGTCAGACTGTGAAGACACAGGTGACTTTGTAAACTATATACTGTAACAGTACAAAAGGAAGTTGCTAAACTGAAGTTGCCACATGGTCAATCTTCTAAAAGTATCTTTATCTGAAGGCCTTAGCTTCAAGAAACGTTATTAAGCATATTAGTAACCTCAGATTTTTTATTTACCAGATCTAGCTGATGTTCTTATCAAAAATCTTTTGTTAGTACAAAAAATACTGCTTGGTCTACATCAGAATTTGTCAATATTTTTAATGTTGAGTCCCTAATTTTTGTTAGTAATAGTGAGGATCTTTTCAGAAATTAGACATGTTTCAGATTAGTGCATATGAAATATCTGTTTGTGTTGTCCTTTCGTGGTCCTCTAGAGGTAACTCTCCACTCTTCTGTGATGAAAACTGCTTGTCTAGATGTATTTCTGCACTGGGTTGGGTGTACTCTTTCTAGCAGAAATAAACAATCTTAGGGAATGAATAAGCTGTCACAAGCAGCTTTTGGAATAAAAAGTGAAACTCATGGAAAGCACAGAACTAAAAATTTTATTTTTGTCAATGCTCATAGACATGGTTCATAAAAATCTAATTCAGAATGTTAATTTACACCCCTCCACCCCTCCTACCTCCCCCCACCCCCCAAAAAATCCATTCAGACACTGCATTTGGCACTTGTGAGCCAAATGCTGATCTTGGTATTGTCCTGTCTCACAGTCCAAGAAAAATCATCTTTTATCTTATGAAAGTTTATTACATGTACCTATTTTTCTTGGGGGTGGTGGTGGCGGTGTTTGAAATGTCTTCCTACATTAGCGTTAGTACAACAATCTGTCCCATGATGATTTCATGTTAATTTTTAAGCAGTCACAAAGAAAACAAGAGCAGTGCATCTGACGTTGAAGTTATGGTAAGACAGACTTCCAAATGATAGTTAATTGAAAGTAAGATTCCTGTGATATATGTTTATTAGTGTGTTTTAACGTGAAACACAAGAGCTCCTTCTGTCCAAGCATGCAAAGGGTCCTTTACTCAATGAATTTATACCTGAACAGAGAAGACAGTTGGTAGGAGAAAAAAATGGAAGCACAGTAATGGAGGTGCTTGGGCCAAGCTATGCAGCAGGCACAGCTAGAGCTGGCCACAGCATCCCATTAGCTTGATGGGAAAAGCAAAGCTTCCAGCCTTCCCTCAAGACATCACCTTTAACCGAAGCCAAGTATTTATTTAGATTGATTTCCTTATCTGGAAGATGAGGAAAAAAGCCAAAGGGTCCCAGGGGAACCAAATATTAAAACAGTTTCATTTTATTCCCCCTCACCCCACAAAAAGGACAAAATAAAATACATACTAGCAGTGCTAGATTTTTTTTAATCTGTCCTGCTTTATTTTATGGAAAAACACAAACTTCATGGTCTGACCTTTTACATATTACTTATCAGTGGCGGTTTTTTAGCCCTTGGTCCCTAAGAAGAGCCATGTAAGTCAAATAAAGCACTTGGGCACACTGACATTATTGATGCTCACTACAAGCAGAGAATAAAATGAAATGAATGAATAAAATTAATAAAATGAAATAATATTTCACAAACAGTGATGGACTACAAAATTATAAGAAAGGAAAATACCCGTAGCTGAGCAGATGATCCACACTCTGTTCTTGCTCCCAAATTTGCCAAAAAGTCCACCATAAAAGATTCCTTCAATGGGGATGTAGGAACATATTTTGGCTCTGTTATTTGTTCAGCTTGTTTGGGGTCTCTGGGAGAGGTGTGAGGGTTTGAGGGCCATCAGGATATCTATACATGTGTGGAGAAGAATACTTCTTCCTCAGATGTGCAATCAACCAGACAAAGCTCTGAAAACCATGAGAGTCAAGTCCATAGAAAAAGGTGTATTCTGCACCAGAGAGTTTTCTCAACACAAAAATGTCTTCAAACATGCTGGAGAGACCTCTAGCCAGTCAACCCTGTACAGCCATAAAACCTGTCTGAAACGTTCAGATGCTCCTAAGTGAAGTTTCAGGCAACATCCTACAATAGTCTCCAAAGCAGAGGAACTGAAAGGAAGGAGTGCCAGAGGCGGGGTGGTAGCTGAACTAAGCAAATAACTGTTTTGTTTGACATTTTGCCCAAGGTTCGCAATTGAAATAGAAAGCTTTGACCTGTAAGAAACCCTGGGTGTGGTGGAAAGCTCTTCCTGGGCTGGGGGAAACGGGTGAGCCGCCCTGTCAGCTGCCAGGGGATAGGGGAGCAAATGCGTGGTCACTGGCTGAAAAGTGATTTCTATGAGAAATATTTTGCATGGATTCACACGTAATGATTTTCAGGACTACTCAGATGCTTTTGTTTTAAGGCTTCAGTACAAACTTGATCTTGAGGACTTCAATAAAAGTTGCTGATGCTTTGGCACAAGCAAAATTTCACTCTTAAGGTGTAAATTTCCTAAATACCATAAGCACAATCTAGCATGGCAGACTCCATTGATGAAGTGGTATGTAATTTGCTGGAATGTGCAAATCCTAGCAAACGAAGATAATATACCTTGAAAGGCTTCAGAAATTAAGTCTCTTAATATACAGTCAATATGCTGTCAAGGGCAGTGCACATATGTGCGTATCTTGATGATGAGCTCAGCGACATGGTCTAGATAGTGGGAGGCTTGGATGGATGGAGCGTGGTTCCACGCTTGTGGGCCTGATCCTTGGGTGGACGTTCGTTTGGGAGTTGGACTAGATGATCCTGTGGGTTCCTTGCAACTCAGAATAACCTGTGAACCTGTGGCAGGAACTTTTCCCTGGTTCCTCTTGAAATGCATGGACTAGATGTATTGTATGAACCAGGGAAGGCAAGAAAGAAAAGTTCTCCAACCTCTGTTTGAGAGCTTCAATTGGAATGCAAAGAGTCCTTTCACAACTGATTTTTTGTTTATTTGTATCTCTTACATGTAATTTCCAGTATACAATTACAGTAAGTGGTGATTATTTTTTGTTTGCTTCTTTAATAGTATTTACCTCTGGGTTGTTTGGTTATCATTTTTTATTACTGAAAATTGCTTTTAAAGTTTTCTTTTTCCTCTTGATAGCATTACAAAGATTTAAGGGCTTTCATTAGGATATTTTTCTTTATTTTAGAGGAGAAACTGTAATAGCAACATTTGGCCAAATGTCTAGCTTCTCAAAGTTTCAATATGCAGCTAGTCCTATAGCAAACCTGTGTAGGGGAGGATAAACAATAATTAATATTTTAAAACAGTTCTGTAAAGGCATTGCAAAACAGAAGGTATGGAGGGGATGTGGTGGGTGACTCCTGGATGCATAAACTGTTTTAAACATTTTCTTTCCAAGAAATTTCAATTTTTTTTTTAAATGAGCTGAAGACAAAAGGACTTTCTTTTTTTTCTGGATATTGTAGCCATTGATGTTCATCTGATGCAGTGCCTCTGTCATTAAGTCATCAAAAGACTTACTCTTTGGAGCCTCATCAGGTGAAAATCAGGATACTAAACTGTTGGAAATGGTCTCTCTCTTGTAAAAGAGCAGTCATCCAATGAAGTATGTGACACGGCACAAAGCATGGAAGAAAGGAGTTCCATAACTGCGAAGTTATTTGGCTGTTATTTTTAGTATTGTTTGACTGATGAATCACTACGGAACAGTGATGTGTATGGGGAGAGATAGTGAAATAGTGCTGGAAAGGGTTATAGTCTGATGTAACTCCAGTGTGATGACAATTCTCTGGCGCTTAGTTGTGTTTTATCCCTGACATGCAATGCTCTACATGTCAGCTTTCTTTTGCTTTCCATGGATTGTTTCTCATTGCTTTCCACACCATACAAGAGTGAACAAATGAAAAGGATCCTTTTATGAGATAATGAATGCCTTTTGTGGTTTCACATGTTCCACTTTGGGCACAGGAGAAATGCACTATATGTCTGAGTCTGTGGCTGGTGAAATGGATACCTACGAATAAAAGGCCACCTAATTTAAAATAGTGAGACCCTATTCCTTCCCACTGGGAGAATGAAACAGTCTGTCAGCATGGGACCTCTTTGTCTTGGATGGATCCCTGGTGTAGAAATCCACTGTTTTCCTACTCATTTTTCAGATCAAGTCTAACACACTTAGAAAAGGCAAAACATTACCACAGCAAGATTTCAATAAGCAAATGCACATTTTCCTATGCAAGCTCTGCTGTGTTCACCAGGCCTCCACTCCATGTGGTAGTCATATAGCTTGCTGGATAAAAGTGGAAGAGCTTAAACAGTTTTGTTACAAGAACTTTTTGTGGCTGCTTCAATATCGAGCCTCTATCCTTGTTCTGATGTCTTAAGGTGTACCAAGATCTTTTGCTGTTATTATGTGAAAGGTCAAATTTTATCCCCTGTGACAACACAGCTGCATTCAGGGAGAACTTCTGTTGTTATTGCATTAAATTGGTCATTTTATGCTCTCCAGAAAGTCCATCTCTTTTCAAGGGTTTAAATCCAAGGGGAAATCCCTTTAATATAAAATAACATTACAGTATAGGAAGAATATTTATATAGTATATAAACTATATAGATATGACAAACAGTAAATATAGAAGTCATATTTATTATGTGATTGTTAAACTAAAGAATTTGAAGAGGAAGAAAATGCATAAAATACATTCCAGAATAGTGAAATGAATATTGTAATAGAACGATGACAGATTTACTGTTAATTAAAATAACACCTGTTGGATTAAATTTCAAAGAAGTGATCAAAGAAAATACTGAGCACAAAACAAGGCACACAGTAAGTGTTCAGTACATCAAAACATTTAAAAATGTTTCAGAGAAGTATGAGATGTAAAAGGGAAAGAAATATTGGGGATTAAGTTGGGATTATACTGAAATTTGACTAAAGGACCAACACTCCTGAACAAATAACATTACATTAAACTAATTAGGTTTTAGAATATGAAATTGTTAAAGTTTGCTGTCTCAGCTGTTTCTTTAAACCGGAAAAGAGATTAATCCATATTGTAAAAATAGCTAGTGGTTCAAAGGGCAGAATCTATAAAATACTGCTGAAAGTTGGAAAAACAATAACAAAACCCACAAAAAAGCACAGCCTGAAGTTCCCAGTCCTTGGGAGCCTTAGGCAAGTGAAGGTCTCTGTGCAAGTCCATTTACTGGACTCGGGTGCACTGCTGCTATCAGCAAGGTATACGTGGGTGCTTTGGGATGTACTGTAAATCCAGGATATTTTGTCTGCAGTTTAAAACTGAATAGTTTAACTGAAGTTAAAAACATTGCAGGCAACAGATTTACTTTCAATCAGAGAGCATTTTTCCCTAGTGCTGTTGTCTTAGAGACACTGGTTTGTTTTTATACATTTCAATTTCCTCTAATGATTTTTGCATTATAAACTTTCTTACTTAGTAAAGATGTCTAGTGTTCAGTTCTGATGGCTTTCAAGCTCTGTTTAAATCAATAAGGATTGTGAATGCCAGAAATTCGTAGGAGGACTCCAACACATTGAAACTTGCAGAGGATGTTATGGCTGACTGCTGGCTCCTCTTGCTGGTGAAAGATGCTGAGGCAGGCAGCCAGCTGCTCTCCCCAGGAGGGAGTTAGTCCCTGGATCTCAGTTTGGGAACGGCTGTCTTGAATAATTTTGTTCAAATATAGTGCCTTTTATGTTCTTTCCAATTCTCTGTCCCTCTCACAATTACCATTTCACATGGGAAGCATGTATCCTTTCTTCTTGTTCCTCTCCTTTTATTGAGATGGGCTGTCAGTGTTTTAATCCCAGTGTAATATATATTTAAACACATATATGTACATATAGAACCTATGGTAGAATGAGGTAACTGGAAGTGAATTTGATCCTAAGTTTCTAAAGTCCGCAGAGCAAATTTGAAGTAAGATTGTGCTGCATATAAATAAGTATTACCTGAGTGTGTGGATAATGTTTAAATCAACTCTTGGCCATTAGAGAGTGTTTGAGGTTTTTTGTAGTCATACTAAAAGAGGGACTGGGAAGATGATCAGTATATCTGATGAAGAAAAGCTTTTTTGACATAATGTATGTGGTAATTATACTTTTCCTAAGTAATTTTTTAGGTGGCTAGCTGCTGGAGCTTTTTGATATTTTATCACAGTTTAAGGGTTTATTTGAAAATCACAGAATGGCACTATGGACACTATTGTCCAGCAAACAGATGATAGAGAACCATCAGTTGTAATCTGTGAGTAAACAAAGACAAATGAAGCTGGGTATTAGGTTTTGAAGATGAGATGTCATTGTATTATAGAATTGTAAGAGTGCTGTGAAATATTGTCTTATCCTGCCTGTACAGTAAAGAACAAGCTCTATTTAATCTGACATGATAATACCATTTTTTGCTGCATTACTGAAATCTCCAGCTTTAGTGCAGTAGGAAAATCATAATGTCTGATCAACAGTTAGGAAAATGGGAATAAATTGGTTGCATGTGTGTTTTTCCTTTGTGAAATACATACATAGGGCCACTGAATGACAAACAGACTTGATGAAGTTGTTTACCAAGGAAAAGCAATGCATGAAGCACAAAGCCACCAAGTTTTTCACAAGACAGAGAATACTACTGTTTTGGAAAGCGAGAGAGAGCATTTGATTCTAACATGGAAATAATTATGTTGTCTTTTCTAAACATAGAGAAAAGGTGAAGAGATCACACAATATTTGTTTTTCCATCAGATGGTTTATTTGAATGTGTTTAGGGTTGGGGGCGATTCTCCTCCTCTGGCAACACATAGTATGAGAAGGAATTGCAGAGGAATAGTGCAGTGCTCAACACTTTGAGGTCAGGAAGGTGAAATCACGCCAAAAGCTCTTTCAGGAGGCTCAAACATTTTTGTGGTTTCATCTGTTTACTTTAGCAATGATAGAAGATTTAGACTATTACTGAGCAATCTCAAATAGTGTCTTGCTGAGCAATGCTGCATCTCCTTTTCAGTATTGTCACTGGGAGCACAGTATTTTGACCATTTTCATGAAGTGTTCATTTTTCATTGAAGTGTTGTTATAATCAGGTCTGGTATAATTAGGAGTTAAAGAATGGTGGCTGAAGTGATCCAGTTAGAAGAGATTAACTGCAGCTTCTGGAGAGAAGAGAGAAATTGTGATGCCTTTGTTAAGAGCTGAGTCCAGGACTGTATATTTATTTTCTGTTGCTGCTGACTAATCACAGCTCAAAAGGGCATACATTTTTGAAGACTTGCCGTATGTTTTCAAGGAAATTGGTGGACAACTCTCCCCTTTTGGGCTGCATACTGGCATTGGAGCATGATAGCACAAATCCTTGATTCTCATATACTCGGAAAATAGTTAATTATTTTGGTGTCTCAAAGGAAACTAGGCTTTTCAGTCTCTCAGTTCAGCAGTGTGAAGTGAAGGTGTCCATAAGCCTTTTTTCACACTTCCAACTGTTTCACTTTATGGTACTTTGAATTCAGTTACACCTTCCTCTTCTTCCCTTTCTATTTGATTCTGTCTTCCCTTCCTTTTCATCCCTCTCTTTATTACGTCCTGAGGGTGTGTTTTTCTTTTCTCCTTAAGTGCTATGTTTCTAGGTTTCTCTTGCCACTGCAGCAGCAGTAATTATTCAGTTGTTTTCTAAGAGAACCAGTACTTCTATTTGTCTTGGTCTTCTCTTGTTTGTCTGTAGGAGGCAAACAGAAAAGGGAAGCCAATCGAAAAGTGAAGTATCTCTGCTGAGAGGGAAACCTTGGGCTCACAATAAGATATATACCTGTGTTATAGTGAGCTGTGGCTAGGATACAGGCCAAGAAAAGTGTGGAGCAAGAAAAGAGTGTTCGAGGACAACTTGAATACACAGATTTCACAGAACAGCAGTGCAGAAATCTTGCTAGAATAAGCTTTCTCCTAGTTTTTTCAGCATTTCCAAATTTGCTTTGGCTAGTAACAGGTCTTCCCCCCCCCACCTTTCTGTCTCTACTATTAACTGAGGTATGTATAAGGTGAAAAAAAGGTCACACTTTGAACATTCCCATTTAAAACTCACCTTTTTCCTCATTATACATAACATGTTATAATGGACTAAATTGTGATCATAAGCATCCAATATGATAATCTGAACTGCTGATCTGTTATTTCCTTTAATCGATCACAGAAAAGAGAGAAACAGTAATAAAGTAATACTAAGGTTGAAAATCCTGAGCTCTAAGGTATCGTGGGATGGTGCTGGACTGCCTGCGATCTGTAGGACAAGTTGCAGCAGGAGTATCTGCGCTGGGGCTCTGGTTCTGCCCACACTTAGAGCTTATAGCGTCAGAACAATTTATTACTATGAAACATATCGGCGATTCACTTTCAATCATCCGTTCCCACGCTGTCCGTTTTATCACAATTGTTAGTTTAATCCTGGCAGTAAATTGCTCACTTCTCTTAAATCTCTCCGTCCCGCCAGCCAAGTGCGGGGGCACTTGGCCGCGTGCGTGGGAGGATGCGGCGGCTGGTTACCTGGCTGGTGATTAATGGACGAGGGTAACCGGCCCGTGAAGCCCCGTCTCTGGGGCTCTGCAGCCCTCCGTGAGTGACCCGGGGTCCCCTCCGGGTGGCAGAGGCAGGGGAGGCGGCAGCTCCGCCGCGGGGGGGTGGGAGGAGGCAGCGGCGGCGGCTGATCCTGCTCCGGCTGGCCGGGCGTGCGATCACTAGTGGGAGCTGGAGAGGGCGAGAGGAGGGGAAAAAGCCCCAAACCACCCCGAACCAGAGTACAGCGGCTGTACAAGCCCGGCGGGAGAGGCGGCAGCCCCGCGGAGCCCGCCAGCCTCGGCAGCCGGTAAGGACAGGACGGCGGAGCCGGGCGGGGAGCGGGTGACGGGAGGCGGAGATGCTGCGAAGGGGCCGCCGGGCACCTNTGCCCGCCCCAGGGGGGGCAGCGCCCCGAAACCTCAGTGGCGCCTTCCAGCCCAACGTCGGGCTCTGCCGGCTCCGGCTCGGGGGATCCCGCCCCGTCCTGTGCGTGGCACGGAGCGTTCGCGTCGGGCAGTCCCGAACACACCGTGGGGTGAGCAGCTGTGGCGAAGTGTGTTAGTGGCTGGGAGGGACCAGATTGTCGGACCTTTTCTGTCACACGCTGCGCCTTCGTGCGCTCTCGTTACGTGCGTGCCAGAAGCCGGAGATTAATCTGCAGTGCTCTCGGAACGAGCTTTTAAATCAAAATGCCGATGTGTCAGACTGAGGATAACGGAGGGCCCTGTGAACCTTTGGGAAAGCGGGAATCTCTCGCACAGCAGTACAGTATTGGTAACTGACAGACTTTGTCGGTTGTGATGCACTGAAGTGAACCCTGATTTACCAGTCAGATTACAGCAGTCGATGTTTTAGGTGCAGAAACGTAGCATTTCACCATTTGATTTAAGAACCTGATCAATGTGAATTACAGAAAGTGTCACTGTTCAGGAATCTCTTATGGATAAAACAAGAGGTCACTCTAGCGTCCTGGGTGTGACTGGATAAAAACTGGTGCGTGAGGGGCAATAAAAATAAGGAGTGTAAGGATAGTTCTCCAGAAGTCTCTCTCAGTATGCAACGATTTGCTAGTTTGGATGCTTCCTAAGGGAATGCTAGTGTCTTTATAGCACTCACTGATTTTGCCTTTCCATGAGTTGCTCTGAGTGTCCCTTGTCCCTGTGTAAACAGTGTGATGTGGCAAGGAATTTCATAGCTTTAACTTTATACTGTGTCAAACTCCACACCATTTTATTCTGACCTTTGTTTTTCATAGAGTTAGTGCAGAACTGGTTCCTATTACTCTCTGTACTGTTCATTCTTTTATAAACTTGCAGTATTTTCTCTGTTGTCTCCCTTTCAGGCCAAAATGCTCTCTTCTAATCCACTTCAAGAGGAGGGAATGAGTACAGACATAGTTATTTTCTGAGAATGGATCATTTTGAATAAAAGGAATGTTAATGTTTGGATGTTAAAAAGTATAGTCTCTGGGAACAACTTGTGGAACAATGTCAATTTGACAGAATGACTACAATGTGATGGCCTACAGAGGACAAATTCACTTGTCTAATGCCTAGTGAGGCTTACAGCATCACTTATTTCTACTTTCTTTTACTGGTAAAGGCTGCGTGAAGTGGATTTCTTTAAGAGAATTTTAAAAGCAACTGAAAATGAAAGCAGCATTTTACTATTAGAGCAATATGATGAATCCATAATGTGCTTGTAAGAGGATTCCCTGGTTCACGTGTTGAAATTTTGCATTGTTATGAAACAGTTCTGCAGTTATTTCAAAATAAGGAATCCAGCACAGTAAATACAACCTAAGGGACTTGACTGTCTTCCCAGAACCTACTGCCCTGCTTGGCTTCAGCTGAGCTGCCTTGACTGACACTTGTGTAATCAGGGAAAATACCCTCAGGCCTTTGGGTTAGTTGTATCTGTACCTATCTATGTTTGTGTGTGTGTATCCCTGACATACAGCAGTCCTCCCTGTGGGTCAGTATACTGAATGCTTTGGCTTCAAGTTACCACTGAAGTGCATACTTAATTTTAAGTGTACAAGGGGATCTGTTTTAATTGGTGCACTTGAGTAATTAAAGTGATGTATGTGCTAGGGTTTTTGCTGCAGCCAGGCCAGAGCATTCTCTTGCAAGAATCAAGCCCTTTGGTTTTGAAACTCTGTAAAAGAACTTCGATCGGTAATGATGAAAATTGACAGATTCATAGAGGCTGTTACCAGCATCTAATCTTTCTTGCCTGTTTCTGTAATTCTTCTCTCTGTATTGTTTCCTAGAAAACAAGAGCTTCCATAAGTAAGATGTAGTATCTGTTCCCAGGTGTAAGGAAAGAATGAGAGGAAGTCTGATGCTCAGGTGGGAAATTATGTTACTGCTCCAAAGAAATAAGATTAACTTTTTTTTTAAAGAAGAGTGCTTATGAGCTGTTCTGTTTCTTAACCACTGATTTCTTGATGCTGACTACAAAGCACGTGCCCAGACTGTAAATCCTGTGGGGCAGGGGCTGCTTTGCTTTGTCTTATGAATGTCATACTTGATGCAGTGTGCTGGGAAGAGTGAAAGAGTCTCTGGGTCCAGCCTACGTTGCTGCCGACAACAGTCATTGTAAGTAGTTTACAGCTTTCAGATAAAATATGAGCTAAGCCAGAAAAGTCTCCAAAAACTTGTGACAGGCATTTTCTTCTGACCTTAGAATAGTTGCTAGGATAGAATAGCATATAAAGCAGCATGGCTCTCTTGGCTGTCATTAACTTAAGAAGTTGGTGAGGATTTATAGATATCAGTATTTGACTTGTATGTACCAAAATGATAACTGTGCTGTAAATAGTGCAAATATAGAACACATTAATTAGATCTATTGGTGGTACCCTGTAAAAGAAAATATAAAATATATCATAGATTTATTACCATTTGTATTTTTGTTTCTTTTCAGAAGATACAAACTATTTTTAAATTGTCTCAAACAAACAGGATCTTGCCGCTGATGGTCAAAATTTAGAGGAAATAGGGAGCAGCTACGGGAGCTGGGGTTCTTCAGCCTGGAGAAGAGTAGACTCAGAGGTGACCTGATTGCTGTTTACAACTACCTGAGGGGAGGTTCCAGTTGGGTGGGTGTGAATCTCTTCTCTCAGGCTGATGACACCAGAAGAAGAGGACATGGCCTCAAACTATGCCAGGGGAGGTTTAGGCTGGATGTTAGGAAGAGTTTTTTCACAGAGAGAGTGATCTCTCGTTGGAATGGTCTGCCCAGGGAGGTGGTGGAGTCGCCATCCCTGGAGATGTTTAAGAGAAGACTCAATGAGGAGCTCAGTGACATGGTCTAGTTGGTGGGAGGCTTGGATGGGTCGATTGTGGTGCCCGTGGTTCCACGCTTGTGGGTCTGATCCCTGTGTGGGCGTTTGCTTGGGAGTTGGACTAGATGATCCTGTGGGTCCCTTCCAACTCAGAATAACCTGTGAAAACCCTTCAGTTTGCTCAGAAGTTTACATGTGTCAAACTATTTTTTTCACTAGCATGGATTTCAGACTGGGCTTGCTTCTCGTGAGCCCTTTCTTCCTGCGTTTTTTTATTTGGTTAAGGCAGCAAAAATGTGATAACAATTATAGGGTAAGGTTTTGAAAATGTCTACAATTTGTAACATTTCAATGACATTATTGAATTATGCCATACATCAACAGTCTTGTTCTTTTGAGTGCCCTGAAGGAGGAGAGATTTATCTATAGCAGCACCTGTAAGGGCTGGACTTTTTGTACTAAGAAAATAATTTTGAGGTAACTAAAATATTTTATAATGTAGTGTTTTATTACATTATACGATTTTTTTCATACATTACATTACTGAGTTTACTTTTCTCTGCTGAAAGTGTCAACATCTCATGAAGCTGTAAAAAAATTTCCTATGCGATCAATTATTTGTTATGATCAGTTCATGCCACACTGTGCACACACACAGAGAATGTGAGCGCTTGCACAGCGCACACAGAGACGTGCATGTATTTGTGTGTCTTGGGTATATGGGCAATAGATTTAAATTGCTCTCGTACCCAGACTGTTGCAGGGTTGTGATAAGATGCAAATCCCAAAGGAGCCCTTTTCCTTAGGTGTTGTGTCCCAAGGCGAGGATCCCCGCTGGCTAAGCAGTATGTGCTGCTCCATCCTTTCTCTCCACAAGGTCACTCACATGGTCTATATTCTTAGCCCAGCTGTCTGCTTTTCTGCTGCTTGTCAGAGTGACTATCTCTTAGGCCTCCAAGCCTATGTCAGATTTGGTTATAATTGACCAATAGACTCAAAACTTGTTAGAGAGGATCTGGCAGACGTGTTTGTCCACAGATAAGCAAGTCTAAACATTGCCTTGGGAAAGTAGGCTGAAGAAGTTATTATCTGTTGGAGTCTGGATGTAAAGCAAGTCCTCATCTGGCGGTACAACAGCCAGCTGGGAAAGCACTTGCATGGAAGTCAAGATTACAATTTTGAGCCTTATATAATTGGTATTTGGAGTCCTCTGTGGCGGCTTGCAGATACGGGTCTGCAGAGTTTGAGGAAATGGGCACAAGCAACTGAAATGTAATGAAGAGACTAGAGTAGCAATGTGGGCACAGGAAGAGCATTGGGAAGTATAGATTCTCCCTTTATACATTCCAGAAAGCTTTTCCCATAGTGAGTCAATTGTAGTATGCTGGGACCTGCATGACAGGGTCTCAGGAAGTTCCTTCCCCTGAAACTTTGTTACACATTAAAATTAATTCAGCGCTGAAGTAAAAATGTACTGCTACAGGCCTCTACACTTTGATGTCATTAAACCAGAGGCTACAGTTTCAGAGAGCAAGCACATATTTAAAATGTTCATTCTTTAAAGCTACCATTTATTTCCTTAACACAAAAACAACTGTTGCTCTTTTTCTGAAGCAAAAGGAGATATTCTTTGGTGTTCAGAAAAATTTCACATCTAAAGCCTGAAATACAAAGTGGATTGTATATAAGAAGTATTTCTAAAGTAGCCACTTAAAAGTTTTTAAAAGGTTAAGTTATTCAAGACCTGTTCCCTGGAGCTACAAACATATTTGTTCATGCATAACTTCACTAAGGAATACTTATGTGAATAAAATTATCCACTTACGGGTTTGTAAAGTGAAGACTGTAATTAGCTCTAGGTTAATTCTCCTGCTTCCTAATTAAAAACACACAGGTCAATTAAGGATCAAAAGCGACATTACCTTTGTGATTATCTTCCTTGGCAGAATTAGCTGTCCTGATAAATATTTCAATTTCACTCTAATGTGACATGTTTTCTAATTTGATTTCCTTTATCCTTACCAATTTTGGCCAAGGAAAGAGTTGTATTTAAAACAAACCATGAAAAGGTGAAACGCTGAAGTATGTATTTTGGGCACACGTACCTCCTAGAAAATGGTGGGTGAAATAATAGATTTCTTTGCCTTGGATTGATAATGTGTAAATGGACAAGGTTTAGCTGACTTGTTTTTATCTCCCCTAAGTAAAAAAAATACAGCTTTATTTGTAACCAGATGGTTAAATATAATTTTCTTTGTGTGTCACACAGTTTGTCTCTTCCCAACAGGAATGATGATGAAATGACATCCAGAGTTGTGCAAAGCATATAGCTGTACATGCATGCTAGGTCTTTCCTGGTCACGTTTACTTCCAAGCCTGTTGATTGAAAGTTCTGTATGTATGTGAGAAGATTTGGAAAAAGGTGAAAAAAAGCATGTTTCTGTGCCAGGCATATTGCAAAGTCAGGACAGTGTAATGGAGATAAGGTTAATTAGTTATTTGCATTTGCTACTGAAGTTGGATGAACGGGATGTTTTTTTCCTAAAAGGGAATTTCTCTTCAGGCATAACTACGTGGTAGGGTTTATTAAAATGAGTAGAGCAAGACTTTTGTAGCCTGGAGAAATACAATTAAGTGTGCGCAAGCATCACAGACTTCTTTTATTCATAGACAAATCTTGTAGGGTCTTGTTTTACCAGAGAATCAAAGAGGAGAAATTGTTCAAGCTGAGAAGGGTCCTGCTGCTTCAAGGAGATCCCATAGGATAAGTCCATATCATCTTGCATCTGTTTATGTCCAGTGGGGTGCAGACACAAATACCTCCTTTAAAGTGTTTTGAGACTCTGGGTCAAAAATGAGGTTTAGTCCAATTTGCTGCTGTGATGGACAGAATGTAATTACAGTTAGTCAGGAAATTGTTTCATCTTTTAAAAAATACTAATGTGAATTGTCTTTTTCCTTTATTCACAAGCATTCCTGCTTAGACATACAGAGGTACTGTATTTAGCACCTAGCAACTATTGTGAACATGAAACTTTGAATCTACATTATGCTTAGGGTTTAAAATACCATGATTTCTGTTGAAGACAATAAGAAGTCCTTTTTCTTAAGATTGCCTTAAGATTTCTGCATTCAAACTACAGTCTCTAATACCTCACTGTCTTTTTCGTAGTGAAAGGCCCAAAACTGAACGTGGGATTTGAGGTGTGGCCTCACATGTGCTGTAAAGGGGATGATCACTTTCGTGGTCCTGTTTGGCTGCTGTCCAGGCACTCTGCCCCCAGCCTGCAGCACTGCTTGGAGTTGTTGTGACCCAACCTTGCCTTGCTGAAACTCATGAAATTAACCTGGGCCCATCCTGGGCCCATTAATCCAGCCTATCCAGATCCGTCTGAAGAGCCTTCCCACCCTCCAGATCGATACTCCCACGCAACTTGGTGTTCTTTGTGAAGTTGCTTTGGGTGCTCTCAATTCACTCGGCCTGGCTATCAATATAGATGAAGCCTCATTAAATGAGGCTGAGCCCAATATTGAGCCCTGAGAAACACTGCTAGTGGTAGGCCTTCAGGTGAATTTGACTGCTTTTGCCAGCACTCTCTGGGTACAGCTGTCCAGCCATTTTTCTACCCAGGAAAGTGTGCACCCATCTGTACCATGAAAAGTCAGTTTCTCCAGGAGAATGCTGTGAAACAGTGTCAAAGACTATTAAAGTCTAGGTAGTTGGCATCCACAGCCTTTCTCTAAGAGGGTCACTCTGCCATCATTCTCTTTTTTCAAGTTTGTCTTGCCACAGACATGGTTGCTTTACTAGAGTTTAAAAGCACAACCATTTTTGTCTAGAATTTTGGCATTAATTGGAAATGCATGGTAAACTTCAGGGCTTTATCTGGGGGTTAACTGTTTACATGGGGCATGTGAGTTCTGCTTTCTAGGAGAATGTGAACAGCAATGGCATCACATAGATGCACACTTGTATTTTATGAAAGGGACAGGTTTGTTCTTTTCCTGACAGCTGTCAGAGCAGCAGGCAGATGCATATTTGCACATTTGAAGAGGAGGGGGAGTAAATTTTAAACCTGAAGCTAATTAATTTTTTTTCCAATAGCTATGTATCACAACAGTTTAGGCTTGTCTGTTTTCCTTGTCTTCTTCCACAAGGAAGTCAGAACCATGGAAAATACACCCTAAAATAATTGTTTACAATGGTGAATATACAACATTTGTTGGGCTGTTCAGTGTTACAGATGCTGCTGGATAAGGACATGCAGAAATCAACAATTAAACTCCAATTAAATATGAAAAAAATGAAGGTAACTTTTATAACTTTTTAACTCAGAAATCCATTGACAGGTAGTAATCAAACTTCTCTATTACTGAATTATGGATTTTCTTAGGACTGTTTCATTTTAAAAGAAATTTGCTCTCCTGACAAGAACCAAAGTGATATGAATAAGACACATACTTGTATTTTGAACTCACGGAATTTTCTTGACTGCTTTTTTGAGGTTTTGCAGAAGTTATTGGTTATTTGATAATCAATCCTGTAATGTAAAGCAAACAAACACACAGAACCCCAAACCTGAAGCAACACACATAATACGTAGTTTCTAATCCTCTGGGCTATAAAATTTATTTTTCAAGGCTTGAATCAAGCGTTTTTTGGACTTTGTGCAAAATGCCATCGTTTTTACTCAACTTGAGCCTTAATTTGTGCAGAAATATTTTGATAGCTTTCTGCAAAAGATTAGATTTCTGCACAGTTTGTGCAGAACAAAATTTTTCTGATCCACCCTACCACTTCAGGCAACATGACTTGGATTGGTGTGAAGAAATGAGAGCCTGTCAAAAGGGTTTGATCTATTTTTATACTGCCCTTCTGCTCTAAAATGCTGTGCATATATTTGAAATTATTAATCCCAATGTAATGTCTTTCCTTAGCAGCATTTTACCTGTTTCTATGAACCATTCTTGGCATTTCTTTTCCCTTGCAGCCAATTTAATAAAAACTGTGACTTTACTTCTGTGAATAGATATATAGTATTCTCACTGGTTTAATCATTGATGCTAAATCTTTTAAAAAGTTGGTGAAGCTTTTACATATGGGCAGGAGTTGTCTTAACATGCATTGAAATGCCTTTTGAAACGTTTGGTGGGTTTTTTTGTGGTTTTTTTTTTTTTNTCTTTTCCCTTGCAGCCAATTTAATAAAAACTGTGACTTTACTTCTGTGAATAGATATATAGTATTCTCACTGGTTTAATCATTGATGCTAAATCTTTTAAAAAGTTGGTGAAGCTTTTACATATGGGCAGGAGTTGTCTTAACATGCATTGAAATGCCTTTTGAAACGTTTGGTGGGTTTTTTTGTGGTTTTTTTTTTTTTTTGCTGGTCATACTTAGATACTGGACTTGGCTCAAAGGGAAAAGTAAACAGTAAATAGTCTGATTGACCAATCACCAATTGCAGTACTGTTAAGGATAAACTGATGATCTGAAAGATGAGCTCAGCTTTTAGAAGTGTTTTGCCATAAGATTACGACCTCAGTTGCCTTGGGAATTGTTGGAGCATTTGAGGAGCTGCTACCCCTAGCTCTTCTTTTTATCCTTCTTGCTGAAAGATACGGAGCTCAGCACTCTCAGTGCTTGATCTGCATTAGTGCAAAGGCACCTGCCTTGTGTTGTCCCTTCCCTGGCTGTGATGTGAGAGAACCTCACTTCTGTCCTTAAGCAAGGTGAGGTAATCTCTCCTGTGAAGTGTGGATTGTCTTAGCTAGCTAGGGCAGAAAATAACAGTTGAAGGTGCTGGCTGCCTCAGGAATTAAATTATCTCTGTGACTCCAGGAAATGCAGTACTTGCAAGTGGTGCCTCACAGATGCCGAAAGCTAGAGAACACTCTTTTTTTGGTATGCAACTAACTAATAGGCTAAAGAATACTTAAAAAAAATTTAAAATCACAAATCAGTACACATGAAGTAGGATAGATAAGGTCCAAATACAGTAATGCCAACAGAGATCCTGTAAAGTTGTCACATTTGGTTTTGGTCTTGTGAATAGGCTAACTGATAGCAGTGGTATAACATGAAGAGTTCAACAGGTTATGTGTAGATACACTGGCGCTAGATGCAGATCTTGATCCAATTACTTGAGTTACCTGCTCTCTCTAGATGCAAGAATGGACTAAGCCATGGCTTTTGGTTGGTTTGTTGGGGTTTTTTTTGGTGTGTGGGGGGTTGTTTATTTGTGTCGTGGGTTAGTGTGAGAGGTTTTGTTTTACATGTTTACAAAGTAAAAAGTTTTATTCTTTATTTCTTTCTTCCCCCCCCTCCTCCGCCCTGGACGGGAGAGGATTTAGCCGCTGGGGGGGGGGAGTGGCGCGCAGCTCGGTCCTCAGAGTGGACGGGGGTTGCTTCAATGATGACGAAAAACACCAGTTCTTCCAGAGAGACAGACAGGACTGACAGCTCGAAGCTTCACCCCCATTGGATGGGGGGGGGAGCTATGGGACAGGAGCTAATAAGACATTTAAAAAGGAAACGCAGGAGGGACGAACTCTCTTTCTTCTCCTACTGGGATTGCCACTTCTCCCCGCCACTCCGGCATCATGCATCTCCCTCCATCTTCCACCCTCAGCCGATCCCTGCATTCCTGAGGAACCCTTCTCTCAGCTGCTCCTCGCTGGAGCCCATCCCCGACGAAAGCTGGACATTGCTCTTTTNTGCTCTAAAATGCTGTGCATATATTTGAAATTATTAATCCCAATGTAATGTCTTTCCTTAGCAGCATTTTACCTGTTTCTATGAACCATTCTTGGCATTTCTTTTCCCTTGCAGCCAATTTAATAAAAACTGTGACTTTACTTCTGTGAATAGATATATAGTATTCTCACTGGTTTAATCATTGATGCTAAATCTTTTAAAAAGTTGGTGAAGCTTTTACATATGGGCAGGAGTTGTCTTAACATGCATTGAAATGCCTTTTGAAACGTTTGGTGGGTTTTTTTGTGGTTTTTTTTTTTTTGCTGGTCATACTTAGATACTGGACTTGGCTCAAAGGGAAAAGTAAACAGTAAATAGTCTGATTGACCAATCACCAATTGCAGTACTGTTAAGGATAAACTGATGATCTGAAAGATGAGCTCAGCTTTTAGAAGTGTTTTGCCATAAGATTACGACCTCAGTTGCCTTGGGAATTGTTGGAGCATTTGAGGAGCTGCTACCCCTAGCTCTTCTTTTTATCCTTCTTGCTGAAAGATACGGAGCTCAGCACTCTCAGTGCTTGATCTGCATTAGTGCAAAGGCACCTGCCTTGTGTTGTCCCTTCCCTGGCTGTGATGTGAGAGAACCTCACTTCTGTCCTTAAGCAAGGTGAGGTAATCTCTCCTGTGAAGTGTGGATTGTCTTAGCTAGCTAGGGCAGAAAATAACAGTTGAAGGTGCTGGCTGCCTCAGGAATTAAATTATCTCTGTGACTCCAGGAAATGCAGTACTTGCAAGTGGTGCCTCACAGATGCCGAAAGCTAGAGAACACTCTTTTTTTGGTATGCAACTAACTAATAGGCTAAAGAATACTTAAAAAAAATTTAAAATCACAAATCAGTACACATGAAGTAGGATAGATAAGGTCCAAATACAGTAATGCCAACAGAGATCCTGTAAAGTTGTCACATTTGGTTTTGGTCTTGTGAATAGGCTAACTGATAGCAGTGGTATAACATGAAGAGTTCAACAGGTTATGTGTAGATACACTGGCGCTAGATGCAGATCTTGATCCAATTACTTGAGTTACCTGCTCTCTCTAGATGCAAGAATGGACTAAGCCATGGCTTTTGGTTGGTTTGTTGGGGTTTTTTTTGGTGTGTGGGGGGTTGTTTATTTGTGTCGTGGGTTAGTGTGAGAGGTTTTGTTTTACATGTTTACAAAGTAAAAAGTTTTATTCTTTATTTCTTTCTTCCCCCCCCTCCTCCGCCCTGGACGGGAGAGGATTTAGCCGCTGGGGGGGGGGAGTGGCGCGCAGCTCGGTCCTCAGAGTGGACGGGGGTTGCTTCAATGATGACGAAAAACACCAGTTCTTCCAGAGAGACAGACAGGACTGACAGCTCGAAGCTTCACCCCCATTGGATGGGGGGGGGAGCTATGGGACAGGAGCTAATAAGACATTTAAAAAGGAAACGCAGGAGGGACGAACTCTCTTTCTTCTCCTGCTGGGATTGCCACTTCTCCCCGCCACTCCGGCATCATGCATCTCCCTCCATCTTCCACCCTCAGCCGATCCCTGCATTCCTGAGGAACCCTTCTCTCAGCTGCTCCTCGCTGGAGCCCATCCCCGACGAAAGCTGGACATTGCTCTTTTTTTTTTTTTTTCCATCCTTTAACAACAAGGACTTCCCCTTTGGGTATTGTTACCTCAGTGAGGGATACTCTGTTTGTGTGGGTGGTTTTGGGGGTGATTGGGGTATTTCCCTGTTGTTTGCCAGTGTTGGTTTGACTCTTATATATATCATTTTTTTTCATACATTCCAATAAATATATATATATATTACATATATATATATATTCATATATATATTCCCCTCATTAAGGTTGGTGTTTTCTCTTAACGGTCTCTCATCCATTTTCTTTGAAAGCAACCCCCAACAGTGTCCAAACCAGGACAGTTTGTTTTGGTTTCATGGGGACCAGAAATTATCACAGAACAGATGCCTGCAACTCAAAATACATCTTAAACTGCAGTTACTCTGTAAGCTGTATCATCAGATAAAGAAAGCTGGTGGGTAATGAATAACAAATACATGCCATATGTTGAGAAACTTTCTGCACAGAACAATCTCTTCTGAATCTCATCATCCCTTCCGTATATTCCATAAGGTATCTAAGATGAAGCGTTGGTCCAGGGCAGGGGCTCTATTCTTGTAAGGTCCTGTATCTGAGTGAGGGTAAATAGGGTGATTTTTATGCCACCATGAGGCCAAGAATATTGCATGGACAGACCTATGTGGTGCTCTTTGCTGAATGAGGAAGGAAACTGTGTAATGGTGGCAGTGGTGGCAATGCTATGTGGTTTGGAGGGAGGTGAGGAAACATTTCTCTGCTGAAACACAAGGAATGCGTGTGTGAAGTCATTAATCTTGGGGATTTGCTGCATTTTGATTTTTTTCCTAGGGCCCACACACAGCTTATGGCTATGGGTTTGGCATTTTCCAGCAGATGGCCTGTTGCACAGGAAGGCGAAGATGATATTGGAGAGTTAGTGCGCTGATGCAGTCAACCCTTTCACACATAGTCTTAAATTCTGTGAGGCAGTTTCAAAGAAACAGTGGGTGACTGGAAAGTTAAGATCTCCTTGGCCCTACTTTTATTTTCTTCATTCTCCTCATTCATGGATAAAAGCACAGCTTTCAAAGAATTTACCAACCTTCCCCTTGTCTTCTGTTTTAAAAGGAGGAAAACGGGTTAGCTATAGAAACATAAGGGCTGTTCAACTGTAGAAGAGTTGTTCAACTGAATAAAAAGGTTTAGTTTATGGTCTTGAAAACCCTTTGCATTCACATATGCAGGCTGAGGTTTAGATTTGTAATGACATAAACACCTCATTTTGCAGTTAGAACTGGTATTAAGATCTTCTATAAGACTACTCCTCTTGTTATCTGACTTCTGTAATGATAGGAGAATACACCACAACCCATGGGATAAAGTCAAAGGTTTTTATTGCTACGTATGTGTATTATTTGGGGGATGCAAACATAGTTTCATTTTGCTAAGAGCAGTTGTTTGCTACAGTATTGGCTGTTGCATGAACTTTTAAAATAGAGGTGTCCACATCACAACAAAATAGTTGTATTTAAATATTTCTTTTGTAAATATATAAGAGAAATGACATTTTCAAATGAGATTTACAGTAATACCTCGATTTGTGAGGGTTAGGGTCTTGCTAAGTGCCACAAATCCCCTGATCCACAAAGAGAGGCTGGTTATGAATATGGAAATAAGCCATGCCTGTCGCCTGGCCTCCTCAGCTACGGACTTATGCAGGGCTCACAGTACAACCTGGTGATGCGGGTGAGCTGTGGTGGCAGTGAGTTGTGGGGACCAGGACAGGCTGCACTGGCAGCATGAGCTGGGGAGTGGGGGGAGCTATGCTGGTAAGGAGACCTGGGGACCAGGACAGGCTGCTGGTTCCAGAGTCCTCCTGATGGCTCAGCTTGCCCTCACAACACAGCTTGTGTTGCCAGTGCAGCCTATCCTGGTCCTCAGGTATCCCTGCTGGCACAGCTTACGGCATGATCTGGAGACCAGCGCTAGCTGTGCCTGAGAGAGAGCGAGCTGCCATAGTCCCACAGCAAGTGGCTGTTATAAAGGATTGACACCACATAAGCTTTACAACATTCAGAAAGGAGGAACTCTGGGCAGTCCCTGAGTGATCCACACTGACCTGCAAGGTGTGCCCCTGACATGGGCTCATCCCATCCTGCCAGGTACCAAAGACACTGAACATGTGAACACTGAACTGGAGACGCCATGAGGAATTGAGGTGTCTTTACAGAAAAAAACCCTGCAAGGATTTGAGGCAGCGAAAGCAGAAGTGTGATTTAGTGAGATATCACTTTATATCTAGGTGGTTTTTTTTACTGTGGTTTTTCACATTAGCACTCCAAGAGACAAATTATATTATTTAAATCTAAAGAAATAATAAACCCCAAATATGTCCTGCAAAATGCCTTTAAAATTATTCCATTTATGTGTAATTAGAATGTATTGTAAAACATGTTGCGAATGATAACTCTTGAATTGACTAGTGAGAAATAAAATAAATAGGCTGCCTGTTTAATGACTGAAATAATGAATTGAAGGAGGCTGTTATGCTACTTTTGTAACAAACGGAAACATTATTTCAATTTAAGTGACTTTATCTCCAGTTCTTCCCATATTGTTTCAGCTCTCTTCCAGCTGCTAACCTCTTTTGTACTCCCCCTAGCTCATGCTCTTGATGAGATTACTCTCTGAAAAAAGCAGCCAACTTCTGTGCTTGATGTCAAATAACCCAGTCTCAAAATTTTCAGTCGTTTTTATTGTTTGGAAGAAAATCCTTTGTGTATTTTGAAAAGTTTTTTTGAGTATTAGCTTAGCAGCAGTAATCATGGCATTTAATGATATGTTACTAATCAGATAAATGCTTGTTTATAGCAGTTCTTTTCCACATTAATTAATCAAGAAAGGTTATCAACACAGGGAAAAAATGTTTGATTTTTGCTTAAATGTACCATATACAAATAATAAATTCTGCTCATCAGTGAATGCATGACAGATATACTGTAAGGGGCATAAAAGTATTAGGAGTATATGTCAAGCAACAGAATCTTCTTCTTCCACACTCTAGTTGCAGTTATCTTGTACGCTCTTGTTTTAGCAGTGTTGTGGCTTGCTTAGCTCTGTGTGTTTGATTTTATGCATGTATTGCTGCTTACTGATATGGATTTCAGAAGTTCAAAGAAACCTTTTGGCATTAGTGCTATCTCTGTCTATCCTTACAGGGTGATAGGTTGACTCTGCTTTATTCTCCAGAAGCCTGCATATGTTGGCACCGAGATCAAGGAGCTGACCAGAGTATGTGGCAGCTAACGAGCAAAGGGTTTTTCCCTGCAACTAGTGCTCACCATGGTCTTGTTGAAGGTGTGGTGTGAGGAAGTGATCAGATGGTACACATGGTACACATAACCACAGTGGTGAAGCTTCTGCTGTCATTAGTTGTCCTTACTGGTCCTGACAAAATTAAGTTTTCATTGCTTTGTAATTTGTGCTTTGTAGTGCATGCTCAAGAAAAGTCTTTGCACAGAAGAAGTTAGCAGCAATCTATTTTCAGTATTTTAGTGCAGTAGAACTAACAATGGCATTCACTTATGCCCATCATTTGTGGCCAAAGAAATCATATGTAAAAATATCATAGTCTGTTTCTTTGAGAAGCCTCATTTCTTTATATCAGTTTTCAGGTAGTCTGAAATGAGGAAACAAATCCCCCTGGCACAGACAGCAGTCATGTGGGCTTTATCTCAATAATTTTCCTGTTCTAATTAAGATTTTGGGGCACCTGCACTTCTTTTTGATCTGCTTCTGAGAGTAATGCTCAGGCTGGATCCTCAGTGGCATCTCTGAGCTCTCTTTACAGTTTTTCTAAATAAATACAGATTCTGTGTCTACTGCATTTTGGTGATCAGCTGGCATTTGCAAAGCATATGAACTACACTCACGTAAACGTTCTTAATTTTTTGAGCCATAACATTTAAAAAGCAGTGTTACTACTGTAGATGTAAATCATCCTCGAGGGAGTTTTCAGGGGTGTTAATCTTTGTTTTATCTTTAAAGTTGCATTGTTTGTTTTTCATAGGGGGTCCATCTGATACTATGATTGCCCAGGAAACAGGGCCACACACTAACGAGAATAAAAAACATGTTGAGCTCTTTGCTTTGAGAGTTTCTCAAATTCCTGCCTGCCTTGAGTATTGTGATTTTTTTTAAAACTCTTACTTTTTCTTCATGTCTAAAAGGATTTAAATTTTTTTTAAACATCTGGTCGTAACATTTCTTTGAGGAAAGTTTGCTCTCAAAATACGTAGCACTTCTTGAAACTATTGTGTACTTTCTGTAGGTGGTCATCAATATATGCTGGGGCCAGCTTACTGACTAACGAAATTGATGTTTATTACTTATTGAATATAGAATTTTTAGTATGTTTTTTTTTAAATAAAGCATGGTATTGAGTGGTCTTTTTGAACCCTAGATAACTGCAGAACTGCGTAAGTCAGCTTAAGTTAAAGGGGTTTTTTTTAGGTTACTTGATTTTTGTGACCAGAGACCTCAGTGCTCAAAAGTCCACTAAAGGGATCCTGGTTCAAATGACTAGCTGATATTTATTATAATCTCTTTATTCACTTGGTGTATTTACAATCCTCCCAAGGAAGTTGAAGGATCCAGTCTGAACTGAGAATTCATAGTCAGAAGGTGAGAGTGGCAAGGTAGTAAATGCATCACTTGGATGTAGTAAGCTAGCAACTGCCATATGCAGTTCAATTGGTCAGTATAGGGAGTCATGCCACATATGGAATTCAAGTGTGGTTTTTTCTGTCCTTCCACCCTTGTACTATCTCCAACATGATGCATATCATGTTGGTTGACTCAGGAAATCCAAAATGGGATTAAATTGCCATAATGAGCATAAGGTGAAGTGATGCAAATTTCCAGTAGGTTCTTTGCTCATGAAAATAAAACAAGGGGCTACACTAAAATGTAATTGGCAGAAATCATCAGGAGACTACCAGTATGTGAAGTGTCTCTTTGAAAGACAGTGAACCCCTGAATTTCATGGCGTTAAGGGTCTCTCTGATCTGGCTCCTGCAAAGCCCTATTTCTATGAAGATAGAAAGCTAATGAATATGCAAATAATCGCTGCCCATCACCCCACCCCCCTCAGCTCTGGAGTGCTGCGGGGCATTCCAGCAGCTCCCCATACCCTGTCACAGCCTTGAAGAGTGAAGGGCATGTCTTCTGACCCCTCCCTACCCGCAGGGTCCCATGGGAATCCCTGGGCTGGCTGCCCGACTGCCATGGCTACTCCACGGCTTGGCAACCGTGGTGTGGTGCCGAACCCCTCCAGGACTCATGAGGCTCCATCCACCTTGGTGTTGACATGTTTCACGTTAGGTATCACAGAATCACAGAATATTATGAGTTGGAAGGGACCCACAAGGACCATCTAGTCCAACTCACCACCTAACACCCGTACAGAGACCGAGAGCACATCCCAGAGCGTAACACCAACCTAGATCCCTCACAGTCTAGCAGGCCACTCCGAACCGGAAGGGGCCCAGAATCATCCAGCCCTACAACCCCCAGCTAGACCATGTCACTATCAGGCAGATTTGTCTGGCCAAGCTCTGTGGAGGGGCTGTGGGGCCAGGTGAGTCCAAGGCAAGTCATCTTGTCCCATCCCAGCAGAACCACTCAACGCGGCCGCCCGTGCCTGTCCCTGCCCCTCTGCAGCGGGGCGACGTGAGTCTGAGCTGAGCCTTCTTGTACTGTCCCAGCAGGACCACTCATCACAGACCCTTACACCCATCCCTGCGCTTGTGTCCACCCCTCCACTGAGCGTGTTCGGTTGTTTTGTTGGCTGTTTTGTTTGTAGGGGAGTTCTTTAGTTTGCTTTTTTTTTTTCCCCAGGTATGCAACCATGCCAAGCTGCCCCATTCCTGCCCATGCCTGTGAGGAAGGAAGGGGGCAATGGAGGCTTTTCCTCTCTTTCAATTTCTCTTTAATTCATTTTTAGTATTAATTTGTGGCAGTGGGGGCACAGCTGAGCCAGGGTGCAAAGTCAGGGCAACTGTATAGGGTTCCCTCCCACCCGGCGAGATGTGCAGGCACGGTAGAACAGCCAGCAGCAGGGCTGGCCCCATCAGAACTGGCTGCCCCTGCTCCCTCTCCTGCGTCACCTTTCAGGTGGCTGCTGAGCAGCAGAGGCTCTGCTGGGAAACCCCTGTGTCCACAGCGCTTTCTGCACACAGGAGCACACGCATGTGCCACCACCCTTCCCAGGACTCCTGGCTTGCTGCCACAGTCGGACCTCGCCCAGGACTGCTCCAAGGAAGCTGCCATGCACTGCCTCTGCTCCTGGGGAGCCATGATGCCCAGCCCTGAGGGTGGGCTAGTCCTGCCCCGCAGGGCAGCAGGGACACTTTGGGCATGTGCAAATGGTTATACGGTGCAAATGAAGTGGTGGTGCCGCACTTGCACAGCTCCTGACTCCAGGAGTTTGGCAACCCCTGTCCCGTGCACCTCCCTCCGTCGAAGGGATGGCGGCAGTCCCCCTGCCCCTTTGAATGGTGCAAATGGATGGCGCTCCAGGGCTGATGGGGGTGGGATGATTGGGGGATATTTACATATTCATGAGCTTACTTACATATTCATGAGCTGTCTGTCTTTGCGGCTTACTCTGCACATGCTCAGATGTGAATTTTTGTGGAAAAACGAACTGTGAAAGATTGAAACCATAGAAACCAAAACTGCAAAGACCTGAGTGTTCACTGTAGAACATGAGTAAGGTTTTACAAAAATTCACAGGTTCACAGGTTATTCTTAGTTCGAAGGGACCCACAGGATCATCTAGTCAAAATTTACATAATTTTACATGTAAAAATAAGTGTACTGGTACTTCACAACCAGTTTTATTTCTATGAGCATCTTAAGAAAGTTTTAGCTAAATTACTTCTCTGTCAAAAAAATCTTTCTTTTCTGATGTTACAATGGACTGCTCCCTAAAGCCTCATTAACAACCTAGTAAGTGCAGAGCAGAAAATGAGATTGTGGCACTCATAATGCAGTCCTCCATTTAGGATGGAAGAACTTTGGTTCTTCTACTGTGAATTTCATGGTATTTATGTCTTCGGAATATTCCGTCTTGTTAAGATTTAGTTTCTGTGGGCACTGTGGTTCAACCTTTATCAAAGAGAAGAACTGAAGATGTGGTAAAGGACAAAGATGAGGATTGTAAGGAAACGGGCTATGATATGGAAAGTGTATTTGCTTAAAAAATATCTAGAGAGAACACTACAGAACAATATTTCACCTATCAGATGTGCTTGTGTAAACTTGGGAATGCCCTTTTCTCATCAGTTTTCCATTCTGGCTTTTTGAGTTCACCTAGGGCTTTCGCCTAAGCCTAAGGTGTGCTGCCTTCTCACTGTCACTGAGAGAAGGTGGACTTGAAGGTGACAAACACTGGGAGAAACTGATAAACTGAGACTTTGCATACTGAATATTTAACAGTGCTCCTAATTGATCTTCAGCATAGCTTGTTTATTCAGATCTAAGATCTAGTCCTTAAACCTAAGCTTGTAGTAATCAGAAGCTTGCTTGTCCTTGCGTTCAGTGGCAGACAGAAGGAGTACTTGGTGTGATGGAATTGCAGACCTTATGCTCATGAGTTATAAGGAAAGAATTGCTGTAAATGATATGAAAGGTCTGATATGAAAGCAACAGCTGATTTTGTTCAGTTCAAAATGACCCTGCCAAAAGAGGCAAATGACATCACAAACTGGAAGGTCATGGTTTCTTTATAGACATATAAAATATTTTTTTTCCAAAAAATACGCTGAGACAAATGCGAATGATGATGAATAAACTGCTTTAAACTCATGGGAACAAGCATCCTTAGCTATTCAGAAATCTTCAGAAGTGCTGACAGGAAGTTTAACTTCATCTTAATGAACATTGTCAAATACATTATGGTTACAGTCAGGTACGGGCAATGGTGCATTTTCCAGCGTCCTGTTCTGCTTGATCAAAACGTCTGTAAATACAGAAATTGCACAAGCTTACTTTATTTTTACTGACTTTGAGAGTGTGCAGTGTCACTTGTCTTATTATTTTCTGTTAATCAGCTTTTCCCAGCTACAGTTCTTATACCATCAGCTATGGAAATGAATCGCAGTAGAAGCAACAATGTAAAAAGTAATTTTTATTTAGGATGTGCAAATTACTGTAACTATGGGTAAAGTACTCTGTAGTTTCCCATTTTAAAACCAAACAAAATTTTGAGTCTGAATAATTCTAGACACTCTTCCTGTTTATTATCCAGAAATTCTTGGAGTGCAACCTCTTGACTTCAACACTCTCCTGCAGGTGGATAGGAGCCTTCATTTTGTTATTCCACAGATGCATAATTTTGTTTTGAGAAAATAAGCTTCCTCTTATGCTTTTTCCTATGTCTTAAATCCACCTCTGAGATAAAGGCAGAGACACCAGAATTTCTCCACTCCAAAGAAAAGTTACCTAGTACTGGGATATTGGAAGCTCTCCCTACTGCATCCTTGTCTGCCCACACTGAGAATATGAGGCCCAGCTGAGGAGCACAAGTTTGTGTTGTGTTTTTAAAAAGCATCCATTAACTTCAGAACCTTTTTCCATTCCCTATAGCAGTTACGTGTTTTGCATGCTCAAATTATTTGTGGGAGGTGTTTTTAATTGCTTGAAGATGCTGTTTTGATGCCTTAATGTGGTCTTTTATTGAGTCTGATATGTAGTCAACTATCAATTTCCCCTTATGAATCCATTTCTTCAGCGCTTTGACATCTTTTTGCTCTTACTCTCTGAATTCTTCAACTTTTTTGTATTTCTGTAGAGTCAGGTGCTAGGCTGTTGCTGCTCAGTGGTTGTCAGACTTTCTGACTGTGTTCCAGTATTTAGCGGTGTAGCCTATGTATAGGTAGAGCTCACCTAGGAATACATTTGGATCACAGAATCACAGAATATTCTGAGTTGGAAGGGACCCACAAGGATCATCAAGTCCAACTCTTAACACTGTCTCCCTGGCGGGAATCGAACCCGGGTCTCCCACATGACAGGTGGGGACACTTACCACTGTACTAAAGTGGACTTCTATAATTTACCTGCTCTCCACATAATTCAGTTTGATTGTATTGAAGTCTACTGCCTGTTAGTGACAAACCCTTAGCGGTTTGTGGATTACAGTTAATAAAAGGACAATTTCCACTCATCAACTATAAAATAAGTTTCATTTTTACTGGTTATACTGGATAATTTGTTAGCTGTGGAAATGACATCTGCTTTGGACCTTAGTGCAACTGATTTTCCTCCCTGCCTTTAAGTACAACATTGACTGAATTCCTCTTTTTTCTCCCTTATGAGGTGGTTCAGGATGAGTGTGTAAAAGCAGTCTGAAGAATAAGGAAATAAGTTATGTAAACCAGAGAAATTCAAGCAATTTTTTTTCATTTTGATAAACTGCTTTTCCACTGCATTTGTCAATATTTACCTTGAGTGCAGTAACCTATAAAATACATTAATCCCTCAAATTTCACAAGGGTCAGGGACCAGAAGAGTCTAGTAATAGCTGAAATACATGAAGAAGTGGACCATACATATGCCAATGATCCACGCCCATTGCCCTGCCCCTTCAGCCCCAGAGCGCTGGGTGGCATTCCTGGCAGGTCCCTGCACCATGTACTGGGACAGGGGAGCAAAAGGGGTCTTCTGTGCCCCTCCTTGCCACCAGGAAGTCCTGGGCAGTTTGTGGGGTTCGCTGTGCCCATGCTGCTGCCATGGGGAATCCTCAGTCCTTCACCATGGCTATGCCATCACCAGGCTCCCATGGGCAGATACAAACATAGCACTGCTGGGGGAGGGAGCCCCAGGTCCCAGTGGACAGACACAGCACTGTTGCTGGCAGAGGGAGTCCCAGGCTCCCATGGATGGATGTGGTGCCGCTGGTGGAGGGAGTCCCAGCATGGCCCCAGGGCGAACAGCTGTAATAAACTGTTGACACAGTTTTATAAAGCTTCTTCACCATGTAACCCCTCCAACACATATAAGGGAGGTAACTCTGGGTGGTCCCTGTGCAGGTGAGATGTGCCACTTCCTTGCCCTGTGAGGCAAGGCAGTCCCTTCTCCCCAGCGTGCCAGAGGTATGGACTGTGCATGTGCAGCTGTCCTGTGCTCACATGACATGGAAAACCCCACAAAGAATTGGGGGAAGTCTATGATGTCTTCACAGATTAAAATCCTGCAAGGATTTGAAGCTGTGAAATTTGAGCCGCAAAGAATTGAGTGATTACTGTTGGTTTTTGTTTGGGGGTTTTTGTAGTGTGTTTATAGTCCCACTCCCTCTATACTTTCATTTTGCAGTTGAGATGGATCACTTTAAGTTAATGTCACTACGTGCATGGAAAAGCTCATCTGATATCTCATGTTTCTGCAGTTTCTCTGTGGTCAAGGTGTTTTTTTCAATGAGCTGATTCAGATGGTCCCTTTCTGTGTGTGTAGTTTAACACTTGCTAAATACATTGAGTTTGACACAGCTGACATTATTTTACTTAAACACAACTTCTGCCCTGTGAAATTAATTGAGCATCAGGTGCTGTATCTGTGTGACTGTTTCTGGAATGCAAGAAGTGTTTTGGCAAAGACTTCTCTTGTGGCTCACAATGGGTGCAGGTAGGGATGCTCAGTCAGCCTGAGTAGTGGTGTGAGTGCAAAGGCTGTCCATGGGTACTGGCCAAGCAGGCAGTACTCCTTGTGTAGTTAGAAATTCCCCAGGAGGGTTTGCAGACAAGGGACAAAAGATAGGACTTTTACTTATAAGCATATGTCAAGTGTATCCATATAGGTAAAGGAGTTTTGGTTTTGTGTTATTTCACATGTGTTGTCTTACAGGCTTGCCTTTTACTTGATAACAGCCTTTTAATGCAGTCCTCTTGCCTCATAGTTTCTAAACTTTAGAAAAAGACTGATCAAATAGCGGACTAGATGTTACAAGAGGGTTATTGTTGAAGTGAAAGTGGGTCTCATACAAGTTGAGCATATACAGAAAAAATTATATTCAAATGCTGGCTTTGCTCTCTTCCAGTGGACTGCAGCTGTTCCAGTGGACACTGTTTTTTATCATTGTGTTGGACTACAGGGTATAAGTGTTGAGACTACAGATGCTTTTATCTTGTGTAAGTTTTGAAAGAGTTTCCATCTTGGCAGTTTCCACTGCTCAACCTTTCCTCTTTTATGCTTTCTATCACTAATATACATGGCAGCCACTAACTAGAGAATCATACCTACCAGCTGGCTACACTCTATATTTCTTCCAAGATCCTGTACGAAACTTCAAAGTTTACATCAACTTATAGGGAATATAACACCTGAATATCAAAGGGATAAATGAGCACAGTACTGGTGCTTGTTTGAGTGCTACCCTATTGCCTTGCACACAGCTTATTTCTTTAGAACATGAACTGATATTTATATTACCTTTCTCCATGAGCCTTTCTAAAGGATTTTTGTCTATTAAAAAAAAAAAAACAGCAGTGGAAAAGTTTAAAATTAGGTTTTAAATGTGCATTTTAAACTCGATGTATCTTGATTTTTTCTCTTTTTCAGAGTTCCACTCTTTTTCAGAGTTCATTTATGAACTGCCTTTAATCTACTGAAGGAAACGAAGATGTTTTTATGATGTCATTTGGCTCTTATTAGTTACTTGCTTTTTATTTAATAGGACCATAATTTCATTTGGCAAGCATAAAACTGTATTTTACCACCTCTTTACCTCTCTCTCTGTTTGCAAAGCCCAAGAAAGTCTTTGTCTGAGCATTGTTTCAAAGCAAAGCAAGAAACCCCTAGACAAAATAACTCAACTCCCACTTGCAAAGTTGATAGGAATGGCATAGCACTGTGTGTGTAATGGTCCTTGGCTCACTCAACATTGTAACCCCCACCCTCCTAAAACCAGAGAAGTCAGGTGAAAGCTGCCACAAGCTCAGTAGTATAGATGAATCACAGCTCCTGGGTGGTTGAAACACATTAGTGAAGAATACTTGGATAAAATAATAATGACATCTGGTTTAAGGGCTATAGAAGTGAGCAATTTTGAAAATATTGTTATGATTTATGAGCTATTAGTTAATGTGTTTCATCCATGAATATTACTTCTTGAATTAGTACTTCTCTGATGTTTAAAGAAATTAAGTGAGTTTGTAATTCACTTGGAGATGGGTTGCTAATATAATGGTTTAGTTAGGAGCTAAGACTCTCACAGCTTAGCTGTTTCTTTCTTACCAAGTTTTCTGAAGGCCAATTCCGATAGAAAAAACTGTGCATGGGTCTGTCCATTTGATTCTCTTTCTGTGTCATTGCATTGGTAACTGTGGTTCATGTCAACTAACTTTAATTCTCTAGCACTACTCCACAGTCAGTGGTGGGAAATGGACCCTCCTGAAGACAGCTGAGCTTGTCCTGTCCTAATGCTAAGGTGTTTTAAGATGGAGTGATGCATATGTGTAAATCCAGGGTCTTCTTCCTTGAGGTATCCAAGTAATACTAGGGCTTGTAGATGAATACATATATGAGATAAATTACACCTTTTAAAAAGGAAATATTTGATCTTTCTAGGGGAGTAATTCCATATTTTTTGCCTTTCTAATTATTCTTTATTATTATTATTTAGGAATGGTTTGAGATGCAGAGGTTAAAATACGCATTTTTGAGAGTTTAGGGATCCCAACATCAAAATAAGATTTTGAGATTAATTCCTTCCTCTCTTGAGGAATCTTGTGAAGAAGCTGTCTGCCCCAGCAGAAGCTATGGAGAGGAGCCCTGTGTTCTGAGCTTCTCTCTGAGCCTTTACTGGCAGCAGATCAGTGAGGTCCTGGGTCACTTTCCTGTTCTCTGCCTTTTCATGTGCAGTAATACCTCAAATACAGTAATTCCTGGCTATTTTGTGGTTCACCATTCACGGATGCAACACACTGTGTGCTTTTTTCCACATCTTTACCTCTACTTTACATATTTTGCTTATTGTGGCATCTTTCTGGAACCGACCCCCTATCATATTCAATGGTCTGATTGCAAGATCCCCACCCAAAATAGAATTTATACAGATATAAATATGGTCTGCCTGCTGCCCCGCCCCATCAGGACTGGCGGGAGCAGCGGTGCTGCGCTGGAACCAGCAGGTGGATGTATCCTAGGAAAAAACCCACAAAGGAGTGAGGACGCAAAATAGTGAGGTATTTCTGTATTATACCATTCCTTTTGCAGGAGTAACCAATTTATTTTAAAGACTGAATGTCCACTTTCTCTTTCTTCTTTGTGGAGAGTGTTTTCTGATGCTGAGCTGTGGAGTTGTGAGGACCCTTGTTTCATTTACAAGCTGAACATCATCACAACTGCTTCACACACAGGGCTTGACATTGCACTTAGCTTATATGCTGCATTTTCCTCACTGCTATTTATGCCTTCCTGCCCCTGTCGTGGTAGACAGCAATCAAATGCCCTCTCAGGCTTTCTTGCTAAGGTATGTTAACCAGGGCAGGCAAAGTCAGTGTCATGTGTTTTTACTAATTATGTATTTGTTTTTTGGCAGATGTAGCTGCCTCAAGTCATAAAGTGTTGACATTTGTAATTAGGTTTTTTATGGGCAAATCCCAGTTGGCAGCTCAGCCCCACACATCCACTCACTCGATGCCCTCCTCGCCCCCCCTCCCCCCAAACCCAGTGTGGGAGAGAGTGGAAGGGTAAAAATGAGAAAACATGGGTTGAGACAGTTTGAGACAAAGCAAAAGCTGCACAAGTAAACAAGGAATTCATGCTCTATGTCCCATGGGCAAGCAGGTGTTCTGTCATCTCCAGGAATGCAGGGCTTCATCACATGTAACTTGGAAGAACAAATGCCATCACTCTGAACATCTTCTTTTCGTTTTTCTTACCCCATCTTTTATTGCTGACCATGATGCTGCATGGTATGGAGGATCCCTTGAGTTGTTTGGGATCTCAGCTGTATCCCTTCCTGACCTCTTGTGCAGCACCTGCTTGTGATAAGCAGAAAAGGCCCTGACACTATTACGCACTGCCCAGCAGTAGCGAAAGCATCTCTGTGTTTTCAGTACTCTTTTCACCACAAATCCAAAACACAGCACCATATGAGGAACTCTGAAAAAATTAACTGTGTCCTAGCCAAAACCAGTATGTGTTTTCTCCTCAGTAGTGTGGGAATGTGAGTTGGGCAGTTGACACACTAGTTTAGACAAGGGCAAGTAAAAGCAAAATGAAGATTTGATCTGTTTTTCAGTGACTTGTGTCTTCAGTTCAGAGCCAGATCAGATTATTTCCAATGTGATGTGCTTTCTCTTTTGCCTTCCTCACCCCGCCCCTCANTGTATGTGCATCCACAGTATTCAAATTCCAGTGGTAGCAGCACAGGACTAGAATTATGTGGTGTGGCAGTGACTCCTGACCATTAGGCGTGGCTATAGTGAGGCTTTCTACCAGAACATGTCCTGCTTTTACAGTACCAGCTTTTGCCTCCATGGTGAGTAGCAAGGTCAGGAATACCTTTTGTGAGATAAGGGGGCTCCTACACTAGATGCTACTGAGAAAAAAAAAATGGTGGAAACTGAACACTTAAAAAACTTCCTAATGTTAATTCACTATAAGTTAGACGTTATAAGGTGTAGTTAGACAATCCATTTGGTTGATGACAAAAAGGCTGTGGATGTTGTGTATTTGGACCTTAGCAAAGCCTTTGACATGGTTTCCCACAATAAGCTCCAGGAGAAACTCGTAGAGCATGGACTGGATGGAAACACTTTATGCTGGGTTAGGAATTGGTTGGATAGACGAGCTCAGAGAGTGTTGGTGAATGGTGCCACATCCAGCTGGCAGCCAGTCACTAGCAGAGTCCCACAGGGATCACTGTTACGCCCGGCACTGTTCAACATATTTATTGACGATATGGACAAGGGAACTGAGTCCATCATCAACAAGTTTGCAGATGATACCAAGCTGGGGGCAAATGTTGAACTGCCAGAGGGTAGGAAGGCCCTTCAGAGGGACCTTGGCAGGCTAGAGAAATGGGCAGACTCCAACAGTATGAGGTTTAACAAGACTAAGTGCCGGGTTCTTCACTTTGGACATAACAACCCCATGCACCGCTATCGGCTGGGGGAGGAGTGGCTTGAGAGTAGCGAAGTGGAGAGGGACTTAGGTGTACTGATCGACAGGAAACTCAATATGAGCCAGCAGTGTGCCCAGGTGGCTAAGAAGGCCAATGGCATCCTGGCCTGTATCAGGAACAGTGTGGTCAGTCGGACTAGGGAGGTTGTCCTTCCCCCATACTCAGCGCTAGTCAGACCACATCTTGAGCATTGTGTGCAGTTCTGGGCTCCCCAGTTTAAGAAGGATGTTGAGCTGCTTGAGAGGGTCCAGAGAAGGGTGACAAGGATGGTGAAAGGACTGGAGGACAAGCCCTATGGGGAGCAACTACGGGAACTGGGGTTGTTCAGCCTGGAGAAGAGGAGGCTCAGAGGTGACCTCATTGCTGTTTACAACTACCTGAGGGGTGGTTGCTGCCAGGTGGGTGTGGACCTCTTCTTTCAGGATGACGACACCAGAACGAGAGGACATGGCCTCAAGCTACGCCAGGGGAGGTTTAGACTGAATGTAAGGAAGAGGTTTTTCACAGAGAGAGTGATCACTCATTGGAATGGACTGCCCAGGGAGGTGGTGGATTTGCCGTCCCTGAAAGTGTTTAAGAGAAGACTGGATGAGGAGCTTAGTGACATGGTCTAGCTGGGGGGTGTTGGGCTGGATGGTCCTGTGGGTCCCTTCTGGCTCGGAGTGGCCTGTTAGCCTGTGAGGGACCTAGGTTTATGTTCATCACTCTGGGATGTGCGTTCAGTCTCTGTAAGGGTGTTAGGTGGTGAGTTGGACTAGATGATCCTTGTGGGTCCCTTCCAACTCATAGTATTCTCTGTGATTCTCTGTGATTTGTTTTCTCAGAAGTTTCAGAATTCTATATACGCGACTTGTTACACCATGCATTTTTTTCCCCTTGCAACTCTCAGCCATAGGCTCTAGCTTGCAAAGTGCATGGGCCCAGGTTCTCCACTGTGCCCAACTTCTGAGCATATCTAAACAGCCTGTAGGTAAAAGATAGACCAACTACAATGGAACCACATGATATTGTGGTATCAAAAAGTATTTTGCAGAATCATGAAATCAGTCAGGTTGGAAAGGTCTACAGTGGGTCCTCTGGTTCAACCTCCTTACTTAAGCAGGGTCACACCAGAGCACATTGCACAGGATTGTGCTCAGATGGCTCTTGAATATCTCCAGTTCAGGAGAGGCCACAACCTCTCTGTTCACTGGACTTTGGAAACTCCAAATCCTTCCTAGTACTCCTACCAAAAAAAGATATTAGCATATGGACTACTGTGATAATGTTGAATGTTTTGGGCAATGATGGAGGGAAGAGAGAAGGGGGAGTTTCCTTCCCATGCTGTGCTTTGTTAGCCTTTCTTTCCCAGGTTGCTGAAACAGAGAGAAGTAAATGGGAGAGATGCATGAGAGGAGAGCCAGGTATGGATAGGTGAAAAGAGGCTGGGATTAGCATTGTGTGTTTCATAACAATGTGGTTCTCTTAACTTGTAATTCTGGTATTGTTCATGTCTAGTTATGAAGACTGAGATGCTTGTCACAGAGAAGTGGGAGTTGCAGAGATTATTTTCTGTTCCCACAATTAAAGTGTTTGCTGTTTCCACTCTCATATCACCTTACATTGGTTTTCACCATCTTTTTCCTTTGCCTTTCTAGTGCATAATTTGGAAGACTAAATACTAAGAGTCTGGTATTATAATATTAAGATTCTGGTGAGGCATCTTCCATTGCACTTTTCTGTAGTGAAGTGTAGCACAAATTATCCTGTAGTGAAGTGAAAGGGGGTATTAATGCCAGTTAACTGTATCTGAATCCAGCCTTGATTCACCATACCTGCTGTTACTGGAGTAAATGCATTATTCATAATTTACATGAGACTCTCCTGAAAGCTGGCTCATGTTAAGTTTTCTATCAACCAACACTCCCAGATCCCTTTCCACTTGATCATCCTGCAGCCACTCCATCCCCAGCCTATAGTTCTTCATGGGGTTATTGTAACCGAAGTGTAGGACCCGACACTTAGACTGGTTGAACCCCATGCCATTGGATTCAGCCCATCTATCCAGTCTGTCAAGGTCCCTCTGTAGAGCCCTCCTACCTTTCTCCAGATCAACATTTATCCCCAGCTTGGTGTCATCCGCAAACTTGCTAATAATAGACTCCATCCCTTTGTTGAGATCATCAATAAAGATATTGTCATTATTCCAGAGCTCTGAAAATGTCCTTTTATAATTCTCCTTAGCAGTACAGTTTATGAGATGTGGAAACTATTTTCTGACATGTGTGCCTAAGCAGTGAGCCCTTTGTTAAATCCAATTAGAATTTCTCCCTTGACAGAGTGTGAGGCTCTAAAGCAATGTTATGCTTGGCTGCAGACAAAATTAATCCAGTCAGTTGGGACTCCCAGCATCAACTTTCTGGGATCTCATGGTGTAGAACCACTGATACACAGGTTTACATTCAGCAAATCCAGCATTCAGTGCAGGAGGCAATAGCCAGGTCACTTGTCTGGTGTAGTTTGCAACATGTCAGCACGTTTCAAAATTGACATGCATATGAGCTACTGTACAATAACACTTTTCCCCACAAAGTAGTGTACGTAAATCCTCTCCCACTGATGAAGAGAGTTTCTCATTTCCCTTTGGATTTGAGAATGTGATGAACATGCTGTAGATGCTTGTTCATAAATGTACTTAAATAACATTTAAGAGAGCCTTATGTATTTTCTGGTTTTTTCTGAATTGTAAATTGTTAATTTAAAAGCCTCAAACATTTTGTTGATATCCAGTTACTTTGTTTGTTTTAGCAAGTGTTTATTATGGAGTCAGTGTTATAAAGGAATGTTTGAGAAACTTAGCTTTAGGCTGTGTTATGCACACCATTATCAGATGGAGTAAAATACTTGAAAGTATCACTGATTCTTTTTTTTTCCCCATGTAGTTCCTATACTAAAATCTGTAAATGGAGAATTAATTGCTGTTGATGCTTTGCTAAAACACAAGTGATCAATGTGATATAAATCTAATCCAAATTTACAGTTTTCCTGAGAATTTATACAAAGGGCAGAATATTTTTGACTGGTTTTGATCCACAGAAGTCTCTGTGAGCATAAAAATGGCTCATTATTTTATTCTGATATGCAGATGCTTTTAAACTGAACCTTTGTTTTGGTGGTTAATTGTGCTCTTCAAGCACTGGAAATTCATGTTCTTCTGTGGCTGGAAGTGATGTGCTGCTCTTAGTGTTCTACTCAGCCTGACCTTTTATGGTGTCCAGTGGCTTTTGCAGGTGCTTGTTCAGGCTGGGGAACCCTCCTTACCCTGTACAGACTCCAGAGACCTGTTGTGAAGTGAGATTAGGTCCTATCCCATACTTGTCCTGCAAGCCTGCTTGCGCTGTAATGGCACGAAAGAGCCCAGAGTGAGATAGAAGTGACTCTCTGAGTAGCAGTTTGGTGGAAAATACTGGAGAAACATGAAGGCATTTATCAGTGCTGGGTCATGCAGTTTGTGAGTTATACTGAATAAAAGGCTAAGAGTATGCTCTGTGTCCTGATGACTTTCAGCTGCAGAAGGGTTTCCAAACTGGAGGCGTCAACAACTTCCTGAAGCTTTCATCAGATGCCATCTATGCATCAGACTACCTTGGCTGGATTGCAAGATTCCCAGCACCAGGGTAGGTAGCTCTCTCTTTCCAGTTCAGACCAGTATGGAATTTTACCACCGTGAAGTCTCAATATCAAAGCTAAAGTTCTTCAAAGATGCCCTAGAAACAGAAAAAAGAGGACTTTCCTTTTATTTTTTCATCATGGTAAAGGATGTTTATGACAGGAAGAGGCAGAAACTTTGTTTTGTTTTTTACTTCTCTTCTGAATATGCATGAGTAGTAGAAACATTTTTTCTTCTGGGGTCACATACTCTGTTGACTATGCTGCAAACTCCTTAGTTGTTTCCTTCATCCTGGACTGGCTACAATGGGTCTTCCAGTTGAAAAGTGTTCAGTCTCAAATTGGTTTCGTTCCAAGTCAGCATATGTGGAGGAAGGATGAGCCAGTGCTCATTCTCTGGGATATAACCCATCATCAAGATGTTTCTGTTTGCTTCTAGTAGCTCCCAGAAGGAGCTAAATGCTGTATATCACATATAGGAAGCATGACCCCTACCTTGAAGATTAAAGTCTAAAAAGACCTCAGGTACAGTATAACAATTGTGACAAAACATCCCGTGAAATAGATTTAGGCAGACATGTATCTAAATAATATGGATAATTATGACAGAATTGGATTCTTGACATATTTCTTCATATGAGAACAATTGCAGTTATACTACAGGTTTCCGTTTTTTAAAGTTGAGGATGGTACTACCTTAGAAAAAGGTCATAAAACATTTAAGTTCAGAGGTACACAGGTTACTCCGAGTTGGAAGGGACACTCAGGATCATCTAGTTCAACTCCCCACCAACTAGACCGTGTCACTGAGCTCCTCATCCAGTCTTCTCTTAAACACCTCCTGGGATGGTGACTCCACCACCTCCCTAGGCAGACCATTCCAATGAGAGGTCACTCTCTCTGTGAAAAACCTCTTCCTAACATTCAGTCTAAACCTCCCCTGGCGTAGCTTAAGGCCATGTCCTCTTGTTCTGGTGTCGTCAGCCTGAGAGAAGAGATCCACACCCACCTGGCAGCAACCACCCCTCAGGTAGTTGTAAATATCAATGAGGTTGCCTCTGAGCCTCCTCTTCTCCAGGCTGAACAACCCCAGTTCCCGTAGTCACTCCCCATAGGGCTTGTCCTCCAGTCCTTTCACCATCCTTGTTGCCCTTGTCTGGACTCTCTCAAGCCACTCAACATCCTTCATAAACTGGGGAGCCCAGAACTGCACACAGTACTCAAGATGTGGTCTGACCAGCGCCGAGTACAGGGGAAGNTGGTCAGGCAAGACCTGCCTCTCTGAAATCTATGCTGACTAGTTCTAATGTCATGGTCATTTTGCAGTTGCTGCGTAGTAGTACACAAGACTATCTGTTCCATGACTTTGCCGGGGAGTTATCTAGATGTAAACTGCAATCTCTTGTTATTATTAACTTTGTTTTAAGTGAGAATTTGTGGGCTAGCAAATATTAAGGTAGCTGTGTAGATGCAGAGTGAAGAAACTAAATTGTATTCTGGTTGTATTTTGCATTCATCTGGAGGAATTAATCTACAGAACATGTTTTAGATTGAAAGAAGTTCTCAGTAGATGACTCAGATTTTGTAAGATATTAACGGGTGTTCCTCAATGTAAGTGGTATATGCATGTTGAAAGTGTGCAACTGATCGAGCAGTTGCTAATCTGTGGATCATAGGTTATGTGACATTTTGCACATAAATTTTGACACCTTCTTTCTCAAGATGAATTAACTTTCATTGTGTTGTTGAAAATATATCCCTTTTAACCCTTTTAATTTCATGAAGAATCCTTTATGGTAACTTTTTCTTTGTATTTTTTTTTACTGTCAACTAAACAATATACTTTTATATACCCTAAAATATAAAAAAATCTTGCACTCTCTTTGAGCATGTAAGTGTTAAACAAAACACTTTCTGTAAGACTTAAGTACAGTCAGCCCTCTTGCACTTCATGGCCCCCATTTTGCAACTTCAGATCTTAGCAGCATGATTTTTTAGCGATGAAGGATACCGTTTTTGCAACCGCACATGCCCGACCTGCCACCGTGGCGGCCGGGCAGCAGTGATGGCACGGGTAACAGTGGTGGTGTGGACAGCGGCATTGCGGATGCTATTCAGTGTGGAAGTAGGGCTTTATGGACCCTGATTAAGACCACGGGTCCGCGACATAGGGGACACAACTGTATTATGAAGGTGAATTTTAGAGTTGTGTCAGAGCTAATGGAAATTTAGCATGGCTGAGAGCAATGTAATTTTAGCCCTCTATCTCTTTATCAGTGGAAGTTTTCATGAATCTTTGAAATGGAGGTAAAATGGCATGGGCCTTACTAAAGAATGTCATAATAATTCGTAGTTTAAATTACCCTATCTGTTAAAACTTTTTAGCTTATAAAATCTGTTCATAAATTACACTATGCTATTGGGAGAATTATTTTGTCAGCTTATGATTTTTCTGTATAGGATTAACATTTCCCACTTGGAAAAACGGTGACCTGCTGTCTTGGTTATTGTCTTGTCACACATTCTGCTGCCTTTCAGTTGTTAACCCGTTTCACTGAATGATGAGCATATATTGTCAGTGTGTTTTTCACTTTGTTCTTAAATCATGTTGTTCTCTTGCTTCTCTTGCTTCATTTATGCCTCTGCTAACTCCCTCCAGCTGCACATACTGTAGTGCTTAGGTTGCTTTAAGGTTTGCACGTATATGGACAGTTTGTTCTCTGCACTTTTCCTGCCGTGCACATGGCATCACTTCTGTAACATAAATAAGATTGTAACCCCAATTCTGATAAGCTTTTTGGTTTATGGTAAGAACTTTAAGGAATCATCCACATGAAGAATATTGGGCATGTTATTACATAGGTAGGGTGACTGAATATAAAATAGTCAATTTTTTGAAAAAACTTTTGTATTTAACTTTCTTACATTTTTAAATAATGCTTTTTTTGTTGCATAGCCTATATAAACACAATATTATAAGGCAGACTGTGAATGGTAGAGGAAGGTTTAGGCAAGATTGTATGAGCTATAAAGCCTAAAAATGAACTTTTTAGTTCTTCCTTACTGTGAATAGTCTGTGGTTTGGTCATACTGCTGTTTATTCATTCAGCTAATAATTGAAAGGCTGACAAAGTGAATCCAGTCTTACTGATGAGTGTTTGTCAATTGAAGTATCATTCCTTCCACCAAGATGTAGTACTAGCCAGAAGTCCTACAGGTTTTGTTAGTTGCTTTAGGAAGTTGTCTCATCATGCAGGAGGAAAATTAGAGAGGCAAAAGCCCAGATATAACTCAAGCTAGCCATTTCTGTAAAGGACAACAAGAAATGTTTCTATAAATACATCAACAGTAAAAAGACAGGCTGAAACAACCTTCACTCCTTGTTGGATGCAGAGGGGAATATAGTAACTAGAGGTGAGGGAAAGGCAGAAATACTAAATACCTTCTTTGTTTTTAACAGTAAGACTGATTGCCTGCAGGACAGCTGGACTTCTGGACTGAGAGAAGGACTTGGGGTGCAGTATAACTCCCCTGTAATCCAGGAGGAGGTAGTCAGAGACTTGCTGAGTGGCTTGGATCCTCATAAGTCCATGGGACCAGATGGGATCCAACCTGGGGTGATGAAAGAACTGGCAGATGAACTTGCTAAGCCACTCTCTATAATTTACCAACAGTCCTGGCTTACCGGAGATGTACTGGAAGACTGGAAATTGGCTAATGTGACACCCATCCACAAGAAGGGCAGAAAGATGATCTGAACAATTACAGACCTGTCAGCCTGACCTCAGTCCCATGCAAAGTCATGGAACAGAAAATCCCGTTTGCTATTACACAGCACCTTCAAAATAACTACGACTTTACACCTAGTCAACACGGATTTAGGAGTGGTAGGTCTTGTCTGACCAACCTGATCTTGTTTTATGATCTGGTGACTCGCCCAGTAGATGATCGAAAGGCCATGGATGTTGTGTACTTGGATCTTAGCAAAGCCTTTGACACAGTTTCCCATGGTAAACTTCAGGAGAAACTCTTGGAGCATGGATTGGATAAAAGCATTTTATGTTGGGTTAGGAATTAGCTGGATGGATGAGCTCAGAGAATGTTGGTGAGTGGTGCCACATCCAGCTGGCAGCTAGTCACTAATGGAGTCCCACGGGGGACCAGTGCTTGGCTCGACTCTGTTCAATACCTTTATTGATGATATGGACGAGGGAATGGAGTCCACCATTAGCAAGTTTGCGGATGATACCAAGCTGGGAGCAAATGTTGAACTGCCAGAGGGTGTGAGGGCCCTTCAGAGGGACCTTGACAGGCTAGAGAAATGGGCAGGTTCCAATAATATGAGATTTAAAAAGTCTAAATGCCAGGTTCTTCACTTTGGACATAACAATCCCATGCATCGCTATCATCTGGGGGATGAGTGGCTGGCGAGTGGTGAAATGGAGAGGGATTTATGAGTAATGGTTGACAGGAAACTCAATATGAGCCAGCAATGTGCCCAGGTGGCTAAGAAGGCCAGTGGCATCCTGGCCTGTATTAGGAACAGTGTGGTCAGTCAGACTAGGGAAGTTATTCTTTCCCTGCACTTGGCACTGGTCAGACCACATCTTGAGTACTGTGTCCAGTTCCAGTCTGCCCAGTTTACAAAGGATGTTGAGCTGCTTGAGAGGGTTCAGAGAAGGGTGACAAGGATGGTGAAAGGACTGGAGAACAAGCCTATGGGGAGTGACCGCGGGAGCTGTGGTTGTTTAGCCTGGAGAAGAGGAGGCTCAGAGGCAACCTAATTGCTTTTTACAACTACGTGAAGGGAGGTTTCAGTCAGATGAGTGTGAATCTCTTCTCTCAGGCTGCCAGCACCAGAACAAGGGGACATGGCCTCCAGCTGTGCCAGGAGAGGTTTAGGCTTGATGTTGGGAAGAGGTTTTTCACAGAGAGAGTGATTCCTCATTGGAATGGTTTACCCAAGGAGGTGGTGGAGTCGCCATCCCTGGAGGTGTTTAAGAAAAGACTGGATGAGGTACTCAATGACATGGTCTAGATGGTGGGAGGCTTGGATGGATGGAGCGTGGTGTCCATGGTTCCACGCTTGTGGGTTCAGTCCCTGGGTGGGCGTTCGCTTGGGAGTTGGACTAGATGATCCTGTGTGTCCCTTCCAACTCAGAATAACCTATGAACCTGTGAATTAAAGCTAAAGCTAAAAATACTCCCTTGAACCCAACATCAGTACTTCCTACCTCTCTGTGGCATCTTCTAGCTTGATATTTTTGAATGATTCCAAAATTGGTCAGAAGGCAAATATGTATTGCAAAGGCTGAATCAGTCTCCTGATTTTTAACAGTACAGATTTCAATGGAATAGCAAAGTTTCTTAAAAAGTGAGCAGTATTTCACAGCTATTCCTTTTGCCATCAGTTTATGTTCTTTTCTCATGAGGAAAGCAGCGGAAATGCTTTTGAGCCTTCTGAAATTACGGAGGTCTTAATTCGTGGTAGATCCACATATTCATGTGGCTAACTGAAATACATAATAAGCATTTTCATGTATGTGGTGTAATTTTTGTTTCCAGTTAAATTAAGGAGATAGCATGTAGGTGGGAGATTGTTTAAATTTTGTGTGTGTGTTTTTGTCAGCATTTTCTTAGACAAAATCTGATTTTGCCTACCATTTTTTATGATTTATTTATGTTTTTATTTAGGCTCATAAGTCTAAGGGCTACAAGATTTACAGCATCATATCTTTTAACTTTGCAGTGGCAAAGAAGGAGAAATCTCTCTGAGATGTTTAGTTTGTATATTTTAATTTCTGTTTTGTTGATTTGATTAATGTTTGATGATATATTTTGGGAATTATATTATAGATGCATGTTTGTGTCAGTGTGCTTAGGAGAGTAAAAAGGGAGTTGTACAATTGTTGGGAAGAGAACTATAATCCTTATTTCTTTGAGCATCATCTGCATAGTGTTGCACTGAAAGAAGCTTTGTGCAAGCAGAAAATAATAAGCACATCTTCTTAGTTGACCTGTAGCAGGGGAGATGATTTTTCATGTGAACATTTTGCTGTATTTGCATTCACAGTGTGCTTGAATTATTTTGTTGGACCTTACTTCTGATAATGGTAAGGTGGTGGAGGTATTGGCAACAGATGTCTTGACAAAAAGGACTTCCGTCCAAGAGGAGGACTATGGAGACATGAAATGACAATGTTCAAACTGGTCTGTTTGGTACTTACAGAAATACCCAGAGTACAGGATGGAATTCTCCTCAAGTAGTATACAAATTCACAAGTTGGTTACCCCTACATACTTCCCTTTTTCCTGAGTCTTCATGGAAAAGGGAAATTCATACTGGGAGAGTTAATGAGAAGCCATTTGAGGGCCTTATTCTTCAAAATCAGAAGGGAACAATGAATACTTTTTTGCTTGTTATTCCATATTGATTTCCTTCATGTTTTGTGTTCAGAAAGGAGTGCATTCCATAATACCTGCTTCAACCCTGGTTGAGAATTAGTCTTAAATTTTCCATGTCTGGACATGTATTTTCCCTTCCATCTGAAGTATGTGTGTAGCAGCATGCCATAACCCGCTCCAACTCTGTTCAGGCAAGTTTTTGTATTGGTGTTAATATCAAGCATCAGGCATCAATTTACCAGTGCCATAACTGTCCAGTAGTGCCTTTCCTTGACCCATTGATGCTTGTCTGGTACCTTGTGCCTACTGTATGATGCCTAAGGACTTCTCAGTTGAAGTCAGTTAAATGAGTATAATAGGGATCTTGCACACGTCCTTGGCAGGACAGAACTTGTCAGTCATTGATGTTTTCACAGGTTCACAGGTTATTCAGTTCCTTTTATTTTCTCTTTTAATGCTTTGAGTTTTCTTGAACTCTGATTTTTGAAAATTAAACCTTAGAGGTCTCCCCACACCTTCTTTCTCATTTGTTTTGAGCCTCATCTTCTGCATTTTCTTTTGCTTTTGTCTGGTTCATCCACTGACCGTGTGTCCTTTCTAAAGTAGATTATTCCTAATGTTTGTCTTTCCACTCCTGATGTTTGTTAGGTGGATATAACACTATCAGAAACTTTAAGTATGGAAACATTTTCTCCCACTTTGAGTATTGATGTATAATTTCAGAAGTTTTTGTTTGTTTTTTAACCGTAGACATCTGAGTTTTTTAAAAAAATCCAATAAACTAGATCAAAGGTACAATATTTATGAGAACTTAAAGAGGCTTTAAAAATTTATCGTTTAAATTACTTTTCCTTTTGGGATGACTGCAAAAGTACTTAAGACGGTTTTGAACAAGAGCTGGAAGGAAGTGAAAGAATTATAAGTATTTTCTTACTTTCCATTTGCTGTGAAGAACAGTTAGTTGCTTTGTCAAGTCTGCTTTTATTTCTGATTTGTCCAAATAGGGGCCCAGAAAATTTTCTATTGAAAGGAACATTTTCTATGCAAATATTAAAAAAAATTACTTACGTCTTGTTTATCTATGTGAAGGAATGTTCTACATATCCTAGCATTTTTAAATTTCAGTGTTATTAGAAGTATCCCCAGTGCAGCATAAGGCTGCCCTTAAAGCTATGCTAGTATTTTTGAGAACTTTAAATGGGGTATGTTTAGGAGAAGAAAATGGGGACACATTGGATTAGTAGTCTGCTGTGATTATAGACAGCAAGAAATGTTTGAGTAACTTCCAAAAATGAACAGCAGAGTTAAAACAAGCAGAATTATCTTCATGAAAACAGGTTGAGATATGTGTCAAACTAGTGAATATATTGAGGTTGGAAAGGTTTCTCACTGTTTGCTTATTCAAGGGATATGCTCCTGGACTCACGGCACAGGCAGGTGCTGTGGAGCCTGCTTATAGAGTCTAAATGCACCTTTGCCCTGACTTACGGACCACAGCTGTCCCAAGTGGGGAGCGCTAGTAGAGACAGCATAATGACATAAGCCAGAACTGACTGCAGAGGGATTGTTCAGCAGTCGAGTAGGTCAGCCTGTCATCTTCAAAAGTCCCCAATTTCACTTCAAGGACCCTGTTTAAACTTTGGGTTTATGTTTTCTGGTTTAGTTGTTTGTGAGTTTTTTGGTTAAAGGGTTTCTCATGGCTGAATAGTCTAGTGGTATCTTCTTTTCTGATAGCATTCATTCACCTTGTACCACAGACAAATTTGAGTCCTCTTTTGTAGGGGTAGGAAGGCTTTTATTCTTGTTTTAGTTCAGATTGGTTTTTTAACAGGACCCAACAAAACTGAATACTGGATTACAATCAAACGATTTTAAGAATTCTTTGTCTGAATTCCTTTGGAATTATTAATATTTGGCTGTCTGGTATTTAGATTTTGACTTTCATACTTTTGTTATTTTCAGTGGCATTCAAATTCCCTGTAAAGAGGAATGTAAGCTCTTTGCATACAGGTAGAAATGGTATAGTTAAAATACCAAATTCAGCAAATGTAAAACTTGTATCAACAGTCAGGCTCCTAGTCTGAGTTCTTACTGTGGAAGTTCAAGTACAGCATTCCATTTTTTCCTGGTATCTTTTGTATTTCAGCACTTATAGAGAAAAGTCATGCTTCCAACACTTGTTTTACTGAGCTACTTTTTCTCAACGGTTGTGGTTTTGGTTGGTGTGGTTTATTTTGTTTGTGGGTTTCTTTTGTTTGGGGTTGTTTGTAATATTGTTTTTATTTTTGTTGGTTGGGGTGTGTGTTTTGTTTTCATTTGTTTGGGTTTTTTTTCATATTTTGATAGGTGGTCCCGTAGCATTCTGGAAGTCTTCCTCTGCCATGGATTTCTAGTCCGTTTTCTTGAGTGTGGATGGCCAGATTTTCACATGCTGTTCCTGAAGTACAATGACATTTGTGCTTTCCTATGTCTGTTGGTCACGTAACTCTCAACATTTTCAGAATATATTGTGCCTTTGATGTGTCTGCAGGTTACAGTCAATCTGTCATCAATGAATGGACGAGCTCAGAGAGTGCTGGTGAATGGTGCCACATCCAGCTGGCAGCCAGTCCCACAGGGGTCAGTGTTAGGCCTGGCAATGTTCAACATCTTTATTGACGATATGGACGAGGGAATCGAGTCCATCATCAGCAAGTTTGCAGATGATACCAAGCTGGGGGCAAATGTTGAACTGCCAGAGGGTAGGAGGGCCTTTCAGAGGGACCTTGACAGGCTAGAGAAATGGGCAGACTCCAACAGTATGAGGTTTAACAAGGCTGAGTGCCGGGTTCTTCACTTTGGACATAACAACCCCATGCACAGCTATCTGTTGGGAGATGAGTGGCTGGAAAGTGGTGAAATGGAGAGGGATTTAGGAGTAATGATTGACAGAAAACTCAAAATGAGCCATCAGTGTGCCCAGGTGGCTAAGAAGGCCAATGGCATTCTGGCCTGTATTAGGAACAGTGTGGTCAGTCGCACTAGGGAGGTCGTCCTTCCCCTGTACTCGGCACTGGTCAGACCACATCTTGAGTACTGTGTGCAGTTTGGGGCTCCCCAGTTTAAGAAGGATGTTGAGCTGCTTGAGAGGGTACAGAGAAGGGTGACAAGGATGATGAAAGGACTGGAGGACAAGCCCTATGAGGAGCATCTACGGGAACTGGGGTTGTTCAGCCTGGAGAAGAGGAGGCTCAGAGGTGACCTCATTGCTGTTTACAACTACCTGAGGGGAGGTTGCTGCCAGGTGGATGTGGATCTCTTCTTTCAGGCTGACAACACCAGACCGAGAAGACATGGCCTTAAGATACACCAGGGGAGGTTTAGGCTGGATGTTAGGAAGAGGTTTTTCACAGAGAGTGATGTCTCATTGGAATGGTCTCCCCAGGGAGGTGGTGGAGTCACCGTCCCTGGAGGTGTTTAAGAGAAGACTGGATGAGGAGCTTAGTGACATGGTCTAGCTGGGGGGTATAGGGCTGGATGGTCCTGTGTGTCTCTCCTGGCTCGGAGTGGCCTGTGCGCCTGTGAGGGAACTAGGTTTATGTTCACCACTCTGGGGTGTGTGTTCGGTCTCTGTACAGGCGTTAGATGGTGAGTTGGACTAGATGATCCTTGTGGGTCCCTTCCAACTCATAGTATTCTGTATTCTGTATTCTGTGATTAATGTAGTCACAGGTTCACAGATTCACAGGTTATTCTGAGTCGGAAGGGACCCTCAGAATCATGTAGTCCATCTCCAAAGCGAATGCCCACCCAGGGACCAGGTCCATGAGCGTGGAACCATGGGCACCCCGCTCCATCCATCCAAGCCTCCCACCAACTAGACCATGTCACTGAGCTCATCATTGAGTCAACAAGGTATTTTCCCTCTTTGAACTTTTCCAGTTAATTCATAGCTTATTTCCTGCTGCTTTCATGCACTTAGACTTCCATTTTATACTACAAGACTTCATGCTCATGTATTTCAAAGTTATCCATTAATTCTGTGTGATAATCTAAATGGTCCTTCTGTGTGTTGATTGTATCTCCTAACTTTGAATTAGAAGCTGTTTTTAATAAGGTACTCTTGGCTTTGTTTTATTTTTTTCCCTTGCTAAATTCATTGGTAAAAATACTAAATAAAATTACTTTCTAAGCAAATGTTTGTAGAAATACATTAATAATCTCCACATGGTACATGCTTTCCGTTTTTAAAACTCTAAAGCTAGTCAGCTGGTTCATACTGCTAATATGTGCTTCTAATTTCCCCTCTGTTTCTGAGTTCACTGAAGAATTCCTTATATGACATGCTATCATAGGCTTTGTTGAAGGCCAGATAAATGATGTCTATTAGAGATATTAACATTTAAAATACCCTCAAGTTAGTCACACATTCTTCTGTCTTTTTTTTTTTTTTTAAGGCAGATACATTTACTCCTGTTTACTTTCGTTTCTTCAGCATCTTTTATCCCCTCTGAGTAATTGTCCTAAATCCATGCATTCTCTCGGGATCAGAATAACTGGACTTTCTTTGCTCAGAGAGCATTTTTTCTTTCCCAAGTTATGGGTATTGTATTTGCTATTTTCCAATCAGATGACACCACCCTCAACATCAGAGACCTATTAAAATATTTTCTTTAACACTTCCTGCCAGTGTTTTCAGAGCTCTGGGATGTAAATTATCTAGTCCTAACTTTAGTGTATTATATACTATTGAATTTTGCTGTCACATTGGCTGCATTTATTTACATGACCATTGACAAATCTCAGAGATGAAAATACAAATTTTTTTCTTCACAAGTGTCTTAATTAAAAACACATATTTGGTAATTCACATTCCTCAGAAATCTTGAAAGGAACTTGGTAAACATTCTTTAAAACTGCCTGTAGAATTCACTGACCTATTACCCCAGAGGCCATAAAAAGCCCAAGCCAATTGACAGTAAAAGTAATGTACATTTCCCAGAAATTTAAAATTGTGGAGTGAAGAGTGATTTGGCAGAAGAATGGTCTTTTTCCTTTGTGACTTTCAACTTTTTCAATCTGTTGCCTCTTGACGTTCCTTTAGTATAGGAGGAAGAAAATGGATGCCCTGAAATCTTGCATGTGGAATTTTTCCTTTCATGTGTCTGATGTTCTAACCCATCAAAAATGTTACTGTCCTTCCAGATTCCTTTCTACCCTTCACATATTTCATCTCTGTGCTTCTGTCTGTGTTTTGCTGTCTTCTCCTTTATAGTCTTTCCAGCTTCCTGCATAGTCTTCCAGTCCTTGCTTTGACTTCCCCACACTGCCTCTGTTGTGCTATTCTCCAATATTTTAGAAAGCAGTTGCTGTACATCTTCAGCCATATGGGGTTTTAATTTTTTTCTGAAAATCTATCCTTTCCGTAGGTAACCTGGTGGATGTAATTAAAAAAACCCCGAAACTTCTACTACATTGTACCTACTCATTCTGTTAAACAGTGTTTGTTCTTTATCAGTCAGGAACTGTTTGCCTGTATATAAATATATTTATTCCCATCTTTTCCTTCAGAACCTGTGAATTAGTGCAGTTACTTTTTTCAAGGGTTGGTGTTTTGGAGTCCTTGTTGCAGTAGTTCAGTTTCTAATGGTGCTTCATATTGCCTGACAGGATTGGGAGCAGCAAAAAATGTGCAGTGTTATTAGCAAAGCAGCTGTTAAGTTATAGATGTGTAGGTATGGAGCATTCACAATTATGTACAGAGAGAGCTTTTGGTGTAAAAAGAGGAAACTGTGCATTAGACCTCTCATTCAGGAGGTCCCCTCCAGCACTGCTTTCCTGTAAAAAGCCATGGTCAGCTATCACCTGGTCCAGAAATGTCCTCTTTGGGGTTACTCAAATTATGGACAGCAGTGATTGAAGAACTTTCTATTTCTAAGTTTCTAAGTCAGGAGCTGGTTTATGCCTGGCTCTCTTTATGAGTGGACAAGATGTGATTTAACACGTACTTTTCATTGCAAGACCACCCAACTGTAACACTTGGAGGGGGAGAGCTGTGGTCCTTGACCATGTTTTTATATGCTTATTGATATGTATTGGCTGTGAGAGTATCTGGTTACACATTTGAGCACTCCCTAGCTGTTCTCTAATTGCTTCTGTTTTGCTCATGGTTGCTTAATGTGTAATCTTGACTGCTACACTGAACTCGTATTATTTGAGCTGCTGGGAACCTGTGCTTGGCATTAAATGTACAGCTGGTACAGCTGTGGCTACTTCACTCTGCCACTGTGGAAGCTGCAAGTCTTGCCAAGGAGCAAGTTTGCCAGAGCATTGACCTGTAAAGTGAGTTGCTTTATATTAAAAGCTGTAGAAAGCACTACAGTACATGGCTGCTCTAGTACAACTCATCGTTATGTGAATGCACTGCAGAAACCCTTCAGTTCCTTCCTTGGCCAGGCAAGCAGTTTCTAATAAGGTCTAGTGAAAAGGCTTAGTAAGTGTAGAATGGAGTTATAATGATATAAATTGACTGCAGGTGTGTCCTTTGTATTAACAGCCATTTTCTACTCTTCTTGTCATGCCTCGCTCCCCTCTCTCACTTGCCCTCAACTAAGCATGCATTGATTTAGAGAGCTCTGGTTACTGATGGGGGAAGAACACTCACTCTGAGTTGTAAGAAAGACCAAGAGCTGGGTCTTTACCTCCTCTGTGTGCATAGTTCTTCATCTGACCTGGTATTGCTGCAGCAAACCAAAGTTACTGGGATAGGGCCAAATTCTTCTAGAGCCACTCATGCAACCTGCTTGCCATGTGGCAAATAGTGTAGTTTATGTATGCTTTACATCTATGGATACTGTAAGTATACATAGTACACTCTGTATATGTGAAAGATAGTGTATGTGTGTGCTAGATATTTAGTTTAAGAAGAAAGTGTGTAGGAAAAATATGCTAGGAGGAAAACTAGCTTAAGATAATTGACTCCAGTGCAGGGCTGTTGCTGGAAAACTCTGCAATTGCTAGAAATCTGGCTTGAGCCCTTGGAGAGCCAGCTGTGGGTGTTTTGTCCACAGGACAAAAGCATAGGAGCTGCCAAAACTGTGACTTTTGATTGGATTATAAAAGTCTACCTTTTTTATTTTTCCTCCAGGAGGATAGGAGGCTGTTGGAGAACTATGTATTTGAAGAAACTGGACTTATATAGGGAGGCAAAAGCTGCGTAGGATGGCAGTGTGTTTTGAGAAGTCATCCCACTCAGGTGTATTTCTCCTAATTTTGTGAGTTGGTAATAACAACCTGCAACCTGCCTTTTGAAGCTGTATAGGAATTGTGGCCCAAACTCTCAGATCCCAAGCCTGCTGTGGATTTCTAGCATTCGTTTGCCATGACAGGTTTTAGATTTACTGCCTTAGGCAAAGTTCTTGCTCAGGAGGACTTCAGTTACAATGCAATTTTTAAAAGAACTAGCAACTTTCTTATAATAAAGCAAAAGGGTTGAATTCTTGGTACAGGTTTAGAGATGTAATCCTAATAAAGAAACCTTAGGGCAGTAAAATCTGTCCCCGGAGTATACCTGACATGCACTTTTTTCTGGTGTAATCTCCGGGTTATGAAGAAGTCTCTGTCTTCTAGAGTGAACTCCAAACCAAAGACCTATTTTGCCAGGACACTTCTATGGAGTCCTCTGTTTCACAAGATCTTCCTGAGTTTTTGAGTTTCATGTTTGAGTGATGTATTGACTTTCCATGTTTAAATCATGTCTCGCGACCCTCTCTGTTTTGAATGTGCAGTGCTGCCAGACTGCTTGGTGTCTGTGAGACTGTTCTGCTCTATTTCAGAGTGTATATCTGTGATGAGTGCAAGTCTTGGATACGACAGTCTTTCCATTCCATTTACTCTTTTTTTCTCAGGAAAACAATTCTGTTGCAGTCATAAAAGTACACTATTTTACTTTGCAGATGCAAAGCATAGAAGCTTGATTCTTCTGTAGTATTTTTTCAATCTGACAAAGCATGCTTACAACAGGAATTCTTTCATAGCAACATCATGGCTTATGTTTTATCTATATAAAAAAAACCTGATTTTTTATTTCAAAAGTGTATGTGCAGTTTCTGTGGAGAACTCTATCTAGTGTATTTAAAATATTAATGCCTGAGCTACATGACTCAGTTTCTTCCTCTGCTTAGTATTAAGGAATTTGGTAACATAACATAAAAATTCATGTTGTTCATAGAGGAAAGAACAGCATTTTAATTAGATATGGGAAATTCCAAGTGGAACATGTACAGAGATAAAATTCCACTTGGAGATCTTAGAAGACACTCTTTGTTTTGCCTTTTTTAACACAGACCATACAACAACTTCACAAGTATTCTCTTTTCCATTGCATTAGAGGAACTCATCTGACAGAAGTCACAGAAGTAAAGAAACATAAATCATTTATTTGAGTAATGCTCTCTTCAATGCTTTTCTGAGAAACAGAAGATAGTATGATGTAATGTTGAAAAGTTCTTTTTCAACTAACATGCTTTGTATGTTTTCGAGTTGCTGTTACTCAAGCAAGTATCCAGTTCTTTTCCTTTCTCCATCTTTTAATAGCCTAGGGTCTCTTGTTACAGGTGATGGTTAGAGGCAGCAGCAGAGTGATGCCAACCAGTGTAGGCATTCACTGCCTGTTTACAGGTAAGATTGGCTGCATGCAATTCTCCTTAGAAGAAAGGTTACATCATAGGGATTGCTGAGGTGAGGCAGAGGTTGAAAGGATATAGCAGATTCTTTTCTTTTCCTGCTCCAGTTTTGTTAGCACACCTGCAGGTCTGGCATTTGTTTTCTTCTTGGCTTCTCCTCCTTTTAATATATATAAATGGCTCACTGGAGGAAGAACTACCTCTAGTTTTATGTCCAGCAGACTTAATTCCATGCTGCTGCTCCCCAGTGCCTACATCCCTGGACGAAGAAGCACACACCGTCCCTTCCTTTCTCTCTGCTAGGTAGTTTGCAAGAGGGAATTGATGTATGCTGGATTTGGAAATCTCTAAAGAAAATAAGAATTTAACATATCTCTCATTTAAAAATGATTTATAGTGTTTAAATAGAAGGATAGATATAAAAAGCTTGTAAGAGAAATGTAGTTTATTGTAGCCCAGGGACAAAAGATGAAGAGTGTGACATCTGGAAAGTTTGGTAATATGTATAAAACCAACTGGAAACAGATGGATAATGGGGAGCTCATCATCTCCTACAATTCTTCATGTTTTAAGAAAATGTTAAATTTGTTTTTAATACCTCGGAGTATTTTAAAAAGGACTTTCTGTATCACAGAGGAAGTTGATACTGAAGAAATATAACTGTCTTTTTCTCTTTGGGGCCAGGATTTATTCACCCAGGTGAGTAAAAACAATGGAGTCAAATGTTTAAATTTAGATATTGAACCTCCAGTCTTTAGAAAAAGATATTATAGAGGTGAGAAATACACAGATATAGGTCATTTACATAATACAAAATCAGATCTCTCCTCTTGAGTTGCAAGGCCCAGTTGTACTAGTACAAATAATTACTCTTATCATAATCAAATGTATTAAATATTAATATTAATTAAAAAAAATAATAATTACTTTAATAACTAGTAGCCCATTTAGTCTTGTAAATATTAGATTAAAATCCTGGTTCATCTGAATGAAAATTTAAAATTGATACTAATGGCATGAGTGCTAATGTCGAATTAATAATAGCTTGTTGAAGATCGTTTTAAATCATATAATGTGGTATCTGGAAGTTACAACCAGAAGGTGAGCTAATAGCAGCAGCTAAATTATCCTTTCACCTGCTATAGAAGAAAATTCTTATCCAGAAATACTAATTGATGTAGTTTTAAAAAAATGCCTTTTATTTATTTGCTTGAGATATAGTATGCTTAATGCCATGATATGTTCTGGATTGTATTATGGAAGTTTTAGCTGAAGTACACAGCTGAATATTTTTTCAACTTTCAACATTTGCTGATGAAAGCAAGGCAAAATCAAGGTTTTAGAAAAGTTAAGTGTTTAATTGTGTTTACTTCACAATTCTGTCATTTACATGAGTGTGAGAGTTTTTCTGTGAATTTACACAAGAGAAGTAAACAAAAGAAAATTAATTTCTAAAGCATTAGGAATTATTCTAAAAATGGAATACAGTGATTTTTTTGTTAGTGGGACTGAAATTTTCTGTATGTACATGTTGAGAAGTGGCCAAATCCAAACAAATAATAACAGTAATAACCGCTAAGATGCGTCAGAACAACAGTGGGTCTGTCTTACGAACGTGTCCCTGATGGTGACTCTGGAGGATAGGCCATAGGGAAGAGCTGACATCCCAGCCTCTTGCCCTGAGCTAACAGAGTCTGTTTTTGAACTCTTGAGTCTCATAGTACAACCTCGCTAGGCAACAAAGAGGTTTGCTACCATCTGCAGGGAAAGGGTGTTTTTGCCTGCTGTAAAGTAGTCATAAATTTGCTGCTTGATATCACTTATTGCTATCTAACATCACTGCCATTTTAATTTCTTCATTTCTGTTTCTTAAAAAACCAACTTTTTTCAGCATGGTGTGCCTGCTGTAACTATGCTGCCTATCCGTGTTGCAGTATTTGGTCCAATTTTTTCATAATGGAGTTTCATTAGTGTAATAAAAGATTGTAGGCTTAGCTGCATAGGGTTTGCATCTCTATATGGTGAGGTAACACTCTAACTGGAAGGTACTCCATAAATCAAACCAGATCTATATTTAAGTATTCTATAAAGAACATATCTTGCAGATGAGCACGTCTCTTCTGAAAAATGAAATCTAAGATGACACCAGATGCTTGCTTTTATTGGATCCATAAAATCACCTTATCAAATCAGGTTTTAATAACTGCAGGTTGTACAGAAGAAGTCTGAAAAACAACCATATATTTTAAGAATCTAAATATCTTACTAGTGATGTGGGGATTTAAGATAACCAAAGGTGAACAGATCTAGAATACTTCTGCTTTCCCTTCTCAACCGAGTGCATTTTGAAAGCTCTAATCCTTAACTAAGCTCTAGAGCCATAAGGCTTTCTCAGCTTTTCATCAGGAGTGGCTACAGTAACTAGGGGTGTTCCAAGGGAGGGTAGTGTTGCATGTGCAGTGGTTGGTCAATGATGAGGACAGAGCCCTCTTTCGTGTGAAGGCTGGCTGCAGAAGGCCAGAGTAGTTCTGCACCCACCTCTAGGTCAGATGGGACTGTGGTGAGGAGAGCTGATGATTTTCCTGCTTTGTAGGAATTCCATGTGTTTTGGTGAAGACCATTGATTAGGATTTGAAGTTTGATCTTCAAGCAAAAAATTACGATTCCAAAGCATTAATAATTAATGGAAGTGTTTAATTTGTTCATTCCATCTTTTCTTTCCTGTCAGTAATTGGAATTAGAAAGAAAGCTGTATAGCTAATTCCCAGGTGGTTATTTGCTTTGTTCGTATTGCACAAATAGATTGAGCACTAGCCTTTGATATTGCTGTTCTTGAGGAAAATAATTATAGGACATATTGGATAAGGGGTTATAAATTGCTGCTGTTTTATACCTGTCCACCTAGGTAGGACCCTTGTACAGAAAAGCTGACATAACTGTTATGACTTAGAGAGAATGCCATGTCTCACTTCAGGACCACCAAGCACCTTCTATAAAGGAACAGTCAGTTTTAACTCTGCCCTCCAGCTTCAGCTGTAGAAATCCCATGGCCATCAGCTACTCTAGTGGACAGTGAATGAGCCATGACAGACTGTCTGTGACAAAAATAATAAGGAACTTTACTCCACAACTGAAAGTATACATCACACTTCTTCACAGACAGTAGTGTTGGTGTGGCTCTTTTTTTAGGTTTCTGTTTTAGCTCCTAGTGTTGAAATGTTATGATAAGTTGACAGCACATTTTGGATGAGACATTCCTTTGAACTTTCAAGGTGGGTAACCTTGAACTTTCAAGGTGGGAACCTACTTTTGTTCCAGCAAAAGTAGGTTCTTGCTGAATCAGGGCCTTAGTTTCTCTCTACTCAGAAGCAGGGAGAGTTCCTGAGTTAGTTTGCATTGGCACCTTTTCATTAGCAATAGTTGTAAACAACAGGTGCATGCTGTCACACATTCCTTCGACAAAGAGAGAAATTTAGTTATACCTCCTCCATCGCGAGGA
>WEKX01021556.1:3024-23203 GCA_013390025.1 Pitta sordida
CCAGTACTTAAAAGCTGCAATCCTGGCTGTGACTTCTGGACAACAGAGAATTTTTCAGAAGAACTGTCGTCCTCAGGTCGAGATCTCACTTGGGAGTGGTCATGAAAGACCTTTCCCTCTTGTGAGAGAGAGAGAACTTTATGGAAGGGCAGAGAGATGGTTCCTACCCTGGATCTGATCAGAAATACCAACTTGCCTGGTTTACCCCTACCCTGTGTTCCCCCTTTTTCTCCTGGTGGAAAAGGGAATATTACATCTATTGTAAGAGAAGGAGGGGTGGGGGGAGAAAGGTTGCCTTCTAAATGATGCTTCCCTTGCAATTCTGAGCTTGTTAGTTAGAAAATAAACCCTTTATGTTCTTTATTTATAGTTTTGCCTTGCTTCTTTTGCCTGTGACCAGTCTTATTTTATTTTCCAGTTGGTTTTTTTTAGTTTTCTCCTTCAGGAGAAGTTGGGGTGGGTCTCTGGCATCCAGCCAGGGTCAAACCACGACAAACCACTAGAGAGTTTCTTCCAGACTACAAAAAATGACTCTTGAAATGATATTTCAGGCCTGAAAGTGAGAAAGGACCTACAGCAAATCAGGGTTCAACTATAAATGTGTATCTTTAATACTTTCATTAATAAAAATGAAGCCAAAATATATAAAAGCCTAAGAAAAAAGCCAGGGGTTAAGAACACTTAAATTCTGACTGTACTAACCCCAAAACTATTAACGACACTACAGAATCAGTGCTGTGAGTAGCTGAACTGAGTTAAAAGTTAACACTGAACAGAATTGCTCGTTTCTACCTCCTGCTCTTAGCTTTGCCCTCTCCTTCACAATCGATCTGCTACTTACTGAACCTAGCTCTCAATGACCTACAAGACCTTTTATTAACTCAACGTCAGTAACATCACTGTATTTCCCAATCCATCCTCACAACTGTTAAAGTACTCATGTTGGCACAAGCAAGGTGGGACAGAAATGTCAGAGTATCTCTGAGTAGTTACATAGATCACTCAGTCCTGATATTAGTTTTCATTAGAAATACGTATCACCTCTGGCTGTTGCATTTGAAATTCTTAAACTGAGGGGCCCAGAACTGGATACAATACTCAAGGTGTGGTCTAACCAGCGCCGAGCACAGGGGAAGGATAACTTCCCTTGCTCTGCTGGCCACACCATTACTGATGCAGGCCAGGATGCCATTGGCCCTCTTGGCCACCTGCGCACACTGCCGGCTCATGTTGAGTTTGTTGTCCACTAATACTCCCAAGTCCCTTTGCACCTGCTCACTCTCTAAGCACTCCATTCCCAGCCTATAGCTCTGCTTGGGGTTGTTATAACCAAAACGCAGAACCCAACATTTAGACTTGTTAAAACTCATCCTATTGGAGTCTGCCCAAATCCCTCTGCAGGGCCCTCCTACCCTCTAACAGATTAACACATGCTCCGAGCTTGGTATCGTCTGCTGTCGACTGGTTTCCCATCTCTGTGAATGTTTTTCCATCACTAAGTCGAGGAACTATTATTGCGGTCCAACCCTCCGTACTTTCCTGAAGCTTCAGGAATTTCTAAAGTGACTCACTGTAAAGCAGCAAAAAGCTCACACCTCAGTCACCACCATGAACTATTAAAACAAAGGCTTTTGTTTCTGGAGTCAAAGTCTTAATTACGTTTTCTTTCTGGTCTGCTTCCAGAGCAGCTCTGTCGAGGAGATCAACATTTGCAGCGGGGACCTCGTGTCCCAGGGGACATTCAGCAAGAAAAGTACAAATCGTCCTTTTCCAGGGCCCCGGCGGGGTGGTGGACGGTGGACGACCTTCAGCCGCCGCCGTGTTCTGCAGGGGCCGTCCCGGGCTCCTCGGCGCTTGCCCGGGCCAGAACCCCGCGCCTGCAAAAGGCCACCCGCGCTCGGGCAGAAGGGACCTCTCCCTCCGCGACCGCTGTTCCCACGCCCTCTCCCGCCAGGACTCGTTCCGGGAGCCCGGCACCGGTGTCCTCCCACGCACCCAGTCCCGCAGCCAAGCTACCCACCTGAATCCCCGCCGGGCTCACCGGCGGCTGCAGGCACAGCCCGGCGGAATGGCCGTGCCCGTTGCCCCCGCCCCNGCCTCCTGCACCGGAGGCTGAAACAGGAGATTCTTCTCAAAGCGGCGTCTCTGCACGCCCCACGGCTCCATGTGAGGGCAGGATGCATGGCGCTTGCCCATCCAAAGATTAGTTATTGTTTAAAGGCTTTTTTTTTTTTTTTTTTTTACCTTAAGGCTTCGGAATATGGAGGCTGTGGCACGAGTGTGGCCGTGACAGAGCCTGATGCCCTTGACAGCTTGTCAGGGAAATTGATAATCTTTTGCCATGACAATCTGGCACTGAAGGCAGCTTTGCCAGTCTAAACATCAGGTTTTCTAGCCACTGGGCTAATCAAGGAGAGCAAACAATCTCTTGTTTTCTACAATGTAAGCCTCTGGCAACTAAGAAACTGTCTAAATTGTCTTAAACAAATCATTGCCACCAGGAATGTCAGTGAGTTGTTTCATCCATGGCCCTTTTGAAGTCCCACATTGTCTTTTTTGCTCTTGCTACTTTCCAGGGCATTCTTGAAGGCTGCCTCTTACAATGAAAGCACATGGTGTTTTACTTGACAGTGAGAGGATTCCTGCTCCAAGACCTGCTGAAAAAAAGAAGAAAAAAACCCAAACATAAAAAGTTAATTGCAGATCCCTTGGTCTCTATTTACATAGTCTGGGGTTACCAGCACTTGTCTAGTATCAAAAATGAATTCCTAACAGAAAGCTGAGAGGGTTGTACTGAGCAGTGGCAGTTAGTTGTGGTCTCCTTCTGATGTGCATGATATTGGTTTTTCTGTTATGCTGCTTCTTAGCTTGCCCTGCACCACTGACCACACACTGAAAACATTTTGGGTGTGTTTCAGTGAAGAGCAGGTGATGATTTGTTCTTTGAAGTGCCCATGTGGCAAGCAGGAATTTCAAAACCTATTGGTGTGTCAGCTGGAATAAAAGTACATCTACATGAAGGAAGGCCGTAACTGCTGTCTGGAAATTATGCAAGTTTATTCTTCTGTGCAGGAAAAGATACAGAGTTCTGTTTCCTTGCAAGATCTATCACCTCTGCTGGCTCAGGTGCTGTAGGAAAGAGAAAATGACTCAGAAGGGCAGAGCAAGTTGCTGCAAGACACAAGGTGGTCATAGGTGTGTCAACCCCCTGTTATTTTATGTGGTTTAACTGGTTAACATTGATTTATTGGAACTTTCAGGTTGCAGAGATGTTTGAGAAAGAAGAGAACATCACACAGCTTATAACAAAATAGCCATCTCTACTGTAATCACACTGGAGCTGTAAATAATTCATATGCAGTCTCACATTTCCCATTGATACTTTTTTCATGCACGTTAATTCATTCTGTAAGACTACAACTACAAAAGGCATTTTTTTCCCCCTTATTTGCCCAACAGTAACAATTCCCTCAATTAGGCTTGCAAATCAGTGCACTGTAAAAACACTTTACCTAGTTTGGCCACAAGAAAGTGCAGTGCTCTGTGCAGTTTAATTAAATGTGCTGAAGCGGATCATATGAGCTGTTTGGAGAGGTAGGACTCATTGAGTGCGTGGGAAGCATTGGTGTCTCCTGATTTAGCCATTACATATAAATGTTTTAATTGTTATTCTTTTGTACAACTGTCCGGTACATAATAGGAATGATCTTCATCCCGAGCATGCAAGGCAACCACCCAGAATGTCTGAAGTGTAACTAAAACGGTCTTCTCTCAAGAATCCTATGTAAAAGTAACTACATAGTCACCAGAGATAATGCTTGATTGAGAAATCTCATTGACAGTTTTTCTGCATGGAGGTAATAGTAACACTGAATGTTATCCATCTAGATCTCTCCTTTTTCTTCTCAGAGTGGTCTGCGGGTGTCTTTTGCATCATCTTCTGAACTGCCACATCAAAAGGGAAAACTATGGGTACGTGAGAACCATTGATGACTCCTGAACAGCTGGAAAGCTCTTTGTGTACTTCCAACCCTCTATCTGTCATGGTTGTGGTAACTGCAAGTACAACCATGAACAGCTCATACTGCTGTGCCCATACTGGCACTGTTTGGGACACAAGAATGAGAGGAACTTACTTCACAGAAACTGTCAACTAAACATGTTGGCAGACTGAGAACTTTCCCATGAGGACCTGGAAGGAAGATGCAACTTAGCAATAGCATGTTATCTAACATTTCCCAGAGGACCTCAAATTAATGAAATGCTAAGAACCTCTGGAGAATTACACCCAGTGATGATTCCAGTGCCAAATCCACACAAATAGCAGTGCCAGTGGATTTGAGTTTGTACACATAGATGGTTACCATTACTTCTGCTTCTGGATGCTTCTGGATCAGCTGAGTAAGCATAAGGTGCATTCATATCAGGTCAGTGGATGTACCCGAGAGATTGTGTAAACAGAGATATACTACCATACACACTCTAGTTTAAATATCTCTGAAGATGTGTTAGCATATTAATAATTATTTATAGCAAGAAAGGGAATTTATTATTATATAGTAATTTGTTTTTCATGTTTTCTCTCCTTAGCACTGCAGTAAACCCAAATAATTTACCTGCAGCAGAGATTTTGCAAAAAACCTCCTTGAATTATTGCTTACCATATCATTGGTGTGGGGGGCCAGGATGGTGGGGGGGGGAGGGTAGCTGGGGACCGCGGAACCAGTGTGAGCTGTGGTCGCGGTGCAACCTGAGGACCCAGGACCCGCGGCAAGAGGCCGTCATAAAGCGCCAACACCATATAACCCTTACAACACACATAAGGGAGGGACTCTGGGCGGTCCCTGAGTGAACCGCCCCGCCTGGTGGGGCGTGGCTGTCCTGCCCCTCAGCGCAGGCCAATCCTGCTCCTCGGGGCAGCAGGGACACTGTGCACATGTGCCAACGGGAAAACCCTGCAAGGAATTGAGGTGTTTTTGATGAAAAAAACTGTGAGGATGCAAAAAAGCAAAGCTAGAAGCGTGAATATACGAGGTGTGACTGTACTACTTCCATGTTAATGTAAATAAAATCCTGAAACAAGGAAGAAAGTGTTTCTTAGTTATTCTGAGTCTACATGCTCAGTTTGAAAGATCTAACATTTATTTTAATATTTTTTCCAGCAGAAGATGTATTCTGCATATCTTACGCACATTTTGGAAATCTTGAGAGAGGTAGAGTAGGTATGTAAATATTGTCGTGGGAACTTTCTTGAAAGGCACCTTCAGGATCATTAAATCCTTGTTATTGCAAGTACGCCATGTAATCTGGTTCATATAATGACTGAGCTTTACCTTAAAAGTAGTTAAGTATTTTGCTCATATTACTGTGCTAGAAAGCCATGCCAGAGTGTTGTTCCTGTTGAGGGTTAAGAATTATGTATTTTCTAGTTTCTAAACTCAATCTCATATGCATTTGGTCTCATACGTACTAGCAGTGACCACTGTTTCCATTAAATAATTCCTTTTGTTCATGGTGTTTATCAACCCACCTTTGTTTTGCCAAGGTAAACCAGATAAAAATGAGTTATATCAAACCAAATGAAGGCTAACTAAATTTCGAATAACAGCATCCAGCCAAAGGTGTAATGCAGTTTAACAAATCCATTCAGAGCTTAGTTACTGTTGCATAAATGGCTGTAACATATCTTGTGTAGATAAATTTTAAGGGAGTAACTGACTGATATATTCATTCATGCAACCCCCCATGCTTTGCTTGTGGTTTATGCCATTGTGTTTAGGCAACAGCAGAATGCCATTAATCAAGAAGCTTGCATTACAGTATTCCAATTCTGGGGCCCAGTTATTAGCAGTCAGTAGCAGTTGTTACTGATTTTGGTCTAGGATTTACTGATTACCACTCACTTTGGTTTATTAGTCATGTGTATTAGGAACTTCCATCCTGAAAGTCACTGAGATGACGAGACATTTTGTTCTAGAGATTTTCATTCTGTTACCCGTTCTGCAAAAAGTAATTATCAACTGGAATTTAACAAGGCATTTGAAAGTCTTTCACTTTTAAGAGGCTCTGAATTACCAGGACAAGCAGAAAATCATCTCAGATGAGATACTGTGATCTTACTTCAGCTCCTAATGCAGCAGAAATTTGCCCCTTATCTTGGCATTTGTACTTTATCCAATAGAGAAGCTGAATTGGTACCCCGTAGTGAGACTCCAGCTTCTAACAATCCAAGTTCACTACCCATGAACTACCATGGGCCCATTGAATAAGAGGACACAAACCTAACCCTAAAGAAAGGGAACACCATCTAACGCTGCTACTTCTAGGCTGATGGGAAAGTGTGTGTGATTGGGAAGTAGTTCTGGCTAAGTGGAATTGTACACGGGCAGCTTTGATGCACTTGGATAAATTGCTTTATCCTCACTTTTTCTGTTTACTGTGATGTGGCAGTTTCCCATGGCTAACCTTCAACTTTATCTACATCTGTAAACTTGGCATTAGCTTCTTTACACTGTTACAGATAAATTGTGCATCGAAACACTTTTGATATGCACTGATGATTTGTACTTATTTATCTTCCTTTTCATTGTATGTGTAAGCAAGTTGACTTGTTGATTTTATCTGACCCATAAAATAACCTTAATTCTACATCTTCCTTTTATCAAGCTACTCTATCAGCTAATGAAATCACCTGAATCATTGACATCAAATTAACTATTTAGTAAATGTTGCCTTTTTATCTTTATTTGCTTGTAGAAAATTATTGTCTGGGTTATAATATTTTTTAAATTTGGGGTTTTTTTCCTATTAATTTGATTATTACAGCGTTTCTAACTCAACTTCTGCTGAACTGTTACTCCAACCTGCCAATCAAATTTTGTCAATATTCTAACATAGTTACTTATACAAATACTAAATGCATTTCTTGTACAAATAAAAATAATCCATTTGTTGGATATGAAGATACCACTCAAACTTTTGATTCTCTCAGGTATTTTCCACAAGGGAAAGTCCAAGGCTGGTTTACCATAAGATAGTTAATTTAATTTTATTTTTCCTACAATCAAAACTCTTGCACTTGTACAGGTACTAGAGGGTTTCCAGACTCTTTCAGATGACTGGAAAGCTTTTTAGGTAAATTAGAACTTTTTTTTTTATACTGAGAAAGGGAGATTACACAAAGACAAGCCGAGATACAATGTTTTTATTGGCACTCTTACACACATCAGTGACTAAGCCACGAGAATATTTTTTGCCAATGAAAAGATATGCCTCTCCTCTTTTGTACCTTTGCTAATTTGAGACACTTCCATGCTGAATTAAAAAAAAACCCAAAACACAAACCAAAACCAAAACCAAACAAAAAAGAAAGAGAAATAGCAGTAGTATGATTCAAAGCAGAATTTGTCCCAGGAGTCATGGAGTCATGGGTCAAGGTGGTTACACAACTGCAGTGACAGTGTAGCAGTTAGTAAGGTTTGAAAAGTTGGTAACTATAAAGAAGTTGTCCAGGATTCTTACAACTGCTTCCCAAAATCTGCTTTTCAAATTAATACTTAAATACTTAGCTTTGTGAGACAATGCCACTTTCAAATTACGTATTTATTTTGATCTGTTTCACTGAAGTCTATTAGTTATTTCCCATGCCAAAAACAAGAGAAGTAGGAGGCAGAGATATGAAAAGCTGTCCCTTAATACGTTTTTAGAGACCCCCCAAAATGTCCAAACAATCTGGCCAGCACAATGTGATGCCAAACTGGACACTGAGCAAACTGACAAGGACAAATAAATCATAGGGCCATTTGACTTGGGAGCAAGTTGGCCGTATTTACCCTGGAAGGAATTTAGTCAAAAAAGCACTGCTGTGCTGTGCTGGCAAAAGCACTCTTACTATGGATGTGGCTGTATAAACAAACTGCTTTTTCTTAGTCTGTTAAAATTACCTTCTCTATACACACCCTGGGTTGAAATAACCTCTCTCAGCCCAAACAGAGTATTGCCAGTGTAACTTTCACCAACAGCTGTTTTCATTGCCTTAAAATTGATGTGATAGAAATAAAATCTATAGTAGCTATCACAGTAGCTCTCAACTCAGAGTAAGATAATCAATACATTCCTTGTGTATGATGGTAGATCCAAATATGCAGGCCAGCTTGATATCCCCTACTTCTTTATAGTAGTTGAACATGGTCTCCAAAACATGGATTTCTCTAAACTAAGGGTGGTTTCTTTATGCAGTCTTACTTTGCTCCTCACAGGCCAGTAGGCTAAACCCAAAATACTATTTTTAGTCTACATATCCATGGAAAGTGAAAAGTGAACCTCTCTATTCTTCAGACCTGCTTTGAAAGTGTTCACTGGGATGGTGTCACATGGGATGGTAGTTTCCTGTCCTCTTCTATCTGTTCCTGTCCTCCTGTGTTACATCTTCGCTCCCTTGCATTTTTCACTTGTTTGGTCCCTTTCAACTGAGTGGGACACTCAGTACCTTTCTCCTTACTCTCTCTAATTTCTTTCTTTCCGAGTCTGGATCACATTCTTATTTCTTCAGTCTCTGGTCCCGTTTTGTTTGGAGCAGACGCTCCCCCTGGTGCTCTATTTTATAGTGTGCAACAGAGTACAGTCAAAAGAAACTGGACAGGTTTACAGGTATCTAAAAAAGTAAATTCCAGGGGAATAAGGCAAATTATTATCGAAAATTATTTTTTCATTTGCAATTTCATCTATTCCTGAATTTAACAGCAGCTTCAAGTAATTTTTCCGTAATAAAATTGAATAAATTTTCAGGGGCCTTTTAAAAAGAAATCTAATCTATTAGCAGTAGGAAACAGGGAAGGAAATTGGTAGGATTTGAAAGTTTGCAGTCAGCAAAACGTGTCTTCTCTAAAACTCCCACGACCACATCGTTCCTATGAGGCCATATATGTCTGTCTTTGGACTCTGTATGGGTGTTAGATGGTGAGTTGGACTAGATGATCCTTGTGGGTCCCTTCCAACTCATAGTATTCTGTGAAATCTGTGAAACGTGCCGCAAAGTACTTTAACCAGCCTGGGGTTTTTCACAGACCTTACTTATATCCGTCAGTACAGACCCGTAGCTGCTTTTGTATTGTTACAGCCCAGTGTTACACTTACATAGGCACAATTATCTGGTTGAATTTGTCAGCGGATGTCTGTGACACCAGGTCTTCCTACAAGAGAAACAGTCTCTGCAGGAAACTTCCCCAGTTCCCAGTTCCACAGAGGTGGTTGAGTTGCCAGCCCTGGAGGTGTTTAAGGGAAGGCTGGATGAGGCGTTGAGCGATATGATCTAGATGTAGATGCTAGGTTAGTTGGGCTATATGACCTTCATAGGTTGGACTAGATGATCTTTGAGGTCCTTTCCAGCCTTGTCTATACTGTGAATACTGTGACTAGAATCCTTACAGGTTTTCTCGTACAAGTGATAGGGGCAATTTTCCTTCTTCACATTCACATTCATCCAGTTCAAGGCATGGAGAGGTTACTGCTGATGCTAAAACTCATTCCGTGAACCTCCTGCACGGACTGGTTAGGGTCGAACTCCCACTTTGGCGAAGTTTAAAAAAAAGTGAGCTGTTAATGACAAACACTGTACCAGCAGCACGGACTGCTGCCGTTAGTGTTTCTCTTAACTTCCTCAGTTAAACTGCTAAAGCAGTTTAAGTGTTATTGGGCGGGTCTCAGCTTCATTCGCCGTCTGACGGCGCTCGCACGGAACCCCGTCACACCCCAGTCCCCTCAGGGCGGCGGGCGGGGTTTGCCCGTGCGCATGCGCGCACCGCCGACCCCGGAAATGATGGCGCTGCTGGAGAAGCTCCCGGCGGGACAGGTGCCCGAGGTGCGCTCCCTGCGGCGCTGCCAGGGGGAGGCAAGGCGGGGAATGTTCGCTGCGAGGAGGCCGAGGGGCCGCGCTCCGGCACCTGCGAGGGGGGCCGGGCCCGCCGGCGGCGCGGCGTGCGGGGCTGCACGGCGCTGGTTTGGGAGAGCAGGAGGCTCCGGGGTGGGACGTGGGAACTGGGAGTCGTGCGGTGCAGCTGGACCTTGGCGTGGCAGCGCCGTAGTGTTGTGCACACAGCTGTTCACGTGTAAGGCCAAGGTGAACCTCTTAAGGTCTTTTCCAACCTTACTGATTCTGTGATTCCTGTGGCAAAACTTGTGAATTGGCTTCAGGAGAGAAGGGAGGACAGTTCATATTCAGAGAATGGCACACGTGCTGTGCTCAGGTACCCGTGGAGGGAGGGGGGAGAACTGAATTGGTTGAGCTCTCTCATGTCTGGTGTGGATTAACCCTGACAGCATTATATACTCACGTTGTGTATCACATTGTTCCAGTTCCTTCATAAAATAGTTGATGGCGTATGTGGCCGTGCATATCCTCGATACCAGGATTATGGCAGCACTTGGAGCTTGTCAGAGTGGATGGAGGTTTTAGAAGAAACAGTGGCGTATTTCAAAACTGCAGTTGGCAAAAACATGTCTGATGAAGAGGTAAGGGCTCATCGGTGATTGGCCTTGACTTTGAGAGATCACACTGGGGTGACCAGTCTTGCAGTTTGGTTAGTCCTATAGGGTAGCATCTGAATAGTGGTGGATTAAGCCTAAATAGGCAGAAGGTAAGCATGCCACGACTTCTAAAACGAAAAGTGAGATTGATGCTGATTTTTGAATATTGTTTTTAATATCACTGGGTATCTGTTAAAATACTGGTGTAATCACTCAGATTGCTAATCAACAGTATTATTTACAGTATTTTGTTGATTAGCAATTAAACCGATTCACACGCTTTGGCTTTTGTTGTTACTTAGTACTGCATTGAACTGGTTTAAAATACTGATTGTAGGTAAATAATTTTTTTTAAGTCTGATTGTTGATGGAGGACTGTGTGGTACAGGGACCGTAATTCAGGGCTTTCCAGTACGGACAAACTTTGCAAAAACTTGTTACATTATTAGAAATCTTACTTCTTACCTTTTGCTCATATTTTGTCTACCTGCTAGTCGCTAGGTCAAAGATGTGTGCAGCCATGTGTAGTCTGTACATCAGTATTTCTCTTTCAGTTGAGCTGATGTATCAGAGCTCCACTCTGATGCTGAGAAACTTTCAGAGCTAAACCTGAGTTGTTCATGTGTGTGATTTTGTTTTGATTTTAGGGTAGTGTCTAAGAAGGCCGATAAACCCTCTGTTCTCAGATGTCTTTTAATTTAAATGACAAGAACGTTAATTTTTCTTTACATGTTGCTGTGGTAAGCACTGACTCTTAACTATCAAACACAGAGAGCACCCACTGAGGGCAGCATAAGAAAGATGGGCTATGGAGTCCAGTATAACACCTTGGGTGTCTACACAGCACAGCTTGGGTGTCTACAGAGCACAGCTACTGCAGGTGGTACATGTCATTTCTGTGGTTCATTGCTTAAGCAGTTTTTATTATTTTTGTAGGCTGCTCAGCAGATAATTCAGTTAAATTCAGACTATCAAGAAGCAATCACAAAATGTCTGAAAGGTAGAAAGGAAGAAATCAGGAATGCCCTAGTGGAAAGAGTAAATGGAATCTCTTCTGCCCAGCTGCAAGATTTTGACTGGCAATTAAAGGTGAGAGTGTTGCCTAAATGTTGTTTGAAAGAAATGTTCTACAACACTGAGGTAACTATTGATAGAGTTCCCATAGGCCTGCTCACTCTGGAGCATGGCTCAGATTTTAAAACAAGTATCAGAAAAGCATGTTAATGATAACACATCAAAGACTTGCCAGAAATTTGTATAAACTGCAAAAGTAATTTGTTAAAATTTATTTTATTTTGGTGTTCATTTGTCTTTAGACTTACTATTTTGGTGATAAGCCAATGTAGTGTTGCCTAAAGTAGGATGGTGCTTTGAGGTTACAGCTGGTTTAAATTAAGCTCTATCAAGTACTTAAAAACATTACTTATACTGTTTATATCTTTAATTAGTCCATGAGAGCTGTTAAACAGAGTTGTAAAGCTGTTAAAGAGTTTTTCATGGTAACAAGGGTGTCAAATAATTTCAGCAGCCAACAGCATTGGAAAACAAAGAGTAACGCCAAAACAGACAAGGTTTTTGCAAGAGCTAACGTGACATGCTTTGGATGAACTGTTTTTGAGGCTGATCTCTTGCTGACTGCATTTACTGCTGACAAAATTGCAAACTGGACTTATGTGAACTCTTGTTTTTTGTTTGTGACTTTATTTCACTTTTTCTTCTGGAGGATGTTTTGAATTTCTTCCAATTTTGTGAAACAAATTTCTGGTACCTGTCTGAACTGTTGTATTTATTTTTCTTAGAACCAATTTTTTTTACCCCCCTTGAGCTGGGGGGTAAAAAACCCCACTTGCTGTGGTTGAACCCTACCAAGGACATTGTCTCTTCTCTGCTGTAACACACACTGTTCTCTGAATAAATCAGATAGGTCTGTACAATACTGACCTATAGTATTATCAACTGATCTTTGATGGTAACACATTTTAAAAACCTTATGTATGCTAGAGTTGATACATTAGTAAACAAAAAATAAAGTACAGTTGGTATATATTTCTCTTCATCAGTATTTGTCAAATAGGATATTTTGACAAACAGTGTTTGGTCAGCTGTAGGTAGAGGACACTTTTATGCCTTTTTCGACACTTTCTCCCAACTGCCCTATTTGGTAAGACCCTTCTTGTTGAATACCAGAAGTATTTGAATACAGTGGTTTCAGAATTCATGAATTGAATTGACCCATGATCAAATGTATCCTTTCTTTTCACCAAGAATACCGAAGTGTCACAGCCCAATAATTTTAACAAATTGTTTTTGACAAGTGTTGTGAAGAGGGGATTTTAATATTTCAATATATTGTTGGTATTAACACATAAACAAAAATCTCAGTAACAGGGAGCAAAAAACCTCTCAAGCTTCAGAGATGACTTGTGAGACGTTAATTTTGTCATGTTGATATTTGTTCTGCTAGTACAAATTCAATATAGAGTGCAGGTAGGTTATTATGAAAGACAAAAAACTTCATGACTCCACCTTACACTTTATTGTTGTTTTGTCAATCTGCATAGCTTGCTCTCTCCAGTGATAAGATCTCCATGCTACAAATGCCACTCCTCAATCTTGATTTGGATGTGAGAGAAAATGGTGAAATTAAGCCCATTTCTATAGAGATGAATAAGGAAGAGTTGCAGAACCTAATAAACGCACTGGAAGCTGCTAATAAGGTAATTGCTACTGATAAAGTATTTTGTTTCTGATTTCTCATGTACTGAGTTTATTTTAAGCAGAATCCTTAGAATCATTGAGTAGTTTGGATTGAAAGGGACCCGTCAAGGTTGTCTTGTCTGACCCCCCTGCAGTGAGCAGGAACATTTTTACTAGCTCAGGTTGCTCAGAGCCTGTCCAACATGACCTTGAATGTTTCCAGGGTGGGGCATCCACCACCTCTCTGGGCAACCTGTTCCAGGATTTCACCACTCTCATTGTAAAAAATGTCTTCCTCATACCTAGTCAAAATTTACTTTCTTTTCATTTGATACCGTTATCCTTTTCCTGTTCTGAAGGATTAGTGAGAACTCTAGCTTTGCAAATTGTGTCTGGGAATGCATAGGGGAGAGTTTGGTTCATATCAAATCAAATCCTTTGATTTCCATGGCATAGTAAATCAAGAAGAAAGTTACAAAGATTCCAATACAGTAACTCAAAATTTCAAATGAAACAATAAAGTTTTACTTAGCTGATCGGAGACACTGGAGAATCTCAAATTTCTTAATAGAAAAGATGAGGAAAAAGAGAGCTGAGAGAAGGATGGTGTGCTTTTCAGAGGGAAAGACATGCTTATTCAGTTGCATATTATATTGAAACAGCAAAAAGCTGCATTTCATAGGGTGTGTAAGGTTTGGTCTTATCCAATTTTAATCTCATTCCTTTTGTCCTTTTTGCAGATTGTCTTACAGTTGAAATGATGGCTTTCACATCATCAACAATATCTGCTGGTTCCCTACTTGGTTTAGGGAAGAAAAGGTGTTCTCTGCAAAGGAAAAAGTTGTTGGTCCTGTAAAATATAGAGTGAGAAGTCTGGTATGGCTTGCGTCCAAATATACTACTAATTGTTCAATTAAAAATAATAAAATCTTGTATCTGTTTGACCAAGAATAGGAAAATCTAATGTACAGTTGCTTTTAGTACTAAAGATGTATTGATATTTGGAAAAGAATCACTTATGATGTGCCATATTTGTTTTGCTTAAACTCTGGCAGTGACTACACAAATGCCTAGTAAATCTACGGCATCTTCCTTGCATAATATATTACCTTACCTAAAGTGCCATGATAATAAAGAACTTGAGAGAGTATTTGTAGCATTAATGTATGTATTTGTACTTGTAAATATGGTGAATAAACACCTAACTTCGTGTATGAATAATTGTAGTAAGTTATTTCTTAATTTATTAATCACTAATCATAAATGTGAGAAATGAAAACTTCAACACAAGGTTTATTAAGGAGAAACAATAACAGTAAAAATTAAAGGCAAAAAAAAAGAGCCGCCCTGGGTTTGTGGGCTGTGCCCTGGGGAAGGGCAGGGGCTTTTAACAGGTCCAGCAATGTAACAATTCCAGGAATGGGGATAGGTTGGCAGTTTCCCGCCTGCTGCAACTGTCCAACGATATTAAATCTTCCTCTTGTTGCTACAGTTCCTCACTGGGTCGATCCAATCAGGCTCCATCTCGGCTCGATCCAATCACCTCCTGTTCTGCTCTCCTGGGGAGCCAGTCTCCAGCTGCTGGTATCCTGGCAATGCCTGCAGCTCTGTTCACCCCCCCCACCCCCAAGACCATGACCGATCTTTAAACTTATCCTAAATTAGAGTTTTATTAACTTTTTTAACCTTTACAAACACAACACTTCATATCCTAATTAAGCAACCCCAGCCATACTCAATTCAGATTCTAACAAACCTTTCCATAATGAAGTTTGTTACCCCTCTTGGCAAAAGAAAAATCTTAACCTTCCTTTATTTCTAACAATAAAGATGTTAAAGAAATCTTTGTGGTTTTGCAGGTACTATGTACAGACCTCCTAAGTATATAATTTACACCGAAACAACTTTGCACAGAAGGCTTTTTGAACCAAAAGTTAATGAAAATAGTACATATCATGTACGCACTATATTGAGGTTTTAATTTCATATGTAAAAATCACCTACCGAAATTCACATTGCATAAACAGACCTGCAATTTGATCAGAAAATGCAGCATATACAAAATATAACAGTGAATTATAAAAATAATATCGCTTACCCTCTACTGGCATTCAGTGGGGGACCCTAGCATTACAGCATTATTCACCTTCATTGTGCAGAGCCAGCCAAATTACTCCAACCTATCGATGGGAAGAGACTGTGTTTCCTTTGTACTCATTTCTAGCTCCAGATGGGCAATGTACATGGGTAACCCATAAACAGACTCATTTTTCCATCCTGTGCTCCTACTAACCACTGCCTCTTCCTTGCTGCCAAGCTATTGCTCTCCAGTGAGAGATGTTTTCTTCTGCTTTTATTTCTAGAAGTAGCTGTACTTAAAGTTCGTGGCTCTTGTCTCTGCGTGTGGTGGGGTTACTAGTCTCTGCTGCCAAACATTGCGCCAGGAGCTGCAGGGCTTTCCTGACTCAGGGTCGTGGCTTCCTGCTCTTGATGCAGACAAGCCTTGGTGCATGCCACTCAAAATGGGCTGCAGGGCTGGGATTTGTATCAGCAGCATGTGTGGAAGGTCTCCTGGTGCGTAAGCATGGACTCCAGGATTTTGTAACATACCATTCTTGAGGAGTTTTGTATGTGCACTGATCTTGTTTTGTTAATAGGTTTTACTCTTTCTTGGAACTGTACAATGTAATTGCTTTTAGTTCATGTGTCTATTCTCTGTTATGTTTTAAACCTAAAGTCTTGTTTCAAGGCCATATTGGATGTTCACTTTTCCTAAATGTTCACTGCAACTGTGAGGAGAGGTTATAATGTCTCTGCACCATCAAAACACCTGGGTTAACTTACATTTCTGTGGTCTTTCTGTGACTATCTTTGGGGAATTAGGTAATGCAAAAACATGGGACACTAACAGTTGTTGCTCATAGAGTATTTTACATTACAAATCTGCAGAATGTATTACTTCCTTTGAATTAATTTTTGTCTATAACCACAAAGTAAGCAAAGTCACTGGCTTATGGACTTATTCTGTTTGCAAAGTCTGGTGCAAGTTCACTGAATTCAAAACTATTTAATGGGGTATGTGTTTGGAATGGATTATACATATGCTGTCTCCCTCCTGGGGCCATTTTTGCAGTTATGGGAAGTCAATTTGCTTAGCATGCAAGACTTCCATATGTTCTCTGTATTGTTTATTTTACAGTACCAAAATAATATTGTTGCCACTCAAATATTCTTGATCTACACATTTCTTAAATTTGACTAGAAACATAATCAAATTGTCCCATGTGGGATTTTTGTTTAAAAATTATTTGAAGTTGTTTCCGGGTAGGGATAGGCATACAAGTTGTAGCCTACTCACAAGAAACATTTGACTGAATTAATATTTGTCCTGAATGACCTTAAATTGTACCCAGCAGCTGACTAATCTGATAAAATTGTGCAACTCTTTAATAGACTGGTGGTTAAAGGTATTAGCAGAGATCTGAGGAGACCATAATTTGGCTCCGCTGAATTTGGGAAGATATTGGGACTTTTGAGCCCTTAGAAAAATTGATAGTCTCAAAGACCCTCCTTGATCAGGAATGTCAAACGCCTGGTTTACAGTCTTATACAGTGATCCCCTGTTACTTGTGGGCTGTTCGGTCTGGTCCTCCTCATGCGAGTTGTGGAATTCGCGAAGATAGTGAACCCACTACGTAGTCAAGTACGCCATGCTTGAAGCCATGCCCCCTCTCCATAAAAGGTCTGGAGGACGGCCTTGAGAGCGGGGCTTGTTTCAGATGTCTGGCTGTGCTCCACTAGGGCGAGGGGCGAGCGCCGGGGCGGGAGGGCGAGCAGGGGGGCCAGCACCACGTGCTGTGCGAGCTGGGGGGGCCGGCGCCAAGTGGCGGGGCTGGGGCCAAGCAGACTGGGGTCCCACAACTCGCTGGAAAATCAACAGCGAGTATGTGGATCCCGCAAATTATGGATCGCAACTATGCAGAGGATCACTGTATTTTTTGTAGTGAGTAAATTAAACCTATTCCCTTTCTTGTTTGATGATTCTATGATTCCAGACTCTTTCCGTAGCACAGAAACAGGGAGTTCTGCTGCACAAACAAAGGGAGCGGGTGGCCGATCCTGATTTGTGAGAAGGTCCAGGTCTTGCACAATGTGACAGACATTATCATGTAGCAAGGCTTATTTTATTATTATATTCTGATTAAAGACATTGTCAGTTAGCAATAAGGTAATCAGCTGACCTTATTACCAGGCAAGGAGGAATTGCTGAAGAAGCTTTTCACATTACTCCTTTGTATCTTGACCAACCACAGAATCACAGAATCAGTAGGGTTGGAGAAGACCATAGAGATGATCGAGTCCAACCTATCACCTATCACCTGTTAAAATGTTTCTTTCTGTACAAGCTTCCATGGATAACAATCATCTCAGTACTTACATAGATTCTGTTGGTTTATGTACATTATCTTGACTCTCCTAAAAGTATGAAACACTTTCAATACAAAACTCCCCCAACAACCAACAACCTGATAATAGTTTCAATAAAATGCTGTTAGGCAGCGTAGTGTTGTTGTGGTTTGGCCCTGGCTGGGTGCCAGAGATTCACCCACAACCTCTCTCTCATTTCATTCCTCCCCCCCCCTACAAACAGGAGGAGGGAGGAAAAGAAAAAAAACCCTGAAGGGTTATTAGAAACTGTTAGAAATCTTTACTGTCACAGGCAAAAACAGGCTCCAAGATGGGTAATGTAAAGTATTTATTTCTAACAAGATCAGAGCTTAACGTGAGAAGTATCATCACCTTCTTCCCCACCCCTCCTTCGTACAACAAATACTACATTCCCTTTTTCCTCCAGGAGACAAAGGGGGAACAGGAGGAGGGGAAAGCCAGGCAGCTGGTGTTTCTGTCGGTTCAGGGTAGGAAGCCATTTCCCTACCTTGCATAGGGTCCCCTTCCCCCACGGGAGAAAGTCTTTCATGACCCTTTCCAGAGTGCGGCCAATGCCAAGGGGCAACAGCTCTTCGATACTCTGCTGCCCGGGGGTCACTCTACAGGGTGCAGTCCTTTAAGCACTGGCTGCACTGCTTCATTTGTGGGCTCCATCCCTAAGCACACAGATCCTACCAGGTACAGTTCAGCCACACAGTGTGGACTCCTCTCCACAGACCACTCTACTCCAAATGTGGGCTCCAACATGTCTGCAGCCTTCCTCCAGCATCCTCCAGCTTCAGCGTGGACTCCCTCTCCACGGCCACAGGTGGATTTCTGCATCCCTGTGTTCTGTCTCTACTCCATGGGCTGCAGAGAGACGCCTGGAACACTTCCTCCCCCTCCTTCAGCCCTGGTCTCAGTGCCTGCATTGCTGTTACAACCTCTCACAGCTACTCTGCAGCCATCTTCTTGCTGTTACTCTTTTCTTTTTTTTTTTTGCCTTTCTTAAATATGTTATCACAGAGGTGCCTCTATCTCTCCTGATTGGCCTGGCCTTGGCCAGCAGCGGGCCCAGGCAGGAGCTGGCTGACATTGCTCTGCTAGCTAGGAGGGAGACTTTCAGCAACTTCTTGAAGAAAAGCCTCCTCCATAGCCCCCCGCTGCCACGAAAAATATGACCACAGCAAACCCATGACAAGTGTAAAGGCTGTTAGGAAACAATAGGCAATAGAGAAGGGAAATGGATTTGATACAGATAGAAGATTACTGACCTATTGCTTCTCAGTTGCATGGACCTTGCTAGAACTTGCCTGTGGCTCCCGGGCTGGAGTTGGTTGTGTCAGGCCAAAAGCAGCAGTACAGGGAGAGGCAACTCCTCAGGAAGAGTGTGTCCAACATTGGTGGTGTGCTGTAAGACTCAGACACATTACTTGATCCTCAGTGTAGTAAGGAAATCTGTAGGAAACTATGTACAGAAATATCCTCAGATCTGCTCCCAGACATCTACCAGCTTAATTTTGGTCTTGGTTTCCCCTTAGAGCATAGTGCTAATAACAGCAAGGTCACGGGTTCAATCCCCATACAGACTATTCACTATTGGACTCAGTGATCCTTGTAGGTTCTTTCCAATCCAGAATATTCTGTGTAATTCTGCATGTAACTTTTGGGGGACTGTTGCAATTTCCAGCCACAGGAGACCTGGGAGTCAAGAAAAGTCTTGACTTCAGGTACTGAAATGATACTTCAGTGTCACTTCTAGGAATGAACATGACTTTGTTTTCTACTTTTTACTACAAAATTGCATATGGCACAATTGTTCTTATAAATGTCAACTTTGTTATTTTGTGGAAGTAACAAAATTCCAGTTACAGTGAATCCCCGGTACATTGCGACCTCTGCATTATGAGCCTGCCCATTTGCGAAGCAAATTTCTCGCAGTTTTGATTCAGCCATCTGCGAGGTCCCCGGGATGACGCATGCGCAGTGCCTGTGCTCTGCTGAGGGGCGGTGCCGCGGTGCCTGTGGGGCAGGACTCCCCCCGCCGTACCGGGAGGGGGCTCGCAATGGCAGCACCGTGCCCCCGGTCCCTGAACGGGGAAACTTGCCCCACGAAAGTGAGGCAAGCTGTGTTCTGGGAGGGCAGCAGCCCCGCAGTGGCGGGGGCTGGCCAAAGGGGACACCACATTCCTGTCCTGCGTCTGGTTTACTGAGGTTTGGCTATGGTGTTTTCACACCATCCCAGTCTTCAGTGTACAGGTGCTTATCAGTGTTTAGGCAACCTTTGCGAGACAGTGTAACTTTTATGTTATCTGGGAAGTGGCAGCTGGAGTCTCTTTTTGCCACTAGGAAAAGGCAGCAGGTCCTTCCTCTGTAAAACTTACTCTATTTTAACTTCTGACTTTAGACCACACTCCATTATTTTAGCGCTCACGTAACCTGGTCAGGATTTATCTGAATCCAGATAAAAGTCAGATTTTAACTTGCTGCTCCAANACGTGGGGCTGCGGGGCTGGGGCACCCGAGCGCA
>WEKX01021559.1:647-14007 GCA_013390025.1 Pitta sordida
CTCCATCCCTTCGTCCAGATCATCAATAAAGATATTGAACAGGACAGGTCCCAACACTGAACCCTGAGGCACCCCACTAGTGACCGGCCTCCAACCGGACACAGCACCATTAACCACCACTCTCTGAGCTCTGTTTTCCAACCAACTCCTGATCCAGTCCACTGTAAATCCATCCAAGCCACAAGCCTCCAGCTTCACCAGGAGTTTGTTATGGGGGACAGTGTCAAAGGCTTTACTAAAATCCAGGTACACCACATCAACAGCTCTTCCCTCATCAACCAGGCGGGTCACCTGATCATAGAAGGAAATTAGATTGGTCAGGCAGGACCTTCCTTTCCTGAAGCCATGCTGACTAGGTCTGATCCCCTTTACCCTCCTGGAGGTGCCACTCAGCACTGGTCAGACACATCTTGAATACTGTGTTCAGTTCTGGGCTCCTCAGTTTCAGAGGGATGTTGAGATCCTTGAGCGTGTCCAGAGAAGGGCGACAAGGATGGTGAAGGGGCTGGAACACAAGCCCTGTGAGGAGCAACTGAGAGAGCTGGGGTTGTTCAGTCTGGAGAAGAGGAGGCTGAGGGGAGACCTTATTGCTCTCTGCAACCACCTGAAAGGGAGGTGTAGCCAGCTGGGTGTTGGTCTCTTCTCTCTGCCTACAAGTGATAGAAGGAGAGGACAGTCTTAAACTGCATCAGGAGAGATTTAGACTGGACATTAGGAGGAACTTTTTCCCAGAGAGGGTGATCTCTTAGTGGAATGGACTAATGCTTGGGTACTGAGAACCCTAAAAACAGGACTCAGCACACACCTCACACCCTGCTGCAAGCATGACTTGCTCTCTGAACATCATCACCAGAACAGAGTAGTCTGTGGCTTCCATTGTCTGACGTTGGAAATTTGTCAAAAAGGCTGCAAGGAAGCCAACCTAGAAAGATGGGGTGGAAACCAAAGGGCTGTGCCATGAGCTGAGCAGCAGGGGAAAGGCCTTGGGCTGCACAGTTATGAGCCCTTCTCAGAGTAAATGTTTTGAGGAACAGTAGAAGGCTGTCTGCAAGATTGCTGAGGAAGGCTACTAGAAGCTGTCCTAGGAATGAGATCCTGATTTATTTTGTAACAGAGTAAACCAAATGTGACTCCATGGAGCATTACAGCATTGCTCTGCGTCCTTCAGTCCAGGACATGCTGCCTGCTGCAGGTACCAATGTGTTCTCTCCATGGTCTGAGATATGAGGTACTTTCTGTAAGTAGAAACAGGAGTCTGGACTTGCAAGCTTTGGTGTGTTGAAGGCTGGATTTGAATACAACTTTGGCATCTCAAGGCCACCTCTGAAGGTCTCAAGTCTCTGGTGACACCAGGGCAATGATGACCACAAAACCTGTGGTGGTGTCCTGTGCTATTGGCCCAGGCTGAGGATGTGATGCATAGTATTTTATTATTTAATTCTTAGAGTGTAGATGGTAGGTCATCCTATAGATGACTCATAGCCACGACAACAACATTTTTTGGCTCTTTTCTTTATACTGCAGGCTCTGCCTCTGCCCCAAAGGCACTTGCTGGAAAGCCACAGGCCTAGGAAGAGTAAATAAAACAGCTTTCATACGGGCTTTTTTGCTATAAACCCAAGAGAAGCTGTGTTGCCCATGGGAGGGGACAATATAGGAGGCACAGAATGGGAGGAAGGTCTTGGGACTGCCAAGGGCATTTTTGTGCCACAGGGAAGCTGCAGGCACCAGCCTATTTGCAGCAATATTTCACTCCTCTTTGATGGCAAGAAGGTACTTGCTCTCCTCCTACTGCAACTCCGATCCCTGGCAGCAGCAATCCAAAGCTTCTGTTTTTTAATCTGCCTTGGAGAATGGGGATAATTAGTAACGAGGCGCACGTGCTAAGAACATGCAATTATAACCATTGGGTTACAATTTATGTCTCATCCTTCTGTACAAAGTAATTAATATAGCAAAAGCTTATTTATACCTAAGTGAGTAGAAGGCAAAGCTGGCTCTGCCGCAGCAATGAGACCCAGCTGAATGACTGTGCCTGAAAGTGGCCGGAAGCTGGAAACACGGAATGGACACGAACAGAATTCCCGACGGAACAGGAACTGATACTGTTTTGGAAAACCTCATATTCTCAGCACCTTACAGGTTATTCTGAGTTGGAAGGGATCCACAGGGATCATCTAGTCCAACTCCCAAGCAAATGCTCAACTCAGGGATCAAACCCACAAGTGTGGAACCACGGGCACCACACTCCATCCATCCAAACCTCCCATCGTCTAGATCATGTCACTGAGCTCCTCATCCAGTCTTTTCTTAAGGACCTCCAGTGATGGCGACTCCACCACCTCCCTGGGCAGACCATTCCACGGAGCGATCACCCTCTCTGGGAAAAAGCTCTTCCCGACATCCAGTCTAAACCTCCCCTGGTGCAGTTTAAGGCCATGACCTCTTGTTCTGGTGCTGGCAGCCCGAGAGAAGAGATTCACACCCACCCGACTGCAACCTCCCCTCAGGGAGTTGTAACCAGCACTGAGGTCACCTCTGAGTCTCCTCTTCTCCAGGCTGAACAACCCCAGCTCCCACAGTCGCTCCCCACAGGGCTTGTCTTCCAGTCCTTTCACCATCCTTGTTACCCTTCTCTGGACCCTCTCAAGTAGCTCAACATCAAAGAGATACCTGGCTAGTCCTTCTGTGCCTTTCATATACTCCCACTGCATCTCCTCTTCAGGGCAGGGGCCCTGTGGGATGGGTCCCTTGACCCTCCTGAGATTTTGGGCTTTATTTTTTGTTTGAGATTTATTAAAGAATAATTTAGAGACTTTGTTCCCCAATCTAGTAGCCACATTTCCTTCTGTCTTCTGGCCACAAGCGTGGAGCAAGCATAGTGAAGGATGGCCTACTCACAGGCTTAAAGGATCCAACAGCAAAGTGGAGTAGGGCAGAGTGTGGGACAGCAGGGACAGGGCACTTCAGCCAGTGCCACTGTGAAAGGAAACAGACCAGATCTCAACTTTAAATACAGTCATGCCTATGGCCATGCAACAGTTTGAGCAAATCAGTAGGGATTAATTTTTTTTCTGAGGATGTACAAACAGTCGAGAAACTGTGGTTTAATGAATTTTTACTCCTTGTCTCTGACCCAGAGCTGGTCCCCACCATCATCAATCTGATGCTCACATTTTTATCACAAATCACTGCAGACTCCTTCCAGGTCACAGAAATAATGAATTATATCCTTCAGCATCCCAGAGAAGGTTGCAACATCCCCCGGGATCTCAGGGATGAGGTTTCCTTGCCCTGTCCCTGCTGTTTCTGGAGCTGTAAACCCCAGGGACTGAGGATGGAGGCAGCAGGGATGTACAAATCCCCTCCCCTGCCAGGACCTCCTCGGCCGCTGCTCAAAGACAGATTTTGTGTGCTTTGGCTCTGTTTCCATGGCAATTTGCTTGGAAGCATCGTTGCAGAGGGAGCATCTACAGGGGATGGACCTGGGTGCGGCATAGGCTGCGGTGCTGGACACCAGGGTGAGGTGGTGCCATTGGGTCTGATGCAACAGGCTGCTGCTGGGCCTGTGAAGGGAAACCGAAGAAGTAGCATGGACTTGGACTTCAATTTCAATTCTTGACTTCAATCCATCTTTAACTTCTGAACTGCTGCTCTTCTCCTGTGCTGCTGCGATTTACAGCTCCATGTTCACCCCCAATTCCAGCCCAGCTGGTCTGTCCTACCTGGGCATTGAGGAGTTGGTTTAGCCATTAAGTCCCAAAGTACAGGACCAAATGCTGCTGCCAGCCTTTGACGTGGACAGATTAGCTGGACAGGCGCATGAAAACAGTGGCCTGGGAACTGAAACAGCTGAGAGGCTTCACCACTGGCATAATCCTTCTCTGTCCAAGGCAAAACGTGCTCAGAGCTCCAGGTCTATCACAGCCGAGGGAGCATGAATGGAGGTTTGGGAGTTGTTCAGGTGTACCTGTGCCTGCCCTCCAGCAGCTCCAGCTGCTTTCTGACCCTCCCAAGCCCTTCTGGCACCAGTGTTCTGCCAGCTCCAGGCAGGATCCTGCATGGGAGAGAAAAGAGTGACAAAACGAGGTGTGTGATGACTCTGCACCACGCTGGATGACAGGTGACCTGGTGGAGATCCATGTCCTGGCTGTGCAGGAGCCTCCCCAACCTCTCCAGCCATGGGCTGCTGCTGCCGGGGCAGCGTTTGAGCCCTGGTTTTTGCTGCTGGACCAGAGCATAGTGTTTCATGCCTGGAGCCAAAACAGATATGAGAAGGCAAAAAAATAAGTTGGGGCAGGTGGCTGAGTAACAGCCGGGTTTTGCCTTTTTTTTTTCTGGCCCAGTTTGTATCCAGAGTAAGTGTCGAGAACCCTTTGACAGTCATTCACCCTACAGGAAAAATTGGATGGTTTACGGATTATTAAAGTATTATTGTCCTTTGACAGTGCTGTAAACACGCAGATGTTGGTGGTGATGGTGCAGATAAACAGTGTCCATCTAGCTGTGAGTCTGCCTTGGCTTAACCTCCCCTGGGATGCAGCATTGGACTGATGAATGTGAGTATCTTCACCTGTTTGAACAGCGCTTGCTCCTCAGCTTTGTCCATTGTGTCTCTTGGAGCTCATCAGCACCAAGGCAACACTCACTTTTTGCCTTATCCCATGGCAGCAAGATGTCATGCATACACATCTCATCTGGGGCACAAGGAACAAACAACAGGACAAGGGGAAATGGTCTCAAATTGCACCAAGGGAGGTTCAGATTGAATATTAGGAAAGGTTTCTTCACCAAAAGGGCTGTCAAACATTGGCACAGACTGCCCAGGACACTGGTGGGGTCCTCATCCTCCAGGATTTACCAGTCATGTAGATGTGGCACCTTGGAATATGGATTAGTGATGGGCTTGGTAGTGCTGGGGGAACAATTAGATTCAATGGTCTTAGAGGGTCTTTCCTACCTTTCCATGGTTCTATGACTCAGTGTCCAAGTTCAAAAACCCCCTATTCTGCAGGCACTGGTAGCCTATGGCAGACATTGGGAAGAGGCACACCCCGGGACCCACATCCAGTGTGGGAAAGCACTGCAGCAGAGAAACCTGTGAGCATCAGCTCCTTGTGACACAGTATCAACAAGAAAGAAAATCAGCTCAGGTGCGTGTTGCCTCTGGTTTGGGATCTCAGATCCAGAGCTTTGTGTCACTTGTGGTTTCAGTTTGTTCTTATGAAATATTGTTCCAGGCAACTGGGCAGGAGGGTTCTGCTCTCTTGCTCTACCTCCCACTGTGGACATCCTGTGTTGAACAGAGACGAGCAATGCAACAAGCTGTGGACAAGGATAAACTCACTTTTTCAGCCCCATCCAAGTTGATGAGTGGGTGACAGCTCTTGCTTTGGGTCAGTTGTCAATTTTGGGTATTTAATGCTGCAAAGTTTCTTTAAATGCCTCCAGTCCTCTAAGACTAGGGATGTCCCTGCAATGCTTGTGGCATTGTCTCCTGAGGGCCAGGGAGGGCACCACTGCCTTTGGCCCCTTGAAGGACCATTCAGCCTCCCAAGGGCAAACCTGCTCTGGGTTCTGGTGTTTTACAGCCCATCTGAGCACAGGCCAAACTGCAACCTGTGGTATAAAATCCCCTTTCCATTCAGAGCTCTGCCAGGAAGCTTTTTAGTCTGCTGTCTCCTGGAACAGATCCCTGGTACAGCCTGTGGGCTGTAGTGTATATGGTGTATATATATGTATGGTGTATATGTATATGTATATACCAAAGTGTGAGTAGGGAGTCAATGACTCAGAGATGCTCCTACTGAGTTTCATCTTCCTTGCCCATCATCACCAACTGGGTTTTTCCCATTTGGAAACTGAGGCAAAGCAGTCAGTGAGCCGGGGATGAAGGACGGAAGAAACAGAGGCAGCTGATAAGCCCATGACTGCCTGTCACTCCTGATGGTTGGTAAGTCTCGGTGAATTGATCCATAGGGAAAGGAAACTCTGTTAGGTCTGGGATTTAATAGCCTATGCTATGCTGAGGCTGCTGTGACCCCAGAGAAACTGCTCCCTCTGCTGTTCCTGCCAATGCTCCCCAGAACCTCCCCGCAGAACCTCACCCAGACACAGAATCCAGAATCAGTGGATTGGTGGCTGGGACCACACAGTTTGAGCACATGTTGTGACACACCTGAGACAGAGCCCTCCATCTCACGGGGGCACCCAGCTATGGCCCCTGCTCCTGCATCCTCTGCTCTGACCAACACATGTCTGCACATCTAACACCCAAATAGCCAGAAAACCACTGAGAAGGGAAGTATTTTGAAATAACATTTTGAGTGGCTGTGGGAGAAGCTTTGGAGCATTCCTGGGTGAGTGCAGTGGGAATGCAGCCACAGCTTGGAGCACTGGTGACACAGTGTCTTGCGGCACTGCCATTTGTCCTCCCACCCGCAGCACTGAGAACCAAGTCTCCGAGAGGATTGTCCAAAGCCAGCAGCTGCATATGCAAGGGCAAAAAAAAAAAAGCCAAACAGCACTCAGAGCTGATGGTTTTGCATCAGGCTTCTGCAAAGAAGAAAGTAATTAACAGGAATAATCATCCACGAGCAGCAGCACAATGTAGAGGGAAGCACAGTTCATCAGTGCCAGTCGATGCTGAACAAGGGATATCAGCCTTCTCTGAGGGCAGCAATAACAAAAAGCAGATAAATGAAAAAAAATCTCAGGAAAAGGAGAGAAAAGGAGGCTCAAGGCAGAGCTTGGGGAGTTTGCCTCCACACCAGTCACTGGGCAGATTTTTCAAAAGAGATTAAATAATTCAGATGTGGCCTGGCAGAGATGCAGTGCTGTCATGTTCTGAATCTTTCCCCTTGCGGAGCAGGTATCAGCTGTCCCAGTTGCTGGTGTGGTGACCAAAACACTAAGAGACAAGGAAGAGGAAAAGTTCCCATGTGGGATTGTCAGCCATCCCCATCCCTCTGACTGCTGAACCAGAGCAGGGCCAGCCCTGACATCCACTACTTCTTGTCCCATTTGCTCTGCAGCACGTTGGTGTGTCCCGCTGCACTGACCTTGCTATGTAGTCACAAAACTCCTCCCCACCTGGGTGACATTCACATCATAAACAAGAGAGCTGAAAAATCCTTATGAAGTGAAATGAAAGCACTTAGAGCCTTCATGGGAGCTTGCAGGAGTGGCTTAGGCACGCCCGTTCCTTGCTGCCAGACACACTGGGAGCTGGCCACACTGCCCACATCCCATCCCATGGGGGGACATTGGGTGCAAGCAGCAGGACTCAGGCTCCTGCATGGGGACACAGAGCCTTTGGAGGCCCAGCAGGGAGCAGGACCTGCTCTGACTCCTCAGTCTTGCCAGAAGACTTGCAGATGGATTTTAAAGTCATTTGCGTTTTAATTTTTTATGGGGTCTGACAGTTTATATTTTAATTAAAGCTGTGCCGGCACAAGAAGGGCTGGAGCTGTTATTCCTGCTCTGCCCTGGCAGATGCTCATGGTTGTGTTTCACCCACAAGTTTGGGAAAAGGAGCAGGATGGCCTCTGGGGGCACAGACCTTTCCTATTTATTTTAGTAAAAACACTCAGAGTGCCATCTGTGCTAAGATGATCCTCTAAGAAAAAATGAAGTGAAGAAACTCCTCCAGGCTCCTTCATTTTCAAGATGCCAGATACAACAAGTCATTAAACCCCATCTTTTACTCTTACAAATGACATTACACGTGGTGCGTCCCTGGAACAGCCTTTCTAGTGCTCCTGGTGGGAAATAGAATGAAAAATCAGCCCAGAGCACAGGAGCTGCAGTTGCAGGTGAACACATGTGAGCAAGTACAAGGAGGGAATAGTTTGGCTGCCCTCTGTCCCAGTCTGAGCAGCACAGAGCCGGATGAGTTGAGCAGGTACTGTGGGTGAGGATGCTCCACATCTCGTGGGTGTGGCTGCTCCGGCCCAAACCAGCAGAGACTGGGGAAGCTCAACTCCTGATGCAGAGACTGCCATTCAGATCCAGACAAAGCCAATCTGGCCCATTTCTGGGAAAGAGAAACAGAAAAGCTCTTGCTTTGGACGGACTGACACAGTGGTGACTGCTGGAATGGTCCCTCCTTGCTTTGCCATTCACACCAGCCCTGTTCTCAGCCAGTCACTAAAACCTGGCATGAAAGAGATTCAATTGCATTAACAAATGGCTCCCAGGAAATAATTACCTCTTTTATGGAAGTGACCTCATTAGGCATTGTTAAATCGGGCAGTAACGGAGCCATCTGGTGCTTCTGACATCGCTGCACCAGCAAGGGATGGGATGCAGCCACGTCCACGCTGGTATTCCTAGGCTTCAGTCATGATAGACATGTCCACATCTGGGCTGAAAGACACCTGACTACTCAGTCCAGATGTAGGACAGTCTGTGTGAGGGAAGTACAGGACTAGCTACCAAGGGACACAGTGTGAGCCGAGCTTCTTCAGCCGGGAGCAGGGTGATTCCCAGCCAGGGCTTCCCACCTGCAGGTATTTAAACCATTAACATTCTCAGGGGCATGGTGAACAGGAGTAGGCAAACAGGGGTGTTAACTGTGGGGGCTTTGAGTAACTGAGGGGGGCTTAGAGTAACTGTGGAGTAAGTGACTAAGAGGTGGTGAGTGTGCCAGTTCGCACTGGCAGGGAGGGCAGGCAGGGTCACAGATGCCGTCTTGGTAGGTTGTATCTCTCCTTGTCCTTGCTCTCCTAGCACTCCCCCTGTCAGTAATGATTAGAACATGATTGGAGAAAGCCAAGGCCGATGCCACAATGGAGGTTCAGACCCAAACACCCCCTGTGTCTATGGATGTGGCTGTCCAGACTCCTGGCTGCAGGGAATGCCTGAGCCTGATGGCTGAACAGGAGGACAGCCTGCAAAACACCTGGGTCTGGTGTGAGCTGGTAAATGACCTACTCTGCATGATAGCAGAGCTGAAGGAACAGGTTAGCAGGCTGAGGTGTGTTCGAGATAGTGAAAGGGAAATAGAACAGAGAGCATGTGCACCTCACATTCCACATCACAAGGTAGAAGAAAGAAACCTCGAGGATGAGGGAGAATGGGAACAGGTCTCCTCCCGTGGATGTAAGGAATCTCTCTCCTGTCCCCCACCACCTTTTCAGATGCCACCTTTTGAGTAGCCCCTGCAGAAGAGGTTTGGGGTCCTGGATTTTGGGGATCAGGAGAATAATATACAAGAAGGCATTCCATCTAGTGAATCACTGGGAACTACCTCTTCCACCAAGCAAATCAGAACCTCTAGTGTCAGAAAGAAAAGGAAGGTAGTGGTTGTTGGTAACTCCCTTCTAAGGGGAATATAAAGACCCACCAGTCAATCAGACCCATCCCGCAGGGAAGTCTGCTGCCTCCCTGGGGCCCGGGTATGGGATATTGCTGAGAGGTTTGCCTGAACTAATTTAACTTTCTGATTAATATCCCCTGCCAGTTGTCCAAGCCAGCAGTGATGAGATCAACAAGAAGGGACACAGAGAAATTAGGAAGGAATTTAAGGAGCTTGGACGATTGATCCATGGGGCAGGAATTCAGAGGTTTTTTGCTCGGTCTATGTAGTGGCAGGTTTGGAACCTGAAAGGAATAGATTTCTTCCTAATAATAAATTCCTCAGGGACTGGTGCCACCAGAAGAATACTGGGTTTTATGATCATGGGACATCCTTCACCAAACCAGGTTTGATAGTCCCTGGAGAGCAAAATCTATCTAATAAGGGCAAAAGGGTATTGGCCCGCAGGCTGGCAGGACTAATTGAAAGGCGTCAGCAGGGGAAGTTCAGACTTGATATTAGGAAAAGGTTTTTCACTGAAAGAGTGATCCGGATGTGGAATGGGCTGCCCACAGAAGTGGTTGAGTCGCCAACCCTGGAGGTGTTCAACGGGAGGCTGGATGAGTTGCTGAGTGATATGGCCTAGATGTAGATGCTGGGTTTAGTTGGACTATAGGTTGGACTAAATCTCTGAGGTCCTTTCCAGCCTTATCTATACTGTGAATACTGTGAATACTGTGAATACTATGACTGGAAATTGGCTGATGTGACACCCATCCACAAGAAGGGCCAGAAAGATGATCTGGGAAATTATAGACCTGTCAGCCTGACCTCAGTCCCAGGTAAAATCATGGAACAAATAATCCTGAGGGCAAGTATGCTGTACCTGCAGAATAACTATGACATTAAATTTAGTCAACACAGATTTAGGAGAGGTATGTCCTGCCTGACCAACCTGATCTCCTTTTATGAACAGGTGACTCACCTGGTTGATGATAGAAAGGCTGCAGATGTTGTGTACTTGGATCTTAGCAAAGCCTTTGACACAGTTTCCCATGGTAAGCTTCAGAAGGAACTCTCAGAGTGTATGTTGGATAGGAGCATTCTGTGTTGGGTTAGGAATTGGTTGGATGGAGGAGACCATAAAAAGCCTCCGGGACTGTCAAGGCCGAGTTGTGCCTCATCTCCCAGCCCAGAGGACTGAGGGACATGTCCTGTCCTTTCTTGGACACCTCCAAGAACGGAGACTCCAAACCTACCTGGGCAGCCCCATCCAAGGCCTGACCCCCTTTCTGGGAGGAAATTCCTCCTGATTTCCAGCCTGACCCTCCCCTGGCTCAGCTTGGGGCCGTTTCCTCTCATCCTGTGCCTGGTTCCCTGGGAGAGGAGCCCGACCCCCACCTGGCTCCCCTCCCCTGACAGGGAATGGAGACAATTCCAGGGGTGCCCTAAGACTCCGTTTCTCCAGGCTGAGCCCCCCCCAGCTCCCTCAGCCCCTCCTGCTGCTCCAGCCCCTTCTCAGCTCCCTTCCCCTCTGTCTCAGAGCAGCAGGGCCGGCAGCTGCAGTTCCAGACACACAGCAGAGCCTTCACGGAGGAGCTGCTGGAACGTGGGGATTTGCAAGTATAAATTGAGCAATGACCATCAGGAGGGCTCTGACAATGCTGTAGTCTCGGCACAAGCAACATAAAAAAAAAATGATGGAGTTTTGAAAGCTTCGTGAAACCAGATTCATCCTCCCGGAAAACCTCAGAAGGCAAGAAGCTTCCTCAGAATTTTGGGCAACTCTTCCACCAATCTCATGCGAGATTTGCACAAGGTGACAGGCATTAGAGAAGAAACACTAGGAAAATATATTATTTTTTTGTTCTTTAGTTCACAGGGCATTTAAATGTAAGCTTAAAGAAGCCCTGGGAAAACCAGTGCTGGCCAAAGCCGTGTGACAGAACCTATGTCAGATCTCACAGAATCACAGAATATTATGAGTTGGAAGGGACCCACAAGGATCATCTAGTCCAACTCACCATCTAACACCCGTACAGAGACCGAGAGCACATCGCAGAGCATAACACCAACCTAGATCCCTCACAGTCTAGCAGGCCACTCCGAGCCGGAAGGGGCCCAGCGTCATCCAGCCCTACACCCCCCAGCTAGACCATGTCACTAAGCTCCTCGTCGGTCCCTGGTTTCCCCGGTTCCCCCGAGCCCGGCCGTGCCCACAGCGCCGAGTGGGGTCGGAGCGGAGCCCCCCGGGCCCCGGGGCCGCCCCCGGCTTCTCCGTCCCATCCCAACACAGTTCCAGCTGCTGAGCGGGGCAGCTTTGGGCAGAGCCCTTGGATCACCTTCCTTGCGCTTCCCGAGCCCCCTCTCGTGGCTGCTCGTCCGTCCCGTCCCAGAACCCCTCAGGGCTGGGGCTGAGCACCGCCCCCGCCTCACCCCGGGCTGGGTTGCTGCAGCAGCGGATCCCTCAGCACACCCAGCAAAACCAGCTTTCAGACGAATTTAGATTCTTTTCTTCCGCTTGTTATTAGTATTCCTCTAGCCTAATAATTCAGACTCCTTATAGCTGTGGTCTGGGTCACGGCTTTGCAGCACAGAAACATGGACTCAGGGGATGGTTTGGGTTAGAAGGGGCCTTAAAGCTTATCTCGTTCTAACCTCCCCTGAAGTTGTGTTCATAGGAAAGGAATTGCTTTAGTTTCAAAGCTGGGGCTGTGCCCATGTAGTAGGTTTTACCTTGACTGAATGCCAGGGGTCCAAACCGTCACTCAGTCCCAAAGAATAAGATGATATACGAAGGGTGGGTAGAAACAAGGCAGTTAAATTAAAGCAAAAATAAAGCAAAGCAAAAAAGCATGCAGAAGCAAAAGGACTAATCTCTACTTCACAGCAGCAGAGATCTCCACCCACATCACAGAATCACAGAACCAGTAAGGCTGGAAAAGACCATAGAGATCATCAAGTCCAACCTATCACCTATTACCTAACCTACCTAAACCTGTTACCTAAACTGTTGCCATCCTGCTACCAACACACCATCCTACCTATAACACACTACCCTAATGTCTAGGTCATCGAGGGAAGCAGGGTTCCTATGTGTGATTAGAAGGCAGCCATTGAGAACAATGAATGTCCCCCCTCCTTGATCCCTTCCTCAGCTTTTATATCTCAGCTGACATCATAGGGTCTGGAATATCCCTTTGGTAAGCCTGGATATTTGGCCTGCTTGTGTCCCCTCCTCAAATCTCATCGTCAGCTGGGGGGAAGGGACATTAAAAATCCACTTTACTGTAGTGGTGAGTGTCCCCCCTCTCATGCAGGAGACTGGGGGTTCAATTCCTGCCAGGGAGGCAGTGGTGCCTTTTAAGAGTTGGACTCAATGATCCTTGTTGGTCCCTTCCAACTCAGAATATTCTGTGATTCTGTGATTTGGGGATGTGTGCCTGGCTGTATTCAAAACACTTGTGTGTTATCAACACCCTTCTAAAGCACAGCTTTGGGAGGGCTGCTGTGGGCTCAGACAGACCAAATCCAGCCCAGCCATTCACTTCCAGAGTAGCAGAAATCTTTTGAAATCCTTTCCTGGTTTGGCTCGGACAGACTTGAAACAAAGCCAGGAGAGGTCCCCCTTTGCCCATGGCATTCCATCCCTGATTGCCACAGCAACTCAGAGGAAAAGAGACAAGTACATGGAGTCCAGTTCCATGGAACTTTTTAGTAAAATCACATGGCTTAATAAGCAATTACAGAATGAGCTGTAAATCCTGAATTTTACATCGGAACATTCATCATGGCCAAGCTTCGCCAATAAAGATACAGGAAGGGCTGTACCCACGCTTGCTACAAACAAAGGACGATGTGGGATAGACAAAAGGCACAGTGGAAAGTCTCCTTAGGTGGTGTTAACGAGGCACGGTTCTCTCTGCATTGTCTTTTCTCCTCAAGACTAATTCTACATGAGCTTTCAAAGGAGGCAGCAGCATTATAGATGGTACATCTCCATGTCTTCTGATTTGAAGCCAGAGTGGACGACAGATGCAAGTTTGCAGATGATACCAAGCT
>WEKX01021560.1:0-28053 GCA_013390025.1 Pitta sordida
GTTGCTTTAATATACAGGGTCACCCCCTCCACCTCTGCGAGCTCTCCTATCTCTTATAAAGAGTGTATAGCCTTCCTATGTAGCACTCCAATTGTGCACATCATCCCACCATGTTTCCCTGATGGCAACTATATCATATCGCTCCTGATATACCATAACCTCCAGTTCTTCCCGTTTGTTACCCAGGCTGCGTGCATTGGTGTACATGCACTTCAACTCTGCTGCTGAATATGTTTTTGGCTCATTCTTACCAGTTTCAGTGTCTTCTTGAGCGACTTCTGGATCCCCTTCCCCCTTCGAACATAGTGTAAAGCCCTGTCGATGAGTCTTGCCAGCTCTCGGGCCAAAACCCTTTTGCCCCTATTTGATAGACTCGGTCCTCCTGGGTCTGTCAACCCTGGTTTGGTGAAGGACACCCCGTGGTCATAGAACCCAATGTTTTTCTGCTGGCACCAGCCCTTAAGCCATTTATTAAGAGTAAGAATCCTCCTGCTGCTTTCAGTGTCCGATCCTGCCATCACAGGGACAGAGCAAAATTCTTTCTATACTACTAATCTTACCTGTTTTCATAGGGTTTTAGAACACAAAAGATGTTGATTCATAGCTGGATTTGTTTCCCATCATATTACTGCAGTAGTTCAACACATTCACTGATTTATATTTGTAGTTTCTCTAGTTTCTGTTCAGCTCACTCACCTGTTGTGGAGATAACCATATTTGTTTTCTGTCATATCACAGTCTACTTCCCCTGTGTTGGTTAATATGGTTCTCCAGGTTGTCATCATGTTTTCTGTTCTCTACCAGCAGTATTTAAATGGTCTTTGCTTCTCATCAGTCTGAAATCCATCAAAAATCCAATAGAAATAGAAGGTGTTGACAACATTTCATTTATGCTCTTAAAGAATATTAAATCTTTTCATAAACTGACCTGTTTCAAAAGCAGGCTGTTGGAAAACAAGCTATTACACATCTAGAACTTGGCTTTAATTTTCTTTCTATCATTTTTCTGGTTAAGTCATTCTCTTTGTTAATGTAATCAAATAGAATTGCCAATAAAATAAATTGCACTGCAGATAAAATCATTGCTATAGATCTCGTCTGTTCTCCAAAAACATTGCTCAATAAATGTCATTTTTTTTTACTTTCCTGTTCATTTTATAAAATAACATCTAGTAAAAGTTTCTAAAACACTGTTGAAAAGTATACTTATTCAGAATACAAAATATGAAATATCAGCAATCTTTATATTTGGTATTCATGTTGTGAATCGTCAATATTCCTCTGAAAGGCACAGACTGTTAAGTATAGGCTCTTTAGAAGTTAAGGATATTGTCAGTACAATTTTTCTATTTAAGGACATGTTCTTCCAAGCTTGTTCGTCTCTGATATATATCTACTTTTACTCCAGCACATTTCTGTTCTGTCCGTGACTGTAATTCCCAAATTATGTATGTTTCAAATCTTTCACTGACCTGATTTTAGAAAACGTGTAAGTCCAAGAATAGTCTCCTTAGTCAGAGGTTGTTTAAACATGTTCAAAAGCTAGGTGTCTTGTAAGTGCATTTTAAAGCAGATTTTTTCTAGCAAATAATCTGGTGTATATTCCTATGCTCCCAGAACCAGTATATCATGACATTATCTTCTAAAACTTCCTTCGGTTCCACCACAGTTCTTATGACTCCTCAAATTCAAACTATGGATATATTTTCAGTAACTTGAAAATTACATGTTTGGGCAAATTATTTTAACTTCTATCATCTCTTTTGCCTCACTTTAATTATGTCTAGTGTTAGATGGAAGACATTCAGAACAGGGTGGTCTTTTTGTATGCTCCTTTACACTTGCAGTTTCTCAGAGAAGCTATGATGATTCCTTCCCCTTTTTATCTAATTGTGTTGCTTTAAAACTAGGCATACATATTGTTTGCTATTTTTCCATATAGGCTACAGTTATATAAGAGTTCAAAGGCTAATCTTTTTGGAATCACAAAGACATGGTGGTATGACTTCTGTGTCTGGAGCATTGGAATGGAAGGATATAGGCTTATTAGGATGGGCAGGCAAGGGAGATGAGAAGGGTGTGTAACCCCCCATGTCAATGACCATTTGGAGTGCATGGAGTGCATGGAATGGATGAGGAGACGACCAAGAGCAAATTAGTCAGGATTAAAGGAAGAGCAAGCACAGGTGACATTGTATTGTGATTTGCTACAAGCTGCCCAACCTGGACCAAGTAGATGAGGTCCTCTATAGACATGTGGAAGCACTCTCCAGTTCAGGAGGTTCAACATAGACCAACATGGAGGAGCTGTCAGGGAATGTGAAGCTCAGGGGCAGCCTGGGCTCCAGTGGCAATTAGATGGAGTTCAAGATCCTTAGGGCAATGACAAGGATGCAAAACTGAGAACTTCAACCCAAGCTCACTACCCTGGATTTGAGCAGAGCAGATTTGTCCTCTTTGATGGCCTGCTTGGTAGAGTAGGATGAGATGGAGCTCTGGAGGAAAGAAGGGCCCTAAAAAGCTGCTTAATATTAAAAGATTACCTCCTCTAAGCTCTGTTGTGGCACAGTCCAACAAAGAGGAAGTCAGGAGGCCTGCATGAATGAACAAGGAGCTTCTGGACAAACATAAACACAATAAGGAAGATTATAGAGTGGAAGGAGGGACAAGTAGCTTGGGAGGAATACAGACCTATTGTTCGAGCAGTTATAGATCAGCTTAGGAAAGTTAAAGCTCTGAGAGAATTATGCCTGGCCAGGGACATCAAGGCCAGCACTAAAACTTCTATAAGTATATCGAATATAAAAGAAAGACTAGTCCCTCTCCAGAAGGAAATAGGAGATGCGATTACCTGGTATATGGGAAAGCTGAGCTACTCACCAATTTCTTTGCTTTGATCTTCACCAGCAAATGCTTCTGCCACACCACCCGAGCTGCAGAAGCAAAGGCAGAGACTGGTAGGATGGAGAACCACTCCCACTAAGGTAGTTTAAGTTTGAGACCATCTAAGGAACCTGCACCTGCATAAGTCCATGACACAAGGAGTTGCCTCAACACCTTTGGAGTGTCTGCATTAATGTCCAACTGTTCTCATGGGGAAAAAGCTTTTTCATATATCCATCCTGAACCTGTTTACTTTCAGGTTATGCTTGCTCTCTCATCCTCCAACTGTTCAACCCTGTGAAGAGGCTGGTTTCGCCTTCTTGATAATGTCCTTGTTGGCAGTGTAGGATGCTGTTAGGCCCATCCCAAAGCCATGTCCTCTCCAGGCTGCAGCAGCTCAGCTCACTCAACTGCTCCTCACAGGGCAAATGTTTTCACCCTGAACATCTTGCTGACCCTTTCTTGAAGTCATTTCAATTTCTCCAATATATGCCATTCAGTATAGTTTTTTCTGGTGATTTCATACACAGATATTTCCATTCATGCTTCATTCAGACCAGTCTGTATTTCCATCACAGAGCTCTATGTTATAAGCTTTGTCATAAGTTTGTTATAAGTTATATATGACCCAAGAAAAATTGATGAAAGGGACAATTTGCTAGATAGGCCACAAAATGAAGAGTAGAGCTGTGTCTTGTTCGTATGTATGAGATCTTGATTACTCTTTTTGGCTTGGGGTTTATAAAATGTGTTGAACATTCCCTCTTGGAAATAATGCAGGACTGCCACCTAACATGCAACGTGTCCTTTAAATGCAGTAGATTGAATTACTCATTACATTGATGGGACTGCAGAAAAGGTGTGATACAGTGAAACATTCATAATTTGATGTGGTTCCGCTATAACCACATGATTCCACATGGTCTTTCTTAGACCATGGCATTTCTTAGACCATGGTCCTGAGATCAATTTTTTGAAAGAAAGGGGAAACTGGGTATCTTTATAACAACTTCAAAGTCCTCTGCCTATAACTCTTTTCCATGTAGTTTGCAATATTTATAAAGTTACTCTCTGACTTTTTAACCATAATTGAAAAAGTAATTCCTTAAAAATATTAACTTTATAAGTCTCTTCACATGGATAGACAGAATAGGTCCAGTATAATAATAACACTCCTACATCTCTATTAGATTTCTTTGTCATTTTTTGACATTTTCTTTCTCACACCGAGTCAAGTAGAAGAAATGTAGAAATCCTGAGCTCATGAGGCATCAGTTCCTATTTTGCTGATCTGAATTGGGAAAATTTTCATGAATTTGACTATTTATGCAGAATGAACTTTAAATCCATTTCAATTTAATTTTGTGTTATTGTGTGTCATCTTCCTGCTTTTGAGACTCTTTCTGATTTTCATGATAAAGTGTACTTGCCTAATGGAAATATTGGGAAATTTTCATTCTGTTTTCAATTAAAGATAAACAGAAATCAAACCTCTGGATCTCAGTATTTCAGAATTTTGAAGAAACTTAGATGAGAGCCAAAGTCTGAAACTCTCTTTTTTAGAAACTTTATTATGTAAATCATATGACCCTGCTTTTCAAAGTGATGACTGTCAGTGCGATTTCTATCAGTAGAAACAAGAGAGGCAAATTCTGATGTTCTCCTGTGAAAAACTGAGGATGGATTCTAATTTTTTTGAAGTTATTTTGTATCAAAGTGTTGATTATGGAGTCAGCAGTCAGAGAGAGCTTCTAAGTAAGTAGTGCAAATAAGATCTCAACTAGTTACAAAGGTTTCTAGAAGAGCTGAAATGTGTGAAAAGTAGTTAGGATTTTTTCATTATCACCCCTACACTTTCTGCAAAGATATAGATTCCTTTACAGCATACTTAGCAACAGAAAAAAGTTAGAATAGTGGGAATAATAAAGGTACAATTGCTTCCTTAGATTACTGTCGGCCCTCTTACACTTCGTATCCCCCATATTGCAGTTTCAGATCTTAGTGGCATGATTTTTTAGTGATGAAGGAGGCCCCCTTTCGCAACTGTGCATGCGCAACCTGCCGCCGCAGCAGCTGCCTTTCGTCACCCACCCTGGGCTCCACCGCTTCCCCACCCCCCCAGGCACAGCTGGGGCTCCACCGCTTTGCCACCACCCCAGCACGGCCAGCACAGCAACCGCTACACAGCAACACAGTGCCAAAATAACGCCAGGGATTGTCTGAGGGTGCAGGGCAAAGTTGCATATTAATGAGCTGCCATTCAAGGCGGAAGTAGGGCTTCACAGAACCCAATTAAGACTGCGGGTCCGTGATATAGGAGACCTGAATGTAATTAACCGTATGACAAAAGAGATGAGTCAGTTTTGAAGAGATCAATCAGAAACTGAAATTCAAGGTCAGATACAGAAAACATTTTCCGTTTTAGTATGAAAACATGTACTTATTTTTTCCACATAATTGCATTGGATTTTGCCACCATCATACACAAGATTGCCTTTCAAATTTGTCTATAGACTTTCCCTACTAGGAAAAAAGTGGAAAACTCTGACGAAGGGTTATGTTTCTGCAGCACACAAATAGACACCAATATAAAAAAGAAACCATTTTCAATGTGAAGCTATACTACAAAAATTAGGAATTATGCTATGTAGTTTTGAGTATTTACTCACATATAATTTATTGCACATTGGAATGGACTGCCCAGGGAGGTGGTGGAGTCACCGTCCCTGGAGGTGTTTAAGAGAAGACTCGATGAGGAGCTTAGTGACATGATCTAGCTAGAGGGTGTGGGGCTGGATGATCCTGGGTCCCTTCCGGCTAAGAGTGGCCTGCTAGACTGTGAGGGAACTAGGTTGTGTTACCGCTCTGGGATGGGCTTTCAGTCCCTTCCAACTCATAATATTCTGTGATTCTGTGATTGCCTGACTATTTGCATATTTGGTAGCAGGATGGCAACAGGTTAGGTAACAGGTTTGGCTAGGCTAGGTAATAGGTGATAGGTTGGACTTGATGATCTCTATGGTCTTTTCCAATCTTACTGATTCTGTGATTCTGTGATTCTGTGATATGCACTGTACAGCGCTCTTGTAATGTTAAAGGGATCTGAAGAAAATTCTCATATCCTGCATGATTCTTCTCTTTTTGAAATTGTAAGGAAAACTGATGGTTAGAGAATTGGTTATACTTGTTCCATGCCAACCCAAAGTCTGTGGGGTTTAAAATTTTATAATTATTATGACCCTGTCAATTTAAAGGTTGCTCAAATTAAACTTCATATCTTCTTTAAAAAAAACAAAGTAAGAAGTGAGAAAGTTATTCCTATCTTCTACCCAAAACGTCCTGGTTTCAAATGTCCAGAAATTGATTTCAACTGAAGATGTCACCTGTAAAATCTTCAGCTTCCTTCTTTTCTAAAGTGCTTCATGTCAAAGGAATGGAAGATAAATGAAATCCTCATACAAGGATGTCATTTTGGGTTACTAACTCATTAACAGGGCAGAAGTCCAAAGGCAAATCAAACCCCAAACACAGCAGCAACAACAATTCTTGATCTAGTCATTTAGATGGAATCTGAAGATGAGAAGAAATCAGACCTGCTGTTGGAGAGACAAGAATGAAAACAAGAGGGCAAACTGTTGAGAATCTACATGGAAGATGTAAGGATTCGATGGCTTGAAGATTTAAAAAAAATAATGACATAAAGAATGGCAGATAATGCAACGTAATATCCAGCTAGAATGCCGGTTGCAGAAGAGCATATCTCGTACATAAACGAGGGCAAAAAAGGAATAGATGCTGCTATATACATCAAAGATAGTCACAGAGATTGACTTGTATGGTCATTTAAGGTTCTTTTCAGCTATATTGTTTTCTGAGTTTTATGCTATTGTGAATCTACTTGGGACATTAGGATTTAGCGGAAGAAGACTGGACGAGGAGCTTAGTGACATGGTCTAGCAGGGAGGTGTAGGGCTGGATGACGTTGGGCCCCTTCCGGCTCGGAGTGGCCTGCTAGACTGTGAGGGATCTAGGTTGGTGTTATGCTCTGCGATGTGCTCTCGGTCTCCTTACGGGTGTTAGATGGTGAGTTGGACTAGATGATCCTTGTGGGTCCCTTCCAACCCATAATATTCTGTGATTCTGTGATTCTGTGATTAAAATTCATGTGCTTTCTATAGCTAATAATGTAAGCTTGATATCTATGTGTGGCATTCCTTTTTTGTTGGGGGGGGGGATTCTGTTGGAATTTTTTGGGCTTGTTTTCTTTTTTATATTGAGGAAAATTTCTTCAAGTAATTGTATCAACTCCATGACATAATCAACTGAGCTGTTTTGATGTGATCCAGTAGAGGGCAATTACATATATACACAATGACTTTGTTGGTACACCATAATTAAACACTTAAAGTTATACTGAGAGTAATCTCCCTACCCTCTCTCTTAACCTTTCAGACATAAGGTTAGTTAGGCCAAACTGCAGTTCATACATATTATCCCAAAGGAATATGTTACTATATATTTTTTCTTTTTGATGTACATATATGACATGCAATAATTAGGTCTAGGAGCCACGATGAACTTGTAGACTGTGGATAACTGGCTTAACTTGAGTAAAATATTTCATGAATATGATTTTTATGATTGAAAACATTATAAATATTGCATATTTCTGGAAATATTGCCCCGTGCCTGAGCTAGTGGCAACCTCCAACATCTAATTCTCTCCAGTGAAGATTTATTATCTTCTGAAGACAGTCTGAGAGACTTGGGATTGCTCAGCCTGGAAAAGAGAAGGCTGAAGGGAGGCCTCTTAGCACCTTGCAGTAAGTGGTTACAAGAAAGCTGAAGAGGGACTTTTGACAAGGGCATGCAGTGACAGAACAAGGGGTAATGACTTCAAACAGAAAGGGGGCAGATTTAGATTAGCTATAAAGAAACAATTCTTTACTGTGAGTGTGTACAGCCGATGGAATCCACCCGAGGGTCATGAAAGAACTAGCAGATGAACTCGCCAAGCCACTCTGCATAATCTACCAACAGTCCTGGCTTACCGGTGTTGTGCCACAAGACTGGAAATTGGCCAACGTGACACCCATCCACAAGAGGGGTAGGAAAGATGATCCTAACAACTATAGGCCAGTCAGCCTGACCTCAGTCCCATGCAAAGTCATGGAACAGATGGTCTTGTGTGCCATTACACAGCAACTGCAGAACAACCACGACATTGGATCTAGTCAGCATGGATTTCGGAAAGGCAGGTCCTGCCTGACTAACCTGATCTCCTTTTATGATCCAGTGACTCGACTGGTCGACGACAAAAAGGCTGTGGATGTTGTGTACTTGGACCTTAGCAAAGCCTTTGACACGGTTTCCCACAATAAGCTACAGGAGAAACTTGTAAAGCANGTCTAGGAGCCACGATGAACTTGTAGACTGTGGATAACTGGCTTAACTTGAGTAAAATATTTCATGAATATGATTTTTATGATTGAAAACATTATAAATATTGCATATTTCTGGAAATATTGCCCCGTGCCTGAGCTAGTGGCAACCTCCAACATCTAATTCTCTCCAGTGAAGATTTATTATCTTCTGAAGACAGTCTGAGAGACTTGGGATTGCTCAGCCTGGAAAAGAGAAGGCTGAAGGGAGGCCTCTTAGCACCTTGCAGTAAGTGGTTACAAGAAAGCTGAAGAGGGACTTTTGACAAGGGCATGCAGTGACAGAACAAGGGGTAATGACTTCAAACAGAAAGGGGGCAGATTTAGATTAGCTATAAAGAAACAATTCTTTACTGTGAGTGTGGTGAGGCACCCGAACAGGTTGCCCAGAGAAGGAGTGTGGATGCCCTATCCCTGGACGTGTTCAAGGCTCTCAGTAATCTGGTTTAGCAGAAGGTTCCCTTCCCATGGCAGCGAGACCTTCAAGGTCCCTTCCAACCCAAACCATTCTATGATTCAATGATTTAATAATTATTTTCATCATTTATTTATTTCTGTGATTCTGTGATTCATATTAGGAAGAAATTCTTCACTGAAAGGGTGATTCACCACTGGAATGGGCTGCCCGGTGAGGGCACCCACACACACCATCCCTGGTGGTGTTTAAGAGTTGGCTGGATGAGGCACTTGGTGCCATTTTTTTAGATGATGAGTGTTGGATAGGTTGGATGTGATGATCTCTGAAGTCTCTTCCAACTTTACTAATACTGTGATACTGTGGTACCAAAAAAGACTAAACAAATAGTCTACAGATGTGCCTAAGATTCATTCTCAGGTCATCATTGCACTAGGACAAACCTACCTCTCCTCCATCCCACAGATTTTGAATTATAACTCTTATCTGGACACTGAGCAGACATAGGGGTGTTTAGATGAATTTTAGTTGAGGTTATGTCGTGGTTTGACCCTGGCTGGGTGCCAGAGATTCACCACAACCTCTCCTGGAGGAGAAAAACTGGAAAATAAAACTAGTCACAGGCAAAAAAGCAAGGCAAACTATAAGTANCTGTACTAAAGTGCATTTCCTCTCTCTAGTCCATAGGTTTACACTATGGTCGGTCCAATTCATGAGCAGCAGCGGGATGCCTGGAAGAACATTTCGACCCCTTCTCTCGTGGGCCTGGGGGCCTTCAATCTCTCAGCCTCTCGACGTAGGTTCTGAACCTGCCCCTACATCTTGCTACTAAATTTTTTTTTTCTCTCCCAAATATGTTATTCACAGAGACGTCTCTATCTCTATAACCTTGAATGCCATGTCAGTGACTGAGCCGAGAGATTAACTGTTAACCCCCTCGCTGCCAGAGCAGAAACCCCCCCCCTCTAAACCATAACAGGTTACTTCAACAAAGAATTGCCATACATAATAAATAATTATTTATTATTAATTGTGTAATAATTTTAATGCTTTTAAAGTAATTTAGGATTTTGGTGGTCATGGTATTTTATTTTACCTGTTCTTCTATTGTGAGTTCACTGAGGTAATTTCTGACCAGTCTTTGAAAGTCTGAAGACGCCTGTGAAATCCAGTTTCTAGAGTAGACTGCTTTTGTTTGAAATGGGTAATATATACTTTAGTGTTTAAAATAGAAATGAGTCAAGCAAATCATATGTTTGCTATTTACAGAAACCTTTTTAAAGGTTTGGGTTTTTTCCCTGTCTAAAGTTATATTAGAAAGAATTTCCACAAAGTTACTTTGAACTTGAATTAAATCTATCATATCTCATCTAAATTTGTCATGAGATTTTAACTATTTCATAGAAATTAAGACATATTTTTAAATAGCAGTGAAAACTTAATTACGATTTGGTATTTAAAGTGTTTTAAGAAATTAATAAATTAGTTATGAATTCAGGATGTTTTGAGCATACCTATATGCTATTCAAAACCTAACCATTTGAAAAAAGTCCATAATGCTCCATAACATAACATGATTAGTAATCCAGAGGATGATAGGTTCTTGACTAGGGCGTGCTCCAGCCCTAATGCAAATGGACTGACCATTAGTCCAGCTTAATACAACACACTGGGACAATTTAATTACATCAAGATACGCGAAATTATGGCAACTGAGATGTGTTCCATTTTCTCTAAAGTAGATACTGTTCTTCAGACTTCAGCATAGTGTCCTGCAAATAAAACAAGCCCAGCTGTCTCTGGTTTAAGTTATGGCTTTTGTGTTTTTTATGTCATGACTGTGTATATTCTTTTTCAGAATAGGTGTGGAGCGCTTATCAGTGTTTTAATGTGTTGAGATAAATATGTCCCAGAAATGGCATTTTGAGTCACAGTTCTCTGATTTTAAGAATGAGAATGAGTTCTTTGGTACCTGAAAAATTCTTTAGTTTATTCAGACCTGTCAAGTTAATGATAACATAAATGTTTCCTTCATGTTAGATGTATGTTTTCTTCATAAACATCCTACTGTCACATTGCTCTCTCAATCCAAATACTGTGTGGGACATTGACAAGATTTATAATTTCTGAACTATCTTTAGACTTTCATAGATTACAACATGAGATTTATGCTACAAAGTAAAAGGGTAGAATCTGTTTCAGCTCAGTTTATACCTTTTCATGTTGTTTTCTGGGAAATATCCCTATTGTCTCAAGTGTCATCCTATATGACTTCCAGTTTTGGAAACTCCATTCTCTTTGTTTTGCTGTGCATTAAGGGTTCCAAAAGCATGGCTCAGATTTCTAAGTCTTGCAGACAAATATTGAATTCAGATTTTTCTATGTAAAAAGCCCTTAAAATATATTTATTTTTATGTTTAAATAAACACATATTTTGTTAATCATCTGGGATTTTGGTTTTTATTTGTAAAATTTGTACAATTGAACCTTCATATAAAATGCCAAAATATGTGACTGGTTTTTAAAATTATTAGTTTTTTACAAATCTATAAAACTTTTTGTTATAAACTTTATTAACAAAAGCAGTAGTTAACAGATATAAAAATAAGTAAGTTACATAACCATGGCAGGCTCCTGCAGTCTTTAGCTTTTCCCCACAAATGACATACACAACATTCTTGGCTGGAGCTTTATTCAAAACACATTTCAAAGACAACTGTAAAACATTAGATCCTTCCAAAGAGCAAATTGACTAATGGGAAGAAACAAGACAGACCTGCTATGCAAGGCAAAAGAAGTCTCTACCTAACCAGAATTCTAGTTTCCAAGAAAACCATCAGCTATAGAACTCAGAAAGAGGTAATTCTTTTCTTAAATTCACTTTCTAACTTTATACAGTCTGCAGTCCTCCTACTGATATCCTTCCTTTCATTTTTTGTGTTCATATCTCTGATGAGTATCTTCCCAAGATATGATATCAGAGAAAATTATAGTCAACCTACAATTTGACTGCTGAATAAAGTCATGGCCATCTTCTAGTCTAAAGATCATGTTCAAAGACAAGAATATTGGCAAGCTTATGTTCTACCATGTAGCAAACCACAAGTTTCTTGTGTTTCAATGCCTTCCTGGTTACTATAGATTTGAGTTTTCATATTTATGCACACATATTCATTCAGAGTTGAAACAGCCTGCATAATAACAATTTTATCCTCTTTTCTGACTCTTAATGCTGATGGATAACTTCTTGTATAGTTTGTTATATTTTAAAACTTACTTGACAGAGCTAATACAAACAATATTGAGGGCAGGGAGAAGAACTCCCAGATCAATCAGTTGAACACTGAATCTTCTATACTTCTCTCAAATATTTCAGACCTTCCACTTGAACTTAATTAGCTCTCTATATTTTTAATTACAATGAGGTCTTGTTAGAGTTCATAAGCATTATTTGGACAATTAATTTTGGGAAGGAAGATTTTCGAAGGAGGCTTCAGTATTAGAGTGAGACTGGTGTCTTGGTGAATAAAAATAATCTCCTTAAGGGAGTACTGAAATTTGTCACTTGAAGATAATTACAGAAATATGTTGCTACCATTTTTGTACTTATGTCCAATTACATGTGCATTATCACTAACAGCGAAAGTTGGGCTGCACTGAACCCAACTTAGGCAGAATTCTACGTGTGTAACTGCCTTAATGTTGATTATGATTCTGATTTAGTTAAATTATTTACTTCAATTTATCCTGTAATTTTTGTCAAATGCAGTTGGGAACTTTTCCCCCTTCTGGATAAGGCATTATGAGCCACTTTTGTTTTTACAAAACTTCTGGGTTTAAAATTAAACTAAAGATCGATGAACTATGAAAGAAAATTCATTTATTTGATAAATGCTGTATAATCATTAGGGTGTTCTGTATAATCACAAAAGAATGATCTTTGCCTGCTCAGTTACATTGTGTCTTTTAACCAGTTAGTCAGTCACCTAGCACTGATATACACTGTAGTGTAAATTTTCCACAGATCACAATGATAAAAGCCACCTTATGATTATCATCTTATTCTAGTGATTGTGTCTACTCACATGGAGACAATTAATATCAGTAGGCCATGTGGAACATCATTCTGGGAAGATGCGTTAATGGAAAATTCCATAAGCCTCAAGGTTTTTGTTTGTGTACTTTGGGGTGGGATGGAAGAAGACAGGAAGCAAGAGGGTATGGTAAAGACAAAGGGCTTTTTATAAAATCAAATACTCTAAATATCTTTAAATACTGTCTGAAAAGTTGTAGGACATGTTTGTTTTGTAATTATTATGAAACAAAAAGAAACAATTTGGAGATTTGTTTCTGTCAGATGAAAATGTTATCTCAAAATGTTTTGATTGTGCTGGTGGTATTGTATAAATTAAATATTTTTCAGATACATATTGGAATTTCTTAAATTTAATACTGTTTGGATGTGAAGACTTGGCTCCAGACTATCTCAGTCGATGTGATTTAATTCCCACAATCAAAATTTTTGGATTACAGTCTCCTATACCACGGTACCGCGGGTCTTGTTCATCTCCTGTGAAGCCCTCCGTCCACTTAGAGTGGCAGCTCATTAATATGCAAATTTGCCCTTCACACTCACACGGACCCCTGGCACTCCAGTGCTGTTTTGGCACAGCCCTGCTGCGTTTTGGTGTGTGTGTCGGTGCTTCCTGGTGCCTGCAGCCACCCCACACCAGGAAAAACCCCTTTTCCACTCCGCCAGGAACACTGGTGTGGGGGAGACGTCCGCTCCACTGCCCCAGTGTCTCTCTGGGTGGGTAGACTTGGTCCATGCTCGGAGTAGACAAGTATGTCTTAGAGAGTCATATGAGAAAGTCTCAGACACCACATCTACCCCGAGAGTGTGTACATCTTCCATAATTGCATGCAGCCTCTTCACTCCACGTGGAGCAGGGCATGTGAGTATGAAACAAGGGGTTAAAAATGGATGGCAAATCTGGACGGGGGCTTTTGGCACCCGACAGGGCAGGGGACACTGCTGTTCCTCTTTCCTTGGCTCTTGGGCCAAAAATAAACTTTTCTGTTTGCAAGCAACTACCTTGAGTCCTCCAACTGATTTTCCTTAAATCAGATTGATTTGAATATTCACAATGGTCTAATTTGAATATTCATGCATGTCAGGTTTTGCATGCACAGTTGCGAAATGAGCCTCCTTAATCGCTGAAAAAATCACACCGCGAAGATGTGAAGGCACTATCTGGGGGATGCGAAGTGGAAGAGGGCTCACTGTATATTTATAAATAATACGCATGATTTGGATGGTCTCCTTTTTTCCTTTGTATGCTCTTAAATACTGAGATTAAGTAGGAAGATTAAGCTCATCTCATATCCTCTGGGATCATATGAGGGCATGCTTTTGTTCACTTTTAGCGAAGCAAGATCTATTTGCAAAAATAATGAGAATAAAGTCAGAATAGACGGGAACAATGCATGTAATTTACTTCAGTTCTTATTGAATAGCTTTACCAGTTTTCCTAGCTGCAGCAGGCATTGAGGTTGTTCACAGTTTCACAAGAGGTCCTTCTTGATTGTAGATGATACTAAAACATCCAATCATTTGAGATTCATTTCTCTTTAACTCTCTTACATAAGTTGCTTCCTACCATTCTCTTAAAGACAGAATCACTGATTTGAAGCAGGAAAAAAGTAGCACCCACTGTAGAAATGCATTTGAAAATATTACATCATGTATGTCAAACTAGCTACTGAAGCAAATATAAATAAAAATTAGTTTCTCTCTTACAGATGTTACCTCTTTTAAGATGAAGAATAATTGGTATTCAGATGTGATCAACATTTCCATTCTCCTAGTAACAAGTAAATTAACAAGACATCTACTGAGTTTTCTTAAGACACAACTTCTAAAAAGAACTATTTTTTCTTGTCTCTGGAATACAAATCTTCATTCATGGGAAGCTGTGTTGATGACTTTAGGTAATGGAGGACAATATGGAACAGGTGTATGTTTAACAAATACCCTTCCTGAAGGCTTTGGAAGCCACAGGCCTTCAGTGAAGAAGGAAAAGTAGTCTGAAGAGTCTTTTCAAGTCTTTTAACGTTTGTTGGTTAAATTTCAGTTTCGTTAAAGGTTCATTTATACCATACCAATCACCATAGCATCTGATCTCCTTCCAGTAGTGCATTAGGCAATATGACAAATGTCTGTCACATTTTAGTTCCCTCTTCCTCTCCCCAGGGGACAAATGCTAAATGAATATAGATGCACAAGGATAAATTCAGATCTGCTGTAAGTAATTGTGATTCCATTGATGTCAGTGGAGTTGCACCCTACTACTTTTGATTTGAAACTGGAACAGAGAACCACATTGTTCTTTGTAAAATAAAAATAATCAGTATGTGAAAATGTTTCCAAACATTTCAATTATATTATCTAGGTCATATTCTGCTCCCAGTTAAAGCTATACAAATCTATTTGATTTAGTGACATTACACAACTGTTAATGGAGTCAGTCTTTATATATGCACACAGCTTACAAATACGTATCTGTGATTGTTAGACACACATTTCTAGATGTACAGAGGTTGACATACAAAACTGCAAGTTTGGCCTTCTGTCTTTTAACAAATAGGCTAGTGGGATAACAAGCCTTTGGATAAACTATCTTTTGCAGTTTTTGTGTATTCTCTGTATTTTCAATTGAAAATAGAAAATATTTTTCTAACATAATTTTGCAGGTCAGCTGCTTAGGATTTACTATGGTTTTATGAACCACACGTATATCATTGAACACAGTTTGAGGTTTACCAAGATAGGATATAATTTTGATCCAGTCCATCTTGGTGTTTTAGACTCTATCTCAGAATGAATGAGCTATAGCATAAAATTGCCAAACCCACAGATGTTTCTTTTTAATTTATCCATGGAAAATGACTGATGGAAAGCATAGATAATCTTTAAAAATAGTTAGGATACATATGAAAGTAAAACACATAAGTTACTATAAAGTAAGTATGTAGGATTTCACTGTTTTATGACTAAAGGTTTCCCAAAAATGATGGGTAACATGATGGCTTACTTTGCTAAGAAGAAGAAAAATTATGTTATTTTTCATTGCTCTTGTGTGAGTTTTGAACTGAACCGACTAATGTACTACATTAATGTACTGTATTTTGCAAATAAAAAAGAATTTCCTTTATGTGTAGTATAGTCAGTCAACCTGAACTTTAAGATTTATTTATTGATAAGTCACACACTTGTACGTGCTACTATCTCTATTTTTTAAAAAGTGCATAAATTCTGATTTTGTTTAATTCCCTAGAAGAAAAGAATAGGCAATTTTTTTACTCTCTTTCTCTTCTTTCTCTTAGACTCATACACAGACCCTTCATCAAACCATATTCCTTTTATCATGACCACTTGCAATTGGCAAGCTTGAGTACTCACTCACTGCTGGCCTTGCAGCCAGGCAGAGCTGCCAGCAGATGAAACATCTCCTTGCAATAGAACCTGCTGCCTTGAGCAGTCCCTCACTCCAGTAGAGGATGAAGCTTCCCAGCACTTCTGCATCTGAAGAAGAATTCTCACTATAGTCTTGGTTGTTCCTGTTTGTACTAAAATATACTAGAAAACTGCTATTAGCAAATTGCACTATGGAGTCAAGACCTCTTGACCAGAACTTTCCAGATCTGTTGCTGTTATGTTCCATCTCTGTATTATAGCAAGGCCTAAATATATTATGGTTTTTCTATTGTCTCTCGACGTTTCGGGAACTCAGGGGCATGGTCCGGAAAGAGGTCCTTCCACAGGTTTGGAGTGCTATGGATTTATTGCGGGTAGGTCTTGCAACAGTGTAAAGATCGAATTCAATTTTTACTGCAGTAAGTGAAAATTTCTGTAATTTTAAAGGCCTTTGGTTTATGAACGGCACTAATTTAACTAGATGCAACTGGAACACTGAAAATTCTATTCATAAGAGTTTTGACACAAAGAATTCATAAACTCCAAGCTCTGTTCCTGAGGAAGACTTCCTATGGAGATTCAAAAGATTTCTATGGAGGTCTTTTACAAGAGAAGGACATTTTTCCCCAGAGAAATACTACATGGAGAAATTATAAATGGTTGTGTGCTGGAGAAGAACAAGACAAAAGCTATGAATATTATTGCTGCCTTCTTTGTCTTGGCTCTGGGTGATTTGCAACTTTCAAGTTCCTGACTCAAGTGTCTTGAGCTTATCTTTCATGATGAATATTACTGTGTTTTCTAGAGACAGAAATTTGTCACACTCTTCCATCACTTGTAGTCTTAGCTGGATTTTTGTCTAATATGCTTTTAGTTACCTACCATGGAGGAATTCATTGAATCCTATGTTGAACTATTATTGATCATAAGGGGTGGTCCTTTCCCCAGATTTTGGCTCTAGTCCTCTTAGCTGGGAGCAAGGCTTAATAAAACTGAAACAATAAATATCTTATATCTACATAACACTTGAATCCAAAAAGAGTTTAAAAAGCAAGGATGAATTCATTTACCACTGAAATGCCAGCCACCTCTGGGGTGGAACACATGGTTCTTATTTTCACAGAGCTAAGCAGCTGTTTAACAGTACAACACAACAGCACATTATAGTTTAAGTCATGAAATGAATAATAATACTCTATTCAATTGAAATGTAAGATTAAACTTAGATGGGGGGAAATAATTGCCCAAATTGGTAAAACTATCAGAACAAAAAGACTAACTCTGCTATTTTGGCACAGTGGGCCACAAAAACACTAAGGACTGAGTGTGGCAAGGAACATAATTTTTCATTACATCTAAGAGGTGTTATCCTTAGTTAGATTAGATTTTCTTCAGCAAAGTGATTTCATGTTTAAAAATGTCAGTCCATCAATACTCAGCCTTTCTGTGAAAAGTTTAGACAGGAGAGTTTTATTGGAGTCTACTGTGGAATTTCTGATCAAAAAGATATTGAGGCAGTGCCACTAGTAACCTGACTGTTATGCACATCTCCCAGGACGTGTGAGAATGCAATTCAAGTTCCTGTTTAGATTACTTCATAGCATAGAGTTGGACCTGGATTTTCTACATCCCAGAGGAAAGTCCTTAATTACTGGACTTGAAGCTATTCTGATTATGTTCTCTTATTTTCCCATGGAAAAAAAATAAATTAAGAAAAAAAAGAAAGGTCTTGGGTTTGGCTTAGTGTAGGATGTGAATTTTGCAATTTCAAAAACTTTCCTGGAACAGGAAAGTTATTTTCCACCCAGTTTACCTCCTGCTGCAATATATTCCTTTGCAACAAGACAAAAAGTTACTGAATTTACTGCAGTATTATCTTACAGGGAAGACAATCACTCTGTAAGATTCATATGGGGTTATATTACAGTGTAATGTTTCGATGTATTCAGCTATGTAGCGTAAAAATTAGGCTGGATAATCCAAAAATTTAATCTGGAAGTGCAAAAATTTCTAATTAAAGAAATCGACTTTTAAAATATATTCTCAATAATAATAAAATGAGCAGATATCTCTGTGCTCTTAAAGCAAAGTTAATAATCCCCTCAAGGACTTATTTACACTAGCCAGTAGGTGGACACCACAAGATAGGCAGTTTTGTCCTCATTCCTTCAAGGATTAGTAACGGGACCATGGCTGGTAGAGAGACCTTTCCGCATTCTTCTCTTTTGGGCAGGTTAAGGAGTCAGAAGATACTTTTGTAGTGAAGGATGTGTTATCTTCTACTTTTAATACTTACTTCCACAACCTTTATGCTCTTGTAGATGTCTGTCCTGATACTGGTAAAGTCTTTGTCAGTAAATCAGAAAATAGATTTAAGACTCTTCACATGTTTCAAATACCTTCAGGTCAGATGTCACAAAATTTTACCCCCAATGAGCAATGTTGGATTTGATTCCATGATGATCTTCCATTCTATATCAATGCACTGAGCCTTCGGATCTAATGAGGTGTATTGATTCCTGCAGGTTTCCAATATTTATTAATCTATCAGATTATTTAGTTTCTGTTATATTACAGGAAGAAGTGGGACACAATTTTAAGGAAATGTCTGTTACTTTCAGCAATATAATTTCTTCCTGGTTTATGGACACTAAATGTTGAGCCTAAGAATTGAGAAGTCAATGAACACATGTCACTAAGATTTGGATGAGCTCAAAATATTTGTGCAGTCCTACTGGCAAGGAAGCCTAGCATTGAAGAAACTTGAGTCTAAAGATTCCTCAAGTCTCTCGTTCTCTTAAGACCAACTCTTATGAAAGTCAATGGGAGGCTAATTTCCGACAAAATTAATCACTGCATATTAATGGTTATTCAGAAAATTTAATTGTTTGGTCTTTGAGGAAGACACTGACCCTTTCTATTGTATTTGAACCACAGAAAGAGCTCCAATGTTTTCAAACAAGGTAGGAATAGTAGTCTGGGGGTTGGGGGAAAAAATCCCACTTCAGTAACAAAAAAAATTATCACAAAGATTAGTCAAAGAAGAGTAATAAAAAATAGTAGCATACAGAGCTCCTCAACATAAAATTTATTTTTAGTCTGATTTGCCAGATACTGAGGCCTTTATGGTTAAACAAAATTAAATGGCAGTCATCATGTGTATTCTCACACATATACATAATGTAACATATATGAAAAATCAATACCAACTTAAAAATATATTAGATGCTCTTGTTAAGAGTAAACAAGCATTGCCTTGTTTGGCAGAATTTTCAAATGCATATTGCTTCCTTTATTTATTTTTTTATTACAATAAAAATGTGGGTTTTATTAAACCTATTGTTATAAAGAAATTAAGCCCTGAAATCTGCCAGCGTGGCTTTTTTCCCATAAAGCGAGGGAAAAAAGCCCTCCTGTTTTAGATACTTGAAAACATTAAGAATCTGAAAATGAAAAGACCAGCCTTTGCGTAGCAAATTACTCCATAAAAATAAAAAGAATTCTTCTGTGTGAATTCAAATGGTTTGAAAGCAGAACATAACACAAGAGAATAGCGTGCATGGTCATAAAGGAAAACAGAGGGTTTAAGTCAATCTTTATAGATGTATTGGAGCCATTCAGGAAGAAAAATAATAAAAAATATATAAATTGGAGTCTATTTCCCAGAGATTTGGTTCTGATTCCCCTTCTTCTGGGGCAAGGATTGATTTCTTGAGCCTGCACTTGTAAAGCAAATTCCAAGAAAATCCTTACAAAAAACCTTTTTCTTGTCCTGTTCCTTGACTTTGAGCATTATGGACAAAATTTTATAGCTTTGCATCTGTATTAAGGTGTATGACTTGCAAGGCCTAATCTTCCCAACTTTACTACTCAGAGCACTTACTTTCTCCTTTCATCCTCTGCTCTGATTTAACTTACACTTCATACTACACCTTATTATTCCCTTGTGTGCATCTACATGTTGTTATTATCAATAATTCTGTATAGCAGGTTATACATAACTCAATGACATCAAGTTGTGCTTGAATTCTGTTGTTCAAGGTACTTCACAAATTCCTAATGCAAGACAATCCTTGCTCCAAAGACCAAAACGTTAAAGTGAATAGAAGATTGAATTATCAGATGGGTGAAAAGACCTAATAATTAGATATGTAGCAACATACAGATAATGTAAATCTAAGTGAAGGAGAAGTTTCTGGAAGAAGTCAAAATATGAAAAGTCTTTGCAGCTTGGGATAATTTTTGTTCAAGATTTGTGTATAAACTTAGTGCTTGTGTGCATTTCCTGACCATGAACTGAATTACTGTAGTGTCCTGCTTTATCATGATGCAGCTGCACTCAAGTTTAAGCAAAACCGCCAATATTCCAATTGATATTAGGAGGAAAATTTTTAAAAAGAAGAAACAATATGGGCACCCACCTTATCTCAGGTACAATTACTGAAAATTTTAGGTGACTGATCCCTGGTATCCTCTGTAGTCTGGCTCCATTTTACCCCAGACAGTATTGTTGATACTATTGGTGATTGCAGAAACTCTGGGTTGGTGCATAGCTTTTTCCTGTATATTCTGGTGTTTTGAAATGGCTGGAGATACCAGTCAGCAGAGAGGTAAAAAAAACCTTTTTGTATTACAAAAGGTCCTGCCTAGGACCCCGCCAAAATCTGGGTATTCCTGGCTGCCATAATAAAGCTGTAGATATTTGAGTAAAATTAGAAGAGACCTGTGGTTGCTTTAGACTGCCCAACCCATGCTCTGCTCTCAGTCTAGGATATTTAGTAAGGCACTATAGTCAAGCTACCACCCATGTCTGTAGCAGAGAGCACATTGGGAAGTGATATTGGCAGTCATTGTATATTATTCTGCTTGTTTAGTAACTTTGGAAGTCTGTCTGCTTTCAGCTGGTTGTCATCTCATAGCTGAAAGCAGTCTTTGATGTGAGTCTGAAATAATGCTTTTATTCACCACCCTTCATCTTCTGCAAAATGTTTTATCTGTGTTCATGACACAACTGTGGAAATGTTGACCTGGAGTTTCTACAGTCAGACGTTATAAAAGGAAAATACACAGGTCCTTATATTTGAGGAAGTATGGAGATATAGACAAGGATCTATTAAGAGTTTTCTTCCCATATAAGGTAAAAGTAGGGACTTTTAGAGGTTGTTGACCAGGGTAGTGGAAGGCAAAGACGCTACTGAGCTGAACTTAGATGAATGGCTTTCAAGGAAGGAAGCACCAGCGGCAGTGAGAAGAGCTCATGGGATCCAGATTTAACCAAATCTGATGAAGGCATCTACAGTATTCCCTTGTGGATCTAATTTTGGGATAGAACAAAGATGACATAGAACCAAAATTTTTTTACTTATGGGCTGAACTTGTGATTGTCCTAGAAGTGAGGAAAACATTCCTGGGCAGGATTAGCCTGGCTCTACTCTTGAACAGTTTTGTACTAGCCAATTCATAAGATGCTCTTTTCATCTCATATAATATGTCCATATGTATTATCCTTTGCAAGACAGAGGAAACGGAACTTAGATGAAATTCAGTCTCAAAAACAATGGGGATGTTCTAGTGAGTGTGGTGGCCCACCCAGATTTTGGAACTCTCTAGTTAGCAGTGTGAAGAACATGCATTAGTATGGGAAAGGTAAATTTTGATTAAATAACTGAAGTCAAAGCCTTACTGCTATTCAAGCTGGTCTAGGGGGCCTGGTGAATTCTTGGTATCATTTTCATGCAGAAATACAGAGCCAATGTTTCAATCTGGCTTAATATCTCTCAAAACAGATGACAAACATCAAAGAGAACATATAATCTGTTAATTAGGTCAGCTACTTTGGGCTGGGGAAATTGATTGTATTGAATTTCCTACACATCCAATTACTAGATTTTCAATCTCTTGTAAGTCACCAAAGGTGTAAGTCACCTTTAGATCATTTATATGTATGGATTCATTACAAATGTCAAAAAATCTTAAAGACAAATTTTTCTTCCTGGCAAGGTAATTCCTAATACTTAAACTAATTTTGGCAACCTCATATTGGCTGACTCAGAGTGTGTGATCCTTTGACCTCTTTTTCATCCTTGGATGTAGCTCAAGACCATGCTAATTGTATATGGAGTTGCTACACCTTGTGAGATGTAGAATTGAATACTTGCTTGCATGCATCCAGCACAATTCAGGAGGAAAATGGCTATTTTGTTAAAGCCATCATCTTGGTGTGAAACAACGGAACTATAGAGTAATTCTGAATTAAAGAGAACACAGCAAAAAGGTGCTGCTATAGTGAAGGACATCACTTCCTCATTAAGGAATAAACAATGGAAAGACACATGGCTTACAAAATTATAAAACTGGGAAGAATTTTAGGCTATCATTACTTCCCTGTTGGAACAGAATCCAGGGAGCAAAGACAAGGCTGTCTTTTGTCTGAAGAGTTCCAAATTGCCCCTAAAAACTCTTACAAATCGCAATTTCATAAATCACAAGTGTCATATATGAACAAAATTATTGCCTGTTAGGAACATGATACTTATTTATGTACTAGGAAAATAACAAAGTGAGAGTACTAGAAATTCTGGTTGAATGTCTCTGGTATGTGCTGCTGCCTTCATCAAAACCAGAGAGAGTACTTTGTGGGAAAGAAAAGGAGAAGAAACAGCAGAACAGAAAATTTAGATGTTAATGTGCAGTTTTCCGGTTTCTTTTCCTAGAGATTCTAGCATGATTAAGATGAGTAGACATTCCTTGGACAGAGGGCAAACTTTTATAACCAGGCAGGACCCTGACATTCTGAAAGAAGACAGTACTTTTGAAAAGGAAGCTTTGAGTCTGGATATGACATAACAAATGGCATTCAGTTCTCTACTGTGACTTTTTAAAAACTGTGGCATGTCAACATATTCTGAGTTTTGAAAAATCTTGTGGCCATATACACATGTACATAAATATACACGAACACCTGAACATTTTTTTTTTGTATTGTCTGTCCTAGATTCATTAAGAACTCTATCTGTGTGCTTATCTTTGTGCCAGACTTGAAGAATCCTTTGTACAGGGTATTGACAACAATTGAAAAAATCTGTCTAGATGCCTTGTATAAGTACAATTCAATTATGTTTTTTTCTATGAATACAGGTATTTTGTAAACCCTATTTTGAAAGGAGGCTGAACTTACTCAAAAATTTGCAAAATTATCTGTCTTTGCTCACACCACAGCTTCACTATTCAGAGCTAAAGTAAATGACTTCCACAAAAGCAGGTAAAACTGCTTCAGTCTATTCTCAGAGGAGTGTTTTTATCTTTATAGAATCCATTGGCAGCTATTAACAAAACTAAAAATATTTACATCCAGGTTGTAAGGCGCATTTCCTCAGTCCTATAGCAGATAGAGAGACAGTTTTATGCTGTGGGTGTTGCAGACCACTTGACTATCAAGCAGTTTAATGAAACTAAAGTCCTTATTTAAGGACAACAGCCATATATACTTCTACAACTGGGCTACGTGAATTCTCCTCAGTGTTTATTATTTCATTGCAACGTAAATGTCTTATTTTTTTCCCTTTCTTTATTTCATATTGAAATATAATTCCTTAGTGGTTAGACAAATATAATAGGACCTCATTAAGTCCAATTTTCAAGAAAAGAGTATCCACAAAAAGGATGTATCTGGAGTATATAAGAGAGTGTCAAGTTATATTTTTGGAAAGTTACTCCTCAGGAAGTACTAGAAGAGAATGATTTGAGAGAAGCAGTCAAACAAAATTCTTACACATGCTCCATAGTAACTGGTTATGTATTTCTTTTATTTTTACCCTGCAAGACAACAGCAGGCTCATTTGCTGTCCACAATATTTTTGAGAAGCCATCAAAGGCCATCAGACAACTAACCACAGTATTCAGATTAGTTTCCCAACAAGAGAAAAAGAAGTAATTGAACTATAGAGTTGAAAGTAGCTGAGTGAGGACATTGAGGACAGCAAATTGAAACAACACAATTAATTTGGGGACATTGTAAAAAATTGACTTAGAATAAAATATTTTTATTAGCTGAATGCAACTAAATACTTGACTGTTTTAACTAATTCTAGTGAAATAAATTATTAATTAAAAAGGTACGTAATACATCTATGTTGGAAATAATTTGCCAATTATGTTAAGTGTAATAAGAAGATGTGATGACTTTTTTCCTTCCTAAAATAAAAAGTTTTCTATGTATTGTCTAGTTGTAAATGAAAGGCAACAATAAATATATTATGTATAAGTTCAGTTATCTTCAACTTTTCTTAACAAGCTGATCTGACTTATAGGTTTGTATTCACTGTGAGTAGGATTCATTCAAATCCTGTAGGTCTGAAAATCAGAGTGAAAAATATACTGAGGTATTGAGATAATCAAAAATTGTGGATGATAATTATAGAGAAGTGAAGGAACATTCGCAGGGTAACTTAAAACATAAGTAAAAGAGTTTCTTAATAGACAATTAATTCTTCTCAATACAACCTGAAGTAGTATATCAAAAAACTGCAAACTAGCGTGGATATTGCATCATGTTATTAGCCATAAGTAATGAAACACATTGTATACAGCATACACACAAGAAAGCAACATATCTCTTCCTCAACCCTTTCTGAGTTGTAAATTGTGAATGAAAGGAAGATTGATGCTTTCCTTATAGTTAAGTTTCCACATTAAATATAGAAATTGGTTATGAAATCATTTAAATGATAAACACCAGTTAGGACATTATGTTGTGTCTTATTAAAATGTATTTGGCACTGTTCAAATTTAGTTTGCCAAGTAATCTGCCTGAACATTAATATCTGATGTACTAAGGACTCTGTAGTGGCTTTGCTTGGAAGAAGGTATAACAAACTTTCCAGGCTTTGATTACATATTAACCAGTGGCTTGTAGAACAGATACTGACAGAGGTGATGAGAGCTTCTTAAATACAGATGTTTCCAAATACATAAAAATGATCCAAGAGTATGAAGATCTCCTGTAACTCCAGAAATATTTTGAAAAGCACAGTGAGACGTTTGCCAAAGATTTAGACATTGACAAATAGTCTCCATTGAGCATGTGAGTTCACTGCTATTCAGCCATTCGGCCAAGCCGCTGGGAAATGGAGACTGTTCGTAAGTACTGGGAGCAGTAGAACCGTCAGACTCATTTGGTCACGTTTAAAATGAGATCATGGGGCTTGATCTCATTCAAAATACAATTATTTTTGGTTTGGGTGTGACTTGAGGTTTGAATGTCAGGAAATACAGAGGAAAAAAGGAGGGTGGAGGAGCAGAAACTGGGAATTTTGAAGTAAAATAAGAGAAAGACAAAACAATTAGCACAGATGGCATGTTGGTCTCTACTTACTGAGTCAAAAGTAAGTTTGAAATGAGCAAAAGAAATAATGCTTTTAATTAAATGTGCTCCTTATATACTTGGTTAAACTCGCTTGCACATCAAGAGAATTTAGACCCTTGCTGAGAATATGTCTTCAACTAGGCCTTATCAATGCCACCTCACAGCCACAGTTGTCTTTATAGCTACTGTTGTGTTTATAGCAGAGATATTGCATAGGAACCCAAGGGGGAGCTTCTCTGGCTTCTGTAGTTGCATTTGACTTTCAACAGCAGACGTTAATCTCTTCTCTGTGGTGATCAGTGACAGAACCCAAGGGAATGTTCTGAAGTAGAGTCAGGAGATGTTTATGTTGGATACGAGAAAAGGATTCTTCATGTTGAGAGTGACTGGGCACTGGAACAGGTTACCCAGGGAAGTGATCACAGCGCCAATCCTGACAGTTCAAGAAGCCTTTGGATAATACTCTTAGGCACATGATGTGACTCCTGGGGATAGTTCTGTACAGGGCTAAGAGCTGGACTTGGTGATCCCTTCCAACCCAGCATATTCTGTGATTCTGTGAACATGCAATGAGGTTTTGAAAGTTCTCACCTACACACAGACGTGCACCTATGCCAAAATTGGAGGCAGTATAACATCCACTTAATTTTTAAAGAGGTAACATTGGTCTTACATTGGGCAGGTTTATTTTATTGTATGGTCTAAGGGTGGAGTCTTTTAGCTCTGGGGATCAAATAATTGGGGTGAAATTAACCAAGTGCTTAGAGATGTTCTACCAAAGTAGAGGCTGATCTTTGTGCAATTAAGGGAAACTCCATAAGCATTCTTACTGAGATCTGACCAACCACAATGAGTCATTAGTTTTTTGTGACAATAGGTAAGTACACAAAAGAAGGGAAAAAAACAAGACAAGAAAATAAAGTAAGAATGCAAAGATGATTTAGTTGGTTTAATACTTTGATACTCATCTTTAAAATCAGATTATTAAGAAATCTTATAATTTGGAGGAGATTTGTTATGATTTGAAATTTCTTTCCATAAACATCTTTACTTTTTTGGCCAGGTGTTTGGCAGTACACCCACTGAAGGAAAAGTCAGACTTGACTGATTCCTGTTCTGTGGTGTTACACATTATTTTGACAGCCCAAGGAGGTGTTCTGGTTCATTATGTTTTCTGTTCTTCACCTGTTTCTGACAATCTGTTTTGGAAGGTTCGGCCCAATACCATTATTCCATGGATGGTAGCTGATGCAATGAGAGGCAGTGACGCAATTTCTTCTATGAACCACTGTTCATCAGATAACATTGTACCTCTCTCTTGCCAGCCCTTCTCCACCACTCAGCACCTAACTGTGGCTGGATAGCAACAGGTAGGAAAAGCCAAATGGTAACAGGAGTATTGAGTATCATTGTTAGGCATATCCCTAGTTCTTATTGCATATTTAGTTGGTAGACAGTCCTTTAATTCCTGCATGGTTATATGCTGGAGGAATGTGCTCCACTGCAGAGCTGCAGTTTGACCTACACCATGATCTCTTCAGGCTGGACAGAAATGAGAAATGAAATGTCGAATAAAATCTACATTTTGGACTTGCACACAAGAAAACCCTGCAGGTCTATGGATAACATGGAAGCAGAAGAGAATATTTGTGCTTTTCTAGTGTTCCTGTAACTGACTGGTGAGGCTCTTGGAGGTGAATGCAGTAGGTACAGTCTAGGTACAGGACTTCACACTAGTTCATCCTGCTCTCTGCCTTGAGCTAGGCACAGCTCTTAGGATTTTGCCATCATCTACTACTTACTTCTGTGATTTTGGTGTCATATAACCTTATCATGTACAGGCAGCAATGAAGATCAGTTAATAGAGATAACTTTGCATCTATAGGCAAAATGTCATTTAAGCACAGTGTTGAAGTGGGAAGATGGAGAGGTTTCCATTGATCTACTTTTTGAAGCTGCGTAGCCCTTTTCCCAAAGAAGTTAGAACTTGTCATTGATAAATGATATTCTGTAAATCCCAGAATTAATTATTTAAACTCCATTAGCTTAATAATAGTATGCAATAAGTCTGCCTGCCTTCTTTGTTTTTTCTTTATATTAAATTGGTGTTTTGACTGATCTGAGTTATTTTAACACAGAATAAAAGTAGGTCTTAGGTCAGGAGCCTGCAAAAACCTTACCACCCTTTATATGCTCATGATAATATTTTGTATTGAGGGTGAATATTCATAACAACTCACTGCTGAAAATGAGGAATCCCACTTGCTTTTTCTTTCTCTTTAAATCAACCTGCTTTCCTCTCCTGGTCTACCATCACTTACTTTACTTCTAACAATCTTTATTACTTCTACTTTAATTCTAACAATCTTCACATCTTTAAAATGACAGTTCTGTTCAACAAGAAAACTCATAACTCTTTGTCTTTTTTTTTTCTGATGACTCTTTTAATGTGGGTTAATTTTGTATAAGTGTA
>WEKX01021562.1:16172-51660 GCA_013390025.1 Pitta sordida
GCTAGACCATGTCACTAAGCTCCTCGTCCAGTCTTCTCTTAAACACTTCCAGGGATGGCGACTCCACCACCTCCCTGGGCAGCCCATTCCAATATACAATTACTCTCTCTGTGAAAAACCGCTTCCTAACATTAAGATTAAACCTCCCCTGGCGTAGCTTGAGGCCGTGCCCTCTCGTTCTGGTGTCGTCAGCCTGGAAGAAGAGGTCTACACCCATCTGGCTACAACCTCCCCGCAGGTAGTTGTAAACAGCAATGAGGTCCCCTCTGAGCCTCCTCTTCTCCAGGCTGAACAGTCCCAGTTCCTGTAGTCGCTCCTCGTAGGGCCTGCCCTCCAGTCCCTTCACCATCCTCGTTGCCCTTCTCTGGACCCTTTCAAGCAGCTCAACATCCCTCTTAAACTGGGGAGCCCAGAACGGCACACAGTACTCAAGATGAGGTCTGACCAGCGCTGTGTACAGGGGAAAATTATGTTTATGAATAGTCAGCTGAAGACCACACCTCTGGCTTTGGCAGACTTCACCCTCTCCTTCTGTTAGCCCCCCATCCTGTGACACAAAAGGTAGTTATGTCTGTCTTGTTGGTGGTACTCCCTGAGCCAGCAGCCGCTTCTAGTGATTAGTGACAATCACATGAATGTAGGGAAGGGGAACAGTTTTCAATGAGTTTCAATCATCTCCAAACAGCTGAGGCCACTCTAAACCTTTGGGTGAAACCGGCCCTGTGCCTGTCTCTACACGTGTTCATCACTTGCTCTTTTTGGTGATTAGAATTATGTGACAAACTGCAGGACTGCATAATAAAATAATTATGAGTCTCTGAACTACTTTTACAAATAAATATGAAATTTGTTTTCACAAACTAAACGCCCTAGGTGCACTCTAGAGCCCATGAGAAACAGGAGTTATGAAAAACTTTTTTTATAATCTCTGGAATCTGATGTTAGTGCCTTGAGAAAGAAGTCCTTCACTCCCAAAGGCATAACACTCACAGAATCACAGAATATTTTGAGTGGGAAGGGACCTACAGAGATCATTGAGTCTAGTTCTTAAGTGAATGGCCCATATGGGGATCAAATCTATGACCTTGGTGTTATTAGCACCGTGCTCTAATGTACGGAGCTAATCTCACTGTTACAGTGTTATTTCAACTCATAAAAAATAATAAAATTAATGTCTTGACATCTAATTCTACAAAGGTTCAGTTTTGTGTGAGGTTATGATGCCTTTCTGCACCCCTCAGCACTCCTAATAATTAAGAACCCTGGCATGCCGGGGTGGGAGGTCAAGTTCTTATTGTTTGCCTGGCTTGGAGTGTGCATTGCATCCTGCTTGCATCACCTGCTTGCCCGGCCCATAGGGAAATCATGGCAGGGCCAGCCTGCCCTCTTTTGTCCGCGGCCTTGGGCCTGGCGGGGCTGTTTGGTGTGGTGACGGCTGTGCAGGGACACCTGCGGGCCCTGCGCCACCCTCGGTGCCTGCTATGGAGAGAATCATGTGACCCGACCTAGCCCAGAGTCATTCACCAGCCCAGAGCTCCTCCACCAGTCCAGGCACCCCACTGTCACTGTCCACCAGCAGTCCTCCAGATGGTGGGATCCCACATCACACATAGGGAAGAGCCAAACAGTCCCTTTGGGTGAGGAATGNGGCCATCTTACCTTTCTTAGCTTGCTTCCAAAAATACAAATAGAATGTCACCAGTTTAGGTTACAAGTGAAGGTGGGCACCTTAATGTTCATGCAATTCTTTCCACAAATGGAAAGGAAATAAAAATCTTTAAGGATGGACCGAAAAGAACACAGAAAAGCAGAATTTGCATTATTGGTAATCTTTCTCTGTTGATTTTTACCCTCTTTATTCAGCTCCGCCTCTTTTTTTTTCCAATTAAGGAAAAAGAATAAAGGATAGGAGAGAAAAGAGAGTAGAGATAGAGCTGAATAGAGGCAAAAAGAAATGTAAAGAAAGGATGTGATTTTCAGTGTCATAGGGAAAGAAGAGTCTTGGAGGAAAGGGGAAAATCAAAGACATTGCAATAAGCAGAATATTTCCCCTCTGAACTTTGGTAGCAGTTACATCAAAGTAGTAACTGTTCCACTTGCATGTTCTTAAAATTCCTTTACCTAAATTGTATGTCAACATGCACTTCTAAATTTTAATTATATCAAATACATCTTTGTAAGTAAGATAATTTTATGCATACAGAACTACAATATTCAAAGACATAATTAAATTTTAAAGGGATTTTAGCTTCCTTCATAAATCAAGATTAAATTATATGTTGGCTAAAACCACTCAGCAAGTATATTTTTCTATAACTTGCAGTAGGAAACCCGCAGACTCTACATCTTTAAAGAATGTTGTAATCTTAATTTGCTTTCCAAGAAACCTACTAACTTACTCTGAATGTGGACATGATGATTATGCAAAGAAATTTTGCATCCAGAAAACATTTGAGCCAAATCAAAAGTGTATAATGATATTTGAGATTTAGGATAGACAAAATGAGTGCCTAGCAAAACTAAGGAAAATAATTGTTGCAGAGATTAACAGGTAGAATATTTGAAAATAGCAAATTAGTCTGAGAAAGATTACAAAATAAATTTTAGTGATCGAGTATTATAAATTTATCAATTAAAAACTGTATTTAACTATAAGTTAATCTATTAAACACAAATGGCAATGAATTATATGTCTTACAAATTCTACTTATGAAAATAAAAATTAAACTACTTTATTAATATTGTTTTGAAAAAACAAAAAATCTCACCTCATCCACATTGAACATGTTTGCCTCTAGACATAAGAATTAGCTCCCGGTACTGTATTTTTATTGTATCTATTATGGGGAGTAACTTCCATTTTTGTATCAGAAGAGGAAAACAGACAATATAAATACTGAAGATCAAAGTGCAGCATCAGAAAAACATGTCAAAATTAAATCATCAAAAATGCACAAAAACACTTGAAGGCAGATTGTTTGTCTGATTAATTATATCTCAGAGAAAAAAAAAGAAAAACAAACACAAAAAACCCCACCTCATGAGATAATTAGGCACCAACTAAATGCTCTACTTTTCTCAAGATTTATGTCAGAGGATATTATCACACAGAATCACACAGAATATTATGAGTTGGAAGGGACTCACAAGGATCATCTAGTCCAACTCACCATCTAACACCCGTACAGAGACCGAGAGCACATCCCAGAGCATAATACCAACCTAGATGCCTCACAGCCTAGCAGGCCACTTCGAGCCGGAAGGGGCCCAGGGTCATCCAACCCTACACCCCCCAGCTAGACCATGTCACTAAGCTCCTCGTCCAGTCTTCTCTTAAACACTTCCAGGGATGGCGACTCCACCACCTCCCTGGGCAGCCCATTCCAATATACAATTACTCTCTCTGTGAAAAACCGCTTCCTAACATTAAGATTAAACCTCCCCTGGTGTAGCTTGAGGCCGTGCCCTCTCGTTCTGGTGTCGTCAACCTGGAAAAAGAGGTCTACACCCATCTGGCTGCAACCGCCCCGCAGGTAGTTGTAAACAGCAATGAGGTCCCCTCTGAGCCTCCTCTTCTCCAGGCTGAACAGTCCCAGTTCCTGTAGTCGCTCCTCGTAGGGCCTGCCCTCCAGTCCCTTCACCATCCTCGTTGCCCTTCTCTGGACCCTTTCAAGCAGCTCAACATCCCTCTTAAACTGGGGAGCCCAGAACGGCACACAGTACTCAAGATGAGGTCTGACCAGCGCTGTGTACAGGGGAAAATTATGTTTATGAATAGTCAGCTGAAGACCACACCTCTGGCTTTGGCAGACTTCACCCTCTCCTTCTGTTAGCCCCCCATCCTGTGACACAAAAGGTAGTTATGTCTGTCTTGTTGGTGGTACTCCCTGAGCCAGCAGCCGCTTCTAGTGATTAGTGACAATCACATGAATGTAGGGAAGGGGAACAGTTTTCAATGAGTTTCAATCATCTCCAAACAGCTGAGGCCACTCTAAACCTTTGGGTGAAACCGGCCCTGTGCCTGTCTCTACACGTGTTCATCACTTGCTCTTTTTGGTGATTAGAATTATGTGACAAACTGCAGGACTGCATAATAAAATAATTATGAGTCTCTGAACTACTTTTACAAATAAATATGAAATTTGTTTTCACAAACTAAACGCCCTAGGTGCACTCTAGAGCCCATGAGAAACAGGAGTTATGAAAAACTTTTTTTATAATCTCTGGAATCTGATGTTAGTGCCTTGAGAAAGAAGTCCTTCACTCCCAAAGGCATAACACTCACAGAATCACAGAATATTTTGAGTGGGAAGGGACCTACAGAGATCATTGAGTCTAGTTCTTAAGTGAATGGCCCATATGGGGATCAAATCTATGACCTTGGTGTTATTAGCACCGTGCTCTAATGTACGGAGCTAATCTCACTGTTACAGTGTTATTTCAACTCATAAAAAATAATAAAATTAATGTCTTGACATCTAATTCTACAAAGGTTCAGTTTTGTGTGAGGTTATGATGCCTTTCTGCACCCCTCAGCACTCCTAATAATTAAGAACCCTGGCATGCCGGGGTGGGAGGTCAAGTTCTTATTGTTTGCCTGGCTTGGAGTGTGCATTGCATCCTGCTTGCATCACCTGCTTGCCCGGCCCATAGGGAAATCATGGCAGGGCCAGCCTGCCCTCTTTTGTCCGCGGCCTTGGGCCTGGCGGGGCTGTTTGGTGTGGTGACGGCTGTGCAGGGACACCTGCGGGCCCTGCGCCACCCTCGGTGCCTGCTATGGAGAGAATCATGTGACCCGACCTAGCCCAGAGTCATTCACCAGCCCAGAGCTCCTCCACCAGTCCAGGCACCCCACTGTCACTGTCCACCAGCAGTCCTCCAGATGGTGGGATCCCACATCACACATAGGGAAGAGCCAAACAGTCCCTTTGGGTGAGGAATGAGACTCTCCCCACTTCCTCTGAGATGAATGAGCACTGTGGAAGCCTCAATCCTTGAACTCTGTCCCAGCACTTCTGCAAAGACTGTCCTTGCACCCACCAGGGCTCAGGGGCCAGAGAGGTGCTTTCATCAGTTCCAACCTCCCTGCCATGGGGAGGGGCACCTTCCTCAGGTGCTCAGAGCCCCATCCAACCTGGCCTTGAACACTTCTAAGAATGGGGCAGAATGGAATAAAATTTTCTAGTACAGAACAGCTAACCTTCCAAGAGAAACACTGACGCCATTACCAGAGTACCTCTACGTCTGCTGGCATCCTACTTCCCAACCTTTCCTATTGGCAGCTTGGGCACCTATGCACTGTGTCATTGGCTGTGGCAGCTGCTGCTCCTGGACTGGACAGGAGCGGTGGGGCCGGGCATGGCACTGGGGACAGAACAGGACAGGAGGTGACGGACCTGCTATGGATGCTCCAGGGAATAAACACAGCATCCTGCCTCTCCTGTCAGCTCCCAGCTTCAAGCTGTGCTGCAGCCAGACTTGGCTGGGGCTGGCTAGAGAACTGCCCGCTGCCTGTTGCCCATTGTCATAGCAATGCTAGGGAGATGGTTCTATGTCGAGGTGGCCCCCCTAGCAGACTGCTGCCACAGTCCCAAGTTGAAACAGTTCTCAGCACCACACTTCCACCTGCTCCAGGGGCTGGGGGGGAAAACCTCCCACTGCTCCCAGGACACACAGGCATTCCTCAATGGCTTCATCCCACCCTGGGAAAGGTATTTGGTGTCTGGGCAAGTCCCAGTGGAAGCTCAGGAAGTGCAGTCCTCCTACCCCCCCTCCTCCTCTGTGCCCACAGTCTCAGGCAGGAGGGTGGCTCCTGCGGCCAGGGCCTGGTGGGGTCGGTCCAGCCGGTGCCTGTCAGAGTCTTGGGGCCGTGCTGAAGCTTCGCTTGCCCCTGCCCAGGCCCCAGCCTGCACCCCAATGTCTCCTACAGGAGCCACCTGCCCACCTTGCTGGAGCGTGACCATGTCAAGAAGCATCCAGGTGATCATGAGACAATGTTTTCATTGAGTTTAAAGATGGCTTCCCATCCAAGAAGGCACTCCCTTAGGTCTCCAGAGGTGGCATGGGGTGGGCAATCCTGGAAATGCCCTCTAGATCTTAGGAGCGGAGGGGGCATGGTTACAGACGGGGCTTAATTGCACGTTCATGGGTTTGCTGTCTTCACAGATTTCATATTTTGTGCCTCATCCCCAGACTCGTTCACCCACAAAAAGCAAGGGCTCACTGTATTTGTTTCACACTGAAAGTAACTAAGAGACAACAGGTTTCCTATGTAATTCTTAATTGTTTATTTAATTACTAAAGAAGTGTGATACTTGAACACCACAAAGCATGTATGGTAAATAGCGCACAGCAGAAAGTATGAGGGAACTAGGTTTGTGTTACCGCTCTGGGATGTGCTTTCAGTCTCTGCACGGGTGTTAGATGGTGAGTTGGACTAGATGATCCTTGTGGGTCCCTTCCAACTCATAATATTCTGTGATTATGTGATTCTGTGATTTGTGATGTTGATGAATTTGATGCGGTAAGCCTGCAGGGATCCCTTCCATCCTGTGAAATGTATCTGACATCATGCTGTGGGTATTATACATCATTTGCTGAAATAAGTCTAGTTTTCAAATGATACTAAGAAGAAATATTGGAGTGAATGAATGCACAAAAGAAGAAATTCCATCATTCTAAAGGCAGATTCACTGCATCTAGCATCAACAAAGAACTATGTTCAATCTAAGAATGCTAAGTAAGCAGAATTTAACTTCCTAGGCTTTCTAGATTATTACAGGCTTCACCATGCTATTCTATTGGGGAATATTTGACAAGTGACATTTGGAGAACAGGATATATTAAGTATTGTAAAAGCTTTTGAAGTGTGAAGAAACATTAACCATCATGCAAAAAGCAGTTTATTATACTCTTCCCTCAGTCATATTCTGCATCAGTAAATACACTAGCAAAGTAAAGCATCAGTTTAGCCAATCTGTTTGACATGATCATAGTCTTCGAAGTTGATTCTTCATTGGGTTTCATCCATAATGGGGACACTCACTTCAGAGTTCAAATCCGTGTTTCTACAGAGAAAGCCACTGAGATATTGGATGATTCTAGATCACAGGATATTCTGAGTTGGAAGGGACCCACACGGATCATCCTGGGATACTGCGCTCAGTTTTGGTCCCTACATTGTAAAACAAACTTGGACAGGCTGTGAGTGCCCGAAGAAGACTCACAAAGGTGATCCAAGTACTGGGAAACCTGTGATATGGGGAAGGGCTCAATGAACTGGATTTTTTCAGGCTTGAGAAAAGAAATCTAAGGGAAGATTTTATCATTATAGACCAGTATTTAAAGGTCAACTGTATAAAAGTTGGAAAAGATGTGAGGTAAAGGGTTACTTCTTGTCTCAGGTTGGCATGATCTAGTATGATATGTGTAGTAAATACATCTTAGTATTTTATTTTTTTGTGTGTGTGTTTCGTATTGTTGTTTTGAAACAGCACTGTCTGTAGCATTTCCCCCCCTCCCCCCCCCCGATAAAATGGTAAATTCCCGGAAGGAATTTGAAGCATTCGACCCGGAAGCGAGAGGAATTCCAGGGGCAACTCGGGAGATCGGGGAGTCTTCGGCTTCTTCTTCTGGTTCTTTTTTTCCCTTCGCAGTTTTTTGTGGTTTTTTTTTTGTTTTTGTTTTTTTTTCCCTTGGAGCTCTAAGGAACTGTGTTTGTCTTTGAACTGTGTTTATCCTCTCGAACTGAGTCAGGAGATCTTGACTGACTGGGTCAGAAGATTGTCAGCTTCCCCTCTCTTCCCACCAGGAGGGGGACAGAGACTCAGAAGGACTGAGCAGCTGCTGGACTACTGACGTTTTAGCAACACCAGGTTTTTTTCTCCCTTGCTATTCCTTGGCTCACTGGAGGAGAATTGGGGTTTTTTTGTTCTAACCTGTGTAGCTCAGTTAATAAATTATTTTTCTCTCACGCCCCTTTGAGGAGAAGGATCAATTTAATTAGAATTGTTGGGAGGGGAGAAAAATCTCACTCTAAACCACAACACTTCTGATGAGATTCTGAACGGATACAAAATCACCAATTTTTTACACTGAGAAGAATCATCCACTGAAATAAATCTCCCCAAAGAAGTGGTGGATTCTCCAACACTGAACATTTTAAGATTTTCCTGAACAGGCTGCTTGTCTAGACTGTGCTTTTGCCAGGAAAATTTGAACCAGATGATCCATGACATTCCTTCCAATCTGATTTTCTGTTATTTTATGATAGAGGTATTGAGGTGCATTTCTAATCATATTAGATATTAATGCCGAAACTATTGATCTCTAGATTCTCATTGACTCCATTTGGAGATTATATACCTAGCTATTATGATTATGCTTACATCTACTTTTCAGAATTCAGTGTCTACACTCTAAAATCACACACTTCTTGAACTTTTATTCAGTTGCCTGAAGACGTTTGAGATTCTAGCAGTCATCCAAGACATTGAAATAGATGGCTGTCAGAAATGATGTGTCCAGTTGGAAACTGACACACATCTGCAGTAGCAGTTGGACGACTGGTGACCCTAAAAAGCATTTCAAATTTCTTTAAATAGCTAGGTTTAATGAGCAATGAAGCAAGTGCCCAGTGAATTTGTTTGTGAATGACAGAATAGTGGGAGGCTGACATATCTTTTAAAAGGGCTCTATTATAAGGATACAGATGAGTAAAGTATGCATACATACATCTTACAGACAGCCTAGACTTAGAGTAGATTTGTAGCATTTATTTTTTTAGTAAGAGCTATTATCTCTCTGACTTCACACATATTATACTCTTGCAGTACTCACCTCAAAGAATTAATTAGTTATCTATTAATTATACTCAGTAGAAGAAAGAGGAAAAACTGATAAACTTTTATTCCTAAATTCATGCTAATCTTGATGTTCTGACATGCCTGTTAAGCAGAGAAATAGTCTGCCAAATCACTCTACCGTGTTACAGAGTCAACCCAACAGCTCTGTAAATGGCAGAGATGCACGACTGGGAAATCAGTATCACAATGCCAGACTGTTTCCTGCAGTGTTCAATTCTGATGCATAGAAGATATTCTACTATTAGCATATCTTCACTACTGTCCATTATTTTCTTCTTTTCACCTTTAATGTTTCAAAACTTTTAGGAAAAGAGATTATTTAAGTCAACTTGGCAGGCAATTCTTCACAATTTGCATCACTAAAATCACAGGGTATCTCATGATGGATGGGATACATAAGAATCATTGAGTTCAATGCGCTGCTCTTTACGGAACTTATTAAAATGGTCCATATGACTAATACGTCTCAATGCCCTAAGGACTCTATCAGAGCTCCTCTTGTCAGGACCACTTCCCTGGGGACGGTGTTCCAGTGTCCAAACACACCCTCCATGAAGAATCTTTTCCTAATGTGACACAGGTCCATAGTGTTGTCTCATTTGCTATAGCTGCTTACCAGAGAAGAGATCAGTATTTCCTCCTCCACTGTCCACCCTGAGTAAGTTGTAGGCTGCCACATGGTCACCCCTCAGACTTCTCTTCTCCAAGCTAAGTAAGCCAACTGACTTCAGTTACTCCTTGAAAGTCTTGTCTTTGAGACCTTTTATCATCTTGGCCACCCTCCTCTGTACACCCTCTGAGACTTTAATGCTCTTCTTACATTGAGTCACTCAAAACCATACACAGTAATCAAGGTGAGGCTGTGTAGAAGAATTTTTAGAGAATAGAGAGCACAAAGAAATATTCACTCTGTTACAACATCTTGGGACTTTCTATGGTAACCGTGGTAACTCGACCTTGAATTGAGCTAGAGAAGGAACTAGCCGAGCTAAATGGAAGAAAGGAATATAGAAAGTGCTGGCGGGTGCTCCTAGAAGAATTCTCCAATCAAGTATTAGTAAGGCATGTGCAGTTAGAGACCAATGTTAGAATAGAATTAGACACATGATAAACTCGTGTGGCGCATGTACGGAAGTAGAAAGAGGATAAAGGGGATAGTTTGTTTACAATAAACTGAGCATTCACCATACTTCTGTGAAGATTCATTAATGACCTTGGCCTGACTCTTGCAACAAGGCTGTACCAGCACAGAGCAAAGCAGCACAATCACCTCTGTTCATAGGCTTGCAGTGCTGTGCTTGATGTGCCCCAGGGCATGGTTGACCATTCTGGTTGCCAGGGCAGACTGTTGGTTTGTATTCAACTTGCCATCAACCTTACTGCACGGATCTTTTTCTGTGTGGTTGTTCTACAGTATGTCATCCCCCACTTGATACATACGGGAACACCCCAGTTATTCGCGGTCCGCATCTCTGCGGTTTCAAATGTTCATAATTCATTTTTCAGCAAAATAGCATTATCAAAAATTTTTTTCAGCAAAAAAGCATGTGCAGATAACACAGCAAAGAAAGGCAGCTTGTGACTATGTCATTAGCTCATAATTATATAAATGAGTCTTGCCCATTGCCCCTGCCCCTCGCAGTCCCCTCGCACCATCCATTTGCACTTTTTAAGGGGAAGGAGGACCACCATCACCACCCTGGAGCTGGCATGCTCCCAGATGGGCAGCGTGGAGGCATTGGAGCCACGGCGCCACTTCTGCGCATGACAGTCCAGCAGTGGAAGCAAGCACCTCTGAGGCTGCTGCGGCAACAGAGAGGGAGCAGGCACCGAAATTAAAGCTCCCTCAAGGCAGTATTATGTACTTTGTTTTTAATACAGGAGATGTTGTGTAAAAATCTCCACTGGCATATAGGGGTGGGCAAGGGGAGGGGAGGAGAGGGAAGGGGAGAAAGGAGCTGCAAATGGGGTGGGCAGGTGCAGCAGACAGAGCTGCAGAAGGGTGAGCAGTGAAGAGTGGGGCTGCGGAAGGTGTGCATGGCTCAGCTGGGACCCTGGGAAGCATTCTTTATATGTGCTGCAGGCCATACATTTAAAGTGGACTTTCAAAGGCTGTGTTCAATGCTCGGATCACGCTGGCATCAGGGAAACACTCTGAGAGCTGTGACTGGCTACAGAACAGCCTGGTCTCATTGCTGAGGGAACAGTAAGAGGTAACGCTGTGTCTGCTGCCAGCTCCAGTGGTGCCCTGGCACCCACGGGGCAAAGCTAGCGAGACAACGCTGTGTTGGCGTTTTCAGGCAGTGGCACATGCATGTCCTCCTCTCTGCAGAAAGCCCTGCAGACAAGGGGGTTCCCAGCGGAGCCTCTGCAACTCAGCAGAGGGATGGAATGGGGTGAGACAGTTCCGTTGCATTCCTGGAAAAAAATAACCCCCCAAAAATCACGTCCCCCACAAAGAAAACAATGGCAACTGTGTTTGCCTACTCTGAACCAGTATGTGCATCAAAGCCTCGCTTGCATCACAGCCAGCATGACTGTGTGCGCTGTGTTCCGAGGAGATCAGGCTGCCCGGCAATAACACAGGCCCAGCTCCTGGCTGCATCAAGAAGAGTGCAGCCAGGGCCATGGCAGGGTCCCCCAGTGGGGAGAGGCAGTCCGGCAGCCTGCGCAGTCTGGGCAGCATCTCTGCAAACCTGGGGGAGGGAGCAGCACCAGGCAGTTCCGTTGCATTCCCTCAAAAAAAACAAACAAACAAACAGCAAAACAATTCCCAAATAAAACAGCCAACCAAACAAACGAACAGAGAGTGACACACGCTCAGCCAAGCTCTGCATAGCTCCTGGATATGTAAATAAGTTATGAACTTAGCAGCAAAGGGTTGCCATATTTACTAGGCCCTGGATGGGCTGGCAGCAGCTGGGGCAGGTGGACGACGGCACATTCCGACCCATCCTGGTGCCATAATATTCTGGATTACCGAAGCCCTTCCTGCCAAGGCCACAGGTTCCCTCTCCACCACGGCCCTGAGGTCCCTGCTGCCATGACAAGCACAGCCCACCAACCATGTTTACCCAGTTGAGTTGACATTAAAGACACACACACACCTGATAAGCTACGATTAGTATGGCGGCAAAAGGCAGGAATCTTGGGACTCCCTGGATGGGATTGGGCAGAAGCCATTGTTAGAATCTGAAAATAAGGTTAGTTTATTCTCAGAAGCAAAAATTAAGAGACAACAACCTCGTATGTTGGTTTTCAAAAGGATAAGACACTTTTATTTAACTATAAACACTAAATGCATAGAGAGCAAGAAGGAACGACAGAAAAAGTTGGAAAAAAGCTAAGAATTGTGTTAAAAAGAAGAAGCATAGAAAATATTATCACCACATTCGGTGTTACCCCAGGTTTGATGGAATGCAGCGAGGTGTTTCTCAGGGATCTCAGTAGTCTCCAGGACACGTGCATGCTCTCCTGGTGCAGAGTTTCTGCTGGACTGCTTGGATGGCTACACACTCTTTGGGAGAGATAGGTGAGAGATAGAAATATGCTACAGAATTTGAGATTAAGGACGATCAGGTTGAGAGCCTTTGGGTAAAGGTCAGAGCAACAGCCAACAAGATTGACATTGTTCTTGGTGTGTGTTATAGACCACCCAACCAGGATGAAGGCAACGATCTATTATTCTATAATCAGATGGAGGATACCTCAAGATTACGAGCCCTAGTTCCTCTGGGAGACTTCAATCTCCCAGACATTTGCTGGGAACTCAACAGAGCAGAGAGGAGGCAGTCCAGAAGGTTCATAGAGCGTATCAAGGATTGCTTCTTATCACAGTTAGTCAGTGAGCCTACCATGGGTGAGGCTTATCTTGACCTGCTGTTCGCTAATAAGGAGGACCTGGAAGGCAATGTGGTAGTCAGAGGTTGTCTGGAATTTAGTGATCATGACATAATAGAGTTTTCAATAAACAGTGAAACAAGGAGGGGCGCCAACAAAACCTCCAAGCCATAAGATGAGCTGGAAGAGTAGATGGGCAGCCTGGATGTGCAATGAACTTTTGAATGAATTGAGACAAAAAAGGAGGATGTACCACCTTTGGAAGGAGGGGAAAGTAACTTGGGCATGGATTAAAAATGTTGTTAGGTCATAGGAAAAAAATTAGAATGCAAAAGCTGAGTTCGAGGTTAAATTTACCACCACTATAAAGAAGAATAAAAAATGCTTTTATAAATATATTCATGGCAAAAAAAAAAGGGACAAGGACAATCTCCAAACTATTTTGGATGAGGAGGGAAATATAGTTACCAGAGATGAGGAAAAGGCACAGATACTTAATGCCTTTTTTGTCTCTGTTTTCAGTAGTAAAACCAATTATCTACAGGACAAGTGATCTCTTGCTCTAGTAGACACAGACAGGGAACAGTTTAACCCCCCTGTAATCCAGAACGAAGATGTTAGAGATCTATTGATACACTTAGATCCTCAAAAGTCTATGGGACCTGATGGGATACATCCTAGGGTGTTGAGAAAACTGACAGATGAGTTCATTAAGCCTCTCTTGATCATTTATCAACAGTCTTGGCTTACTGGAGAGGTCCAAGATGACTGGAAGTTGGCTAATGTGACATCCATCTACAAGAAGGATCCAGGGAATTATAGACCTGACAGTCTGACCTCAGTTCCAGGCAAAATCATGGAGCAAACCATCTTAAGCACCTTTAGGATAAGGAGATCAGATCTAATCAACACGAATTCAGGAAGGGAAGGTCCTGCCTGAACAATTTAGTTTCACAGAATCACAGAACACTAGGAGTTGGAAGGTACCCACAAGGATCATCTAGTCCAACTCACCATCTACACCTGTACAGAGACCGAACGCACAACCCAGAGTGATAAACATAAACCTAGTTCCCTCAAAGGCTAACAGGCCACTCTGAGCCAGAAGGGACTGACAGGAGCATCCAGCCCTACACCCCCCAGCTAGACCATAATTCACTTTGTTGATGAGGGAAAAACTGTTCATGTGGTGTTCCTGGATTTTAGCAAAGCCTTTGATATCAGCTCCCACAGTAAACTCCTGGTGAAACTGGTGACTTGCCTCTTGGACAGGTTTACACCCTGTTGGATTAAGAACTGCCTGGATAATGAAGCTCAGAGAGTGGTGGTGAATAGTGATGTATACATTTGGAGGTCAGTCACTTGTGGGGTTCCCCCAGAATTCAGTGTTGGAACCAGTTCTGTTTAACATATTTATTGATGATCTGGCTGAGGGCATGGAGTCCATCATTAGCAACTTAGTAGATGACACCAAGCTGGGAATAAATTTCAATCTATTAGAGGGTAGGAGGGCTTGGCAGAGACCTTGACAGACTGAATAGATGGGCTGAATCCAGTAACATGAGATTTAACAAGTCTAAGTGTTGGGTTCTACACTTTGGCCAAAATAATCCTATGCAAAACTATTGGCTGGGGACCGAGTGGCTGAAGAGTGATGAGGCAGAAAGGGACTTGGGAGTGCTGGTTGATAGGAAACTTAACACGAGCTAACAGTGTGCCCAGGCAGCCAGGAAAACCAATGGCATTTTCTTATGTATCAAGAATAATGTTGCCAGTAGGCCTAGGGAAATTATTCTCCCCCTGTAGTCAGCTCTGGTTAAGCCATATCTTGAGTACTGTGTCCAGTTCTGGGCTGCTCAGTTTAAGAAGGATGTTGAGATGCTTGAACCTGTCCAGACAAGGGCAACAAGAATGGTTAAGGGGTAGGAGCACAAGTCCTCTGAAGAGCAACTGAGAGAGCTGGGATTGTTTAGCCTGGAGAAGAGGAGGCTGATGGGAGACCTTATTGCTCTATACAACTACCTGAACAGAAGTTGTAGTCAGGTGGGGATTGATCTCTTCTCTAGCAACTAATGACAGAACGAGATAACATAGTGTTAAATTGCATCAAGGGAGATTTAGACTGGCTGTTAGGAAGAACTTTTCCACAGACAGAGTGGTTTCCCACTAGAATGGGCTGCCCAGGGATGTGGTGGAGTCACCATCCCTGGAGGTGTTTAAGGAGACATTGGATGAGGTACTTAGAGCCATGATTTAGATGATAAGATGTTGTTAGGTAATATGTTGTACTCAATTATCTCAGCGGCTTTTTCCAACATTGTTAATTGTGTGATGCTGTGATGAATGTGCAGCTCTCAAATCCACCCAGATCTCTCTATAAGACCTCTGCCTTTGAGGGAATCCACCACTCTTTCTTAGTTTAGTATTATATACAGTGAATCCCCGGTGCATTGCAACCTCTGCATTACGACCCTGTCCATTTGTGAGGCAATTTTCTCAGTTTTGATTCAGCCATTTGTAACTTTAGCCGGCCGATGCATGCGCAGTGCATGGGGCGGTGCCACAGTGCCTGTGGGGTGGGACTCACTCCGCCCTGCGGGGAGGGTGCTCTCAATGGCAGCACCGTGCCCCCATCCCTGACCCAGGAAACTACCCCACGAAAGTGGGGCAAGTGAGTTTGGGCGAGCGCTGTGTGCTGGGAGAGGACAGATGTCTCTGCCCTCTGGGACTGTACGGGCAGCGCTGCTTCTCTCAGGACCAGTGGATGGTAAAGGGAAGGAAACTCCAATACTGACCCGACCCCCCTCCCCGGGGACACTCTTTCCCCATTGAGGAGGAATGGCAACCATGCATGTGGCAGCAGCCAGGTTTCGGAGCCCCCTCTGACTCGGGATATCCTTCCCTCCCCGAGCATCTGCAGGCCTCTCCAGGCTGCCGCAACCACGCACGCACAGCCCAAACCCCACGCGGCTACTCCCTCCCTCCAGCCCCGATGTTCATGTCCTGGCACGACCACAGGGCCAGCACACCTTGCTGGGGCTGTCGGCATGTGCTGCCAGTGAGGCGCAGCTGCGGGGCTGGGGCGCCCGGGCGCAAGCANCCCCGGGGACACTCTTTCCCCATTGAGGAGGAATGGCAACCATGCATGTGGCAGCAGCCAGGTTTCGGAGCCCCCTCTGACTCAGGATATCCCCCCCTCCCTGAGCATCTGCAGGCCTCTCCAGGCTGCCGCAACCACGCACGCACAGCCCAAACCCCACGCGGCTACTCCCTCCCTGCAGCCCCGATGTTCATGTCCTGGCACGACCACAGGGCCAGCACACCTTGCTGGGGCTGTCGGCATGTGCTGCCAGTGAGGCGCAGCTGCGGGGCTGGGGCGCCCGGGCGCAAGCACCAGGGTCAGGGGGAGGGGGAAGCGGCTTGGGGTTTGGGCTGTGGGCACACGGTCATGGCAGCCTGGAGAGGCTCGTGGATTCTCCGGGTGAGGGGTGTGTCTCCTGAGTCAGAGGGGACTCCGAAACGGTTCCCTTTGCTCCTCCATGCTCAGAGAGCCCGAGGGGAGAAGCAGAAAAGTGTCCGCAGCGCTCCGGAGTGCCAGGGAGTGGAGCAAGGGGCATGGCCTGCAGGGGTATTAACGACTTGCACTTCTTCATGAGTTTAGCTTTTCGCAAGGCCCGTGGCCTGACCCTTTCCTTGCAAATGAGGGGGTATAACTGTAACAGCAAGTTTCCTTTATGTACATTTGACTCATACATCTAGATAATTTATAAAAACCTTAAAGAGCACTGGACATAAAACTGATCATGACAATAATCAGTAACCACTTCACCTGTGAGTCCTTCTGTTCATAAACAAGAAGTCTAGAAGCATTCCTTTCCAAGTCGTTCTGTGCCACAAAGTTATCTTCATGATGTTTCTCCTGAAACATCAGGGTTTAAGGCAAATTGGGGGCTGAGCCAAAAAAAACACAACCAAAAAACCCAAACAAAAACAAAGTAAAAGAAAAACTCTCCCCAGGTTCAGAAAAAAAAAAGCAAAGTAAAGTATGGAAAACACAAACTGTTTACTTTAGTAAGCACACAAGTCAAGATACAACAGTTTTAAACAGCAAAGTCTATTGTTACAAGAGAAAAACCTGAGATATCCCGCAGTCCTGTGATGTAAGAAGTCCTGCAGAGCTCGGCCAAATTCCATCAGACAGTCCCAGAAGAAACTTCTCAGGTGCCCAGAGAGTAGCTGAAGCTCAGGGCCTTGATGGAGGTAATCAAGAGGAAAGCAGGAGATAGGCCAGAAGAACTCCCAGGGGTGATGGGCAGGGAGGGAGGGAATTGCATGCCCTCTCTCTCTCTCTCTCTTCTAGTGGCTGGAGTGCAACAAGGAAACATCCAAGGGAAAAAAAAACCAGCACACCCCAGGGCTTGAACACACTCACCTGAGGAGCCATTCTCTGGTCTTATATATTGCAGCTGTGGTAGAGCAAGTAATGAGCTCAAACCTCTGCAGCTGTGTCCTGTGTACTACTGGAAAATTTTGGTTTTCCTCCAACTGCCTTTTCTGGTTTGTTTGTTTTTTTCCTCTTCCGGATAGAGAGAGAAAATGACCTTGGTCACTAAAGATCTGTATCCACAACAAAATTCCCTCCTGGACNGATCTGTGATGTAAGAAGTCCTGCAAAGCTCAGCCAAATTCCATCAGACAGTCCCAGAAGAAACTTCTCAGGTGCCCAGAGAGTAGCTGGAGCTCAGGGCCTTGATGGAGGTAATCAAGAGGAAAGCAGGAGATAGGCCAGAAGAACTCCCAGGGGTGATGGGCAGGGAGGGAGGGAATTGCATGCCCTCTCTCTCTCTCTCTCTTCTAGTGGCTGGAGTGCAACAAGGAAACAACCAAGGGAAAAAAAAACCAGCACACCCCAGGGCTTGAACACACTCACCTGAGGAGCCATTCTCTGGTCTTATATATTGCAGCTGTGGTAGAGCAAGTAATGAGCTCCAACCTCTGCAGCTGTGTCCTGTGTACTACTGGAAAATTTTGGTTTTCCTCCAACTGCCTTTTCTGGTTTGTTTGTTTTTTTCCTCTTCCGGATAGAGAGAGAAAATGACCTTGGTCACTAAAGATCTGTATCCACAACAAAATTCCCTCCTGGACAAAGCAAAGCACAAAGATATGGAATATACATATACACAATTGAGTCACCCTAGGACACAGCAGTTTCCTGAATCAGTTTGTGTCTGCTATATGATATTTCAATTGATATCTGAAAAGTTAAAATCACCCCTAAAGACAAGGGCAGCTGATCTAGAGATACCTCTTAACTCCTTGACTAAATAATAAATACCAAATCAAGAAAATAAAATCATGTTACTCTTTAGATGCTACAGCAGTACTTCACTACTTTGTGTTTCACCACGTGTGGCTTCAATATATTACAGGTTTTTTCCCCCCAGCTTAACAGTATTTATTGTATTTACCGTATGTGCTGTATTTACCCAATACAGTGGGTTTTGCTTATTGCAATATCCTTCTGGAATTGAACCCCTATGAAATTCAAGGGATTACTGTATTTGCAAGTATGTATTTACAAATAACATTATTTTGCAAATATTATCAGAGAAATTACATATTATAACAGAATACTTGCAGTTCAACACTTTATAGTAAGATATTTGTGTTAAAATAAATGAGACTCTACCTTTCCTAGGAAAGCTACATTTAGGTAAGAAACAATTTCTATTGACATCTATTATCAAACTTTATATTCAAACAGTAATAGAGCCATGCTAAATTAGACCACAGATCCACTTAGTTCATGGTTACTGTGATCTCCATCATTGATTTTGTATTATTTCTTTCACAGGTTTTGAAGAAAGTTTTTAGATTTTGAGGGTTTAAAAATATCACAGTATGTTCTTAACAGTGGAAAAAACAAGTAAGGCAGAAGTTGGTTACAGGAGAAATGAGTATAAGAGATGGATCACAAAAAGATCAGCAACTAACTGTCATTACAATAGTTATCTATGATCTCTGCACTGGATTTATTTTGGCTGAAAAAGATAAGTATTTGACCACAAATAATTTGCAAAAAATCTTGCTTTGTGTGCTACCTTCTGTGATTTTGATAATTCATTACCATAGAAATATAAAATAGCTAACAGGACTTCAGGGGAAGAGGGAAAATTTAAGGCAAGACACAAAGCATGAGGCAAAGCAAGAGATAAGGCAAAGGAGAAAAAAAAAGGAAGACAAAGAAACCTTCATCTGGAAATCCCTGTAGTAATGTGAAAATGTAAAACATGTCTCACAGTGTATGCATACATATGTACATATGTATAAATATAAACATATATATATGTACAAAATTGAAATGGCAGGACTCTGTAAAGAAGTCTTTATCTGTACAGCTATTCTTTGCTAATTTTGGAAAAACACTTTTGAGTTCACACTCCCACTTTTGACCATTGCATAATCTTAGGAATTAAATATATTTTATAACTGAAAATTTTATAAAATATTTATTATTTCTGTTTCTGGGTTTTAACCTTATTCATTTATTTATTTTTTTTTTAAAGTTCATTCTTTGTCAGTGTTTCTGACCAAGACATTATTCAACACTTCTTGTCAACTGAAAACTTCTAATAAAAACTTTTCCATGTCTTTTTTTCATGTTTACGCATTAATTTTAAATATTCTCAATGAGATCAACAAGAAATAGTCTCCAGGCACTTTAAGATGGCACTTTCTGGACTCTCACGCATAATTGCCAGGTAATTTATATTTGACCTATACCTCCAAGTCAGAATGTTAATGTGTTTTGCAAGGTGAATTCAAACCTGCCTTTAATTAGGGTGCCAAATAGGGCGAGTTATATTTTATCTGGAATATAAGCTCAGCATTTCTGAATAATACAATTAATGTGGAGATCCATAAAGTATGCATTGGTAAGCATTTCTTCTGTTACAGGATAATAATGAGTTGACATCTGAAAAATTGAAGAATTTCTGTTGTATCATTAACCTTTGTTTTTCTTTTATTTTGAAAAGGAAGAGACACACATACACATAAACGTGCACACACATATAGCTACATAGGGCTGGTAAGAATAAAAAAAAGTATGTAATCTGAAAATCTATTGTCTCAGAGTGATTATTTATATGCTGCATATTTCATGTTGATTGAAATAAAATCAACTAAGACTCAAGGTAATTGCAAGCTACAAAAATTTTTTTTGGCCCAAGAAACAAGGAAAGATCATCATTGACCAGCAATGTGACCTCCAACCCTGTCAGATGCCAAAAGCCCCTGCCCAATATTACCACCCATCTTTATACTCATGCGTCATACATATGGAAATTACACCATGAATATGTATCCCTTCAGCATTATGTCATAAATTTCAACATTGCTTTAAGCTTTTTAACCAATTAGCTGCAATGTTTCACATTCTTACCCCATGTTTTTACTAGGACTGTGCTCTGTTTATACTTCAGGACTGGAGAACAAGACTTTCTTACCTTTCATTTTGGATGCTAAATTTCAGGTCCAGTGAATGATTTTAACATGCACTAATTCTTCTAAAATCCTCCTAAAATTCACTAAAATTTTGCTGTTTCACTAAAATCCCTGAATTTTTAAGCTTCTACCTACTTCACTAAAATCTATAAATTTCTGAATCCTCAAATCAACATTGATCCCTTATTCGCATACATCAAGAATCCCAGTACCAGGAAGTGCTACAGAAAGTAGTAATGGCTGGTTGCCCCAAAAGAAACACTAACTTTTTTCACACATAAGGAGTTTAATTTATTTATTTTAAAGTCTATTACTATGTACCCTTTGTATCACTTCTAGATATATTTACAAAAATATTAAAACTTAATTAATCTTAAGTCTTCACTTAACTACGTGCTTCTTAACCTCTGTACCCTGACCCAACATAGAACTGAACTGGTAATTTTACCTTACTTTAAGGAATTTATCCCATTATCATTCTTATAATAATTGTCATACTCCACTGTAAAGGATGGTTTTTAGTAGGTACACATTTTTCTTGGAAGAGATGATATTTTTTCCAGAAATTTGCTTTAAAATGAATTTATGTATTTTGTGAATATTGCTAATTTTGTGGACTTAAAGGAAAGAGCTAAACAATCAAATTAAATGAAATAACAAATAATAACACATATTTTCTTACGCATGGCAGCCCTATAAAACTTGATATTTTTCTACATGCACATAGGTTTTGTATTTTCTGAATAGCAAGATATGTTTTTCTGGGGTCACTATCACATACAACAACACAAAAAGGAAAAAGGGAGCTTATAACCTACCAGTGGAGCCTTAAATGTTGGGACACACAGAGAGAAGAAACAGTAATAGACCTAGGGACCATCCCAGGGTGAAGTGGTGCTGTTTTCTATTTTTTTTAGAGGATCCATCATATTACTGAAATATGATTTTTTTCCCCCTCCTTTTGACTTAATTTCTTTCAAGTACTTTTCATTGATCTTTTCCTTGTAGAATCCCTTGTCCTTCTTGATATCTGTAGAAGGATGAGAAACTGTGTTCTGGAACAGTTATTAAAATTGAGGCTTGAGAATCAATAGGTTTAAACATGAAAACTTTTGAAATAGATAATTAAACCCTTTGAAAAGTTTAAAGAAATAATAATAAAAAAAGCTCCAATGCTTTTGGGACATAACAACACTATCAATCCCTTCAATGACATCTAAACCCCAAACAGTTTAAAAGTCGTACTTCCTTTTGAAAATGCTGTAATCTGCACTAATATTTACAGTGAAGTAAGCTTACTCTGTAAATGCCTCCCCTTCCAAAATCTCTAAACTTTTACCTTAATGCTCACTATATTTTATAAAAAAACCCTCATTGTTTTAACAAATTCTTTGAGGAAAGAGCAGCTTCTGAATACATATATATTTAGGTCTATATTTTATTAAATGAGTTTACATCAAACACTAGCATTTCATAAAGATAGAATTTGATATTTGTAATATTTGTAATAGCTAACTGTCTGTAATATTTTTGTTTTCACTTTCATATACTAATTTCTCTGAGATGATTTTATCTCTGTTTCAAAACTCCTGAATTAAATTACTGAATTAAAACATGAATTCCAACCATTCCAAATACCTTCTTTTTTGGCAAAAGATCCCTTTTTAGATCTTAAGTGGAATTCATCCATTAAGAAAAATTAAAAATAAAAGATTCTAAATTCTGAAGTGGAATGGTCAGGGGAGCTGGACCAGAAGTAAAAAGTCTCAAATGAGGCACAAATTATTTGCCTTCTGGTTCGAGGAATTATTACTTATAAATCCAGTGGTGGCTGTTATGGTTGATTTCATGCAACTCAAAGTTATACTTTNTATAGATCTGAATATTAAAAGCATGTTAGATCTCCAGATAAAATTGAGTGCAAAGGCTTAGTGCAAGTCACTGATTTTCATTCATATTAATTTCTAAGGATACTTATCTGCCCAAGGAATGATTACTTATAAATCAAGTGGTGGCTGTTATGGTTGATTTCATGCAACTCAAAGTTATACTTTACCTAGGTCATCTCTCAAAGGTATTGTATATTGAAAAGAGGATATTACATACACAGGGGAAATATGCTATTAACTCCCATACAGCACAGTACATCTCATGCGTTTTGTGATTTTGTTGTTTAAATTCTAACCTCCTACACCAAAATACAATTATTTTTTTTAATTAAGATATGAATAAAAATAAGAGCATCATAGCACATGGGAATTTCACAGCACTACTTGGAAATCTAAACAAAACTACTACTACACTAAGGATTTTGGTGTGTGTAGTCTACTGGTCTTCAAATTTAAACTGAACTGACTATATGTATGTCTGTGAATAGATACCGAGCAGATTTCCATGGAAATTCACTGTAGAAATATGCATGCAATGTAGGTAAGAACAGAATAAATATCTGGGAACTGACTATGACTTTCTCCCTGATACTATATGAAACATTAGAGGTTGAACTACTACTCTGTTCACTACCTCTGTGACCCTCAGGTGTTATAAAATCTTAGGTGTTTGTTGTGGTTTGACCATGACTGGATGCCAGAAATTCAACCACAACCTCTCCAGAGCAGAAAAACATATTATGCCTTTTTTTTTGTAAATAAGTGTTTTTAAGAAAAGTCTGAAAACCCTCCCCTAAAATATTGCAATATATTATGAATGTTGTCCTTAAAACCTGAACTCAGAGACATCAGAAATGTCAGTCTGTGAAGCATTTCACATGTTCAAAATCTGTGGAAAGCTCTTTCATATATTTTTGGTTTATTAAATGAAAAATTTTTATTCAAATTTCTGTTTCTTACTTTGCACAGTAAGTTATAATCCAAAATGAAGTGTCAACTGAAAATCTGCATAAATACGTATAAATTACTATTTTACGAATAATTTATAAAAATTAATATGATCAAGTTCAGTCTGAAAAATTTGTCAACTGTATTTGGTCTGAAAAGCCTGCAAGAAGAACTGTTGATAAAACTAGGATTTTGTCTAGCAACTTTTTCTTTTTAAAAAAGTACAGAACTAATTTAGAGTTCCACATGCCAATGCACCAAAATGCATACCAGTTATTTTAATATTAAGGAGGATTCCTGTATCTCTTTGGCAACACATTCTTTTCTTCTATTTGTGAGCACAATGAAATATCACTCTGAAAAATGATCTAGACTAAATTATTCAACTTTCCTGAATTCTTAATCTTTATTTCCTCATGCATTGAACCTGTTCATAATTTCTATTGTTAACTACAAAACATCCCTTCAAACTTAATTAATACAGGTTTTACTGCATCTTTCTGACACAGATTAGTAGTTTAGCAAAGACTGAAAGCATTTATTCTATTATTAACTCTGATATCCAGCAAGAAATCCTGATCAGGTATCCTCGACAGAGTGAGCAAGAAAAAAAACAAAGCAAGGAGTCCCTACCCTAAAAATATTCAAGCTGTTTACTTGCAGTCCTTACCTTCCTTCCAAAGTATGAGACATAAAATTAATTTCTATCTATAGTGAAAACAATACAGAAAAAATCTTTTCCTTCATGGAAGCTATTCATTTATTTTAGCTGGATAATTGGTCCCAAGAGCCTTGATCGGAAATTGAAACAATTCCTGTTTCTCATTAAGTGTTTAATTTTGCAACCTTGCAGTATAGTTGTAAAAAATTACCTGCCCTGGCATATAAGCTGCTTGCTCATTCTTTATCTTACTGACTGATGATAATTGGGAAAAAAACCCAAACAACAAAACAACCTTCATTGTTACTTTGTCTTTAACCAAAAAAAGAGAAACTTTGTCTTATGCATTCAGTATCAGAAATACCTTTTAATTTAATAAAAAATGGCAATTTGGACCTGTAAAATTTACAAATAACACTTGCATAAAAGGTTTGAACTTCCTCCTGGGAAAGGTAGTGGCAAATAATTGCATCTTGACCATCTAGCATTTATTAGACCATTAGAAGCAAAACACACCCCAAAAGAGAAGCCAGAACTGTCTTTCAGCATGTGAGTGCTGTTATAAACGACATGAGCCAATTAAATATAATTGGTTTATTGAAAATATTTAAATTTATATTTTCAAATATATTGAGACAATACAGCAAGATTAACAGCGCTGGGAGCCTGGCATCCAGTGCCCAGAACTCAGTTTGGCTAAGGTTGGCTTGACCTTTTTAACCTCTAGTGTTCTATCTTGTTTGGTGAATGTCATCCCTTAGGAGGTGGAATACAGTTTGATTGGTCAGAGTTGCATTTCAGGAGGCGAAGTGACTCCTGATTGATTATGTCTGCACATGCTCGCTTCATTTTACAAGAGGTCTTTGGAGAGGTAACACAGGAATGGATACAAATACCACACAAAGTTGGAAAGAAAAAAAAAAACAAAACAAAATACACTTTACACAGAATACAGAAATATAGAAATACAGAAAATATAGAAATACAGAAAAAGGTAATAACTTGTACCAATGCAGCTTTTAAGAACATTAAAAGCAATTTTTGTAACATTTGTTATAACTTTTTCTATTTAAGGTTACTTCCGTCTATTTCAGTAAATATATCAGAAGACTTAAAAACTTGATTTAAGAATTCTCAATCTTAAAATTTCTTTAAATGAATTTAGGTAACACTGAATAGTGAGATTCACATAGAATCTGAGGCACATAAAAGGAAAAGAAACCTATAGAAACAAGTTGTATTTATTTGTTTCATAATAAAACAAGATAAGACAAGTGGAAGGGTGGTGAAAATGGAAATATAGCATATCTAACTTAAATTTGTAAGGATACACATAAAAGAAAAATACAATATCAAGGGAAAATATTCCAATTCAGAATACAAAAGTTAAAAAAATGCAATAGGAACTTCTAAAGAAATAAAATCTGACTTAACACTACAAAAGGTACATAAAAAGCAACTTTAACTCACATAAAAATACATTTTATAAATGGCAGCACACAAACTTGCATTTTAAAACATTTACAAAAAAATAATTTTTGTTACAGAGAAACACAAGAGTCAGTTACTTTTGGGAAACTAGTAGCAAGCTTCTGCTTCTTCAAATGCCACAGTTATACCTCCTCCATCGCGAGGAAAGGGACAGNAGAGGCCACCGCGGGTGCGCACTGGGGGAGCCGCGCGCCGGGGGATCCTGCCGCCAGCACGTGCCAGAGCCGCCTGCCAGCGCGGGACTGCCGCCCTCCCAGCACACAGCTTGCCTCACTTTCGTGAGGCAGGCTCCTCGTTCAGGGACCGGGGGTAGGGTGCTGCCATCGCAAGCCCTCCCACAGGCACGGTGGTACTGCCTCTTGGCAGAGGAGAGTCAAACTGTGCATGTGTCAGGCAGCTGGGCTCGGGGATGGCAGAATCATATTTGCGAAAAAATTTCTTCGCAAATGGGCGAGGTCGTGAAGGAGAAGTCGCGGTACAGAGAGGATTCACTATAATTCCAAGCTGTTACAGAGAAATGGCTCAACCTGGATGTAGTGGTTTCAAGTAGCCCTAGAACAGATGGGCAGTCTTGAGGATTCCACAAAAAGCCAAGCTGGTGGTTTACAGATATAGAATACTCTTTAAACAATGGTTTATGCTATCCTTATTTAAGGTCTACGCCATGGTCCTAGACAGAGAAACATGCCTCTTTCTAAAAATAAGCTGATTTCTCTCTCAGCCCAGGAGTCTGGTAGTTGGAAATCCCTTTAAAAAGGCAAAAAGGCATGCCAGTCAGGCCTAATATCTTTCAGGTGGGGCCATTTGTGATTCAATGGCTATGTTATCTTCAATCTCTGTACCCATGTCAACAAGTTTGGAGAGAAAGACAAGCTTACATCCTCCTCCCTCTAGAAGTGCCCAACTTCACATTTACTTGTAACAAATCATTTCAAACCAGGCTACACTGTCATAATTTTATCAATTTTACTTTCAGTTGTAAATTCATAATTTTCAACATATCGTTTATCACAGTGCCTTAGTGAGAACTTTGTGAGGATGCACTAAATATTCTTTCTAGTTTAAAAGTATTACATCTTTAAAAAGTTGCTGCACTGAAGTAGAAAACTTCCTTTTTCTTGATTTATTTCTGGTCACTATTATTCCTGGATTATTCAGGGGCTGGGTTTGCACATCAGTTTGTATGGAATGAATTTTTAATGAAATGTTGTTGTCCTAAGATGTGGGGGATGCATCTTCAAAACTTATAAATGTTATCTTGATCTGAGGACGACATTCTAACTACTAATACCCTTTATGAAAAAGATCAACATCACCACAAGCAAAAAGCAGGATGAAAAAAAATTGAATGTGTTATACAGAGGACAACTGGCTTCCCAGATATTCTAGAAACAACAGACCTCATATGAGAAAGAATTTAATATATTATTAGACCATAGTACTTAGAAGCATAGGAATTTAAGCAAGAGCACCTCAAGAGACCCAAGAGTTGACTGAAGATCTAGGCAAGACTTCTGGAAACAGAAGGAAGGGGCTTTTAAATTCCTAAGTCTGAATGCAGATGAATTTCACAGACCACTATTTGCTCCCAAATCACCAAAAGACAAAAAAAAAAAGTAATTTTTAAAGAATTCCTTTGAAATAGAGTCAGGACCAGCAATTTCAGGCTTCTGCATTTATGTATACTGGAGATTTGTAAATTTTGTACTCATAGGACATCAAGAATATTAATTGAGAAGATAAAGGGCAAATTATTTGATGTTCACTTCGAACATTTTGTATTATTTTCTGTTGCAGTATCTCTTATAGACTCTGACTGTGATATTGTTTGTCAGACCTTGACAATGCAATGAATTGACTAAAATTTTATGGCCTGTTTTGAGCAAAGTTCCAAATTCAGACACCACAGAAAGTTTTCAAATTTATGAACAATTGTCTTGTGAATTTTTCCAAGGTAATGAATTTAACGATTGGACTGTTTAGCTATTAAAATTCAATCTATACCAGGCTGCTGAAGCCCTTTGTGACTTCATTATAAAAGAAACAAAACCAAAAAAATCTCTTATTTTTCATTTCATATGAGTTATGATACCACTTTAGAAGAAATTTTAAAACATAGTTTTGGAAGAAATTTCAAAAATCAAGCTTTAGAAAAGTACTGTGTATGATACTTGAACCAAACCTATCCTAACGAACAGTTCTCCTTATTGGTACACTTTCTTTCCCTGATGTCATGTAAGAAAGTGGCATATTTTCATAAAATATTGTCTGTGCAAAGGTTAAAAAACAAAACAAAACAAAACAAAAGCTCTCTTTCCAAAGAGATAAGTTTGCTCACTTTTTGTTGTATATAACTTGTGTGCAAAGTCCACTTCATAACAACAAGATCATCAGCTAATAAAATTCATTATTCTAATTTTCTTATCAGTAAAATAATCAGATCTGTCAGCCAATTAAATTGGAATGATTTACCAGGCCCATTTCTTGTCTAACAGTAGAATACATTTTATACACCTGTAGTGCCTTTTGTAATTTTCTCCTTCATTTTCTTGAGGAAACAGCATGTTTTTTTTCTGCTGTTTTCTAGCCGAGATACTACTGTTTCAATTTCTATCCGAACTCTTTGCCAGATTTATTTCCATGATTATTATTCACTTTTTGATCTTTCTGAGGAAATAGACACTATAGGTTTTAAGATCATGGAAGAATTAAATTTTATTTTAACTTTTATAATTACATTGCATGTAAACCATTTTTTTTTTGTTTTCCCTGGTTGAAAACAATTACACTATCAGCTACAGAAAAATCAACCCCACAAATGAAATCATTGAACTGATTAAAATATCAGAAGGTGATACATGGAGCCTTATAATTTTAAACTGCATCTACTCTGGTCCTAAAAAGCATTTGAATCTTGGTGTTGAAATTCTATTGCTCTCAGTCACACATTTCATTACCATTGACAAATTCAGATAAAACTAAATTTTTCTTCTGTCTAGTGATAATCCCTTAAATCCAAGCTGTCCCACTGATAATGGTCTAAGGTTATTATTTTATCCTTTATGGTTAACTTTTTTGTCTTTAAAACAAAAGTTGTGACTACAGAGAATGGAGGACAGATGTGATAACAGAACTAAGGGGAAGAGTGTTTCATGTTTGATTCTGCAATAACTTGTGCGTGGCATTCAAATGTGTAGGTTGCAGTATCTGATATTCCACTTTGGGGAAGACTCTATTGCTTCTCAAATGTTTCTTTGATCCTGCCAGTGAGCCATTGTTACAGTTGAGCTCAACAGCAGCCATAAAATAGTGGGAACCAATTACAGTCATACCTCCGTATTCACGGATAACAAGTCTCCTGTGGGTCCTGCAAAACCTTTAATCCATTAATATGGGTCGGACCTTAATATGGCAAATTATTGCCAGAAATATGCCAACTTTGGAACACTGCAACACCCTGTGCTCCTTACAACAGCGATGACCGTGGAAGTTGGGTTTTTTTCTCTTTAACTGCAGCAGCTACTGCTGGCAGGAGTGCTTTGTCTGAGGCTATGAATATCTGCATATACATATATAGGCATATGCACTGGCAAGTCCAGGCTGGTTGCTATAGCTTGAATGGCTAAAGAGGCCCCAAAGGAGTCCCTGTGTTACAGTTAAGGACTTTCTGACTTCTGGCAGGACCAACCAGGGCTGAGGCTGCCCGCTGTGGCAGTGCGGGACCGCAGTGTCCCACTGAGTTATATACCACACTGTGAATAACTGAGTAAGTACAATGGGGAAAAATACTGCAAATATGAGAAGACATGAATATGACAGTGCGAATAACTGAGCTATGACTGTAATTCATTGTTAACAGATGAATATCTCTACAAGTAAGCAACAGTTTATGCAATGTCAGTTATTAAACAATGAACACCAAAACAATGTTAAGTAGAGACTAATAAATTGCACCTAATCTTAATTGAAAATGCTTTATCTCATGTTCAGTTAAAGAATTGTAATGATGATATCTATAATTTCCACATTGTCTTACTGTTCTCCCTTCCATTATCAAATTATTCAGATGAGCTGTGATAATGGGGAATGATTAAAGTGTTTCACAAAGGAAATAAGAGGTTGTGTTTGTCTATGAATATTTGTGCCTTCCTGCTACAGTAATCCCTCGCTATTCCACAGTTCACCTACTACTGCTTCAGTATATTATGGTTTTTTCCTGTGAAACTATTTTCCATCTTCCTCCATCTTACTCCCTACGTGGGGCAGGGGGCAGTGCCAGCAGGTGCTGTTCACTCTGGGTTGANATATTGTCTGTGCAAAGGTTAAAAAACAAAACAAAACAAAACAAAAGCTCTCTTTCCAAAGAGATAAGTTTGCTCACTTTTTGTTGTATATAACTTGTGTGCAAAGTCCACTTCATAACAACAAGATCATCAGCTAATAAAATTCATTATTCTAATTTTCTTATCAGTAAAATAATCAGATCTGTCAGCCAATTAAATTGGAATGATTTACCAGGCCCATTTCTTGTCTAACAGTAGAATACATTTTATACACCTGTAGTGCCTTTTGTAATTTTCTCCTTCATTTTCTTGAGGAAACAGCATGTTTTTTTTCTGCTGTTTTCTAGCCGAGATACTACTGTTTCAATTTCTATCCGAACTCTTTGCCAGATTTATTTCCATGATTATTATTCACTTTTTGATCTTTCTGAGGAAATAGACACTATAGGTTTTAAGATCATGGAAGAATTAAATTTTATTTTAACTTTTATAATTACATTGCATGTAAACCATTTTTTTTTTGTTTTCCCTGGTTGAAAACAATTACACTATCAGCTACAGAAAAATCAACCCCACAAATGAAATCATTGAACTGATTAAAATATCAGAAGGTGATACATGGAGCCTTATAATTTTAAACTGCATCTACTCTGGTCCTAAAAAGCATTTGAATCTTGGTGTTGAAATTCTATTGCTCTCAGTCACACATTTCATTACCATTGACAAATTCAGATAAGACTGATTTTTTCTTCTGTCTAGTGATAATCCCTTAAATCCAAGCTGTCCTACTGATAATGGTCTAAGGTTATTATTTTATCCTTTATGGTTAATTTTTTTGTCTTTAAAACAAAAGTTGTGACTACAGAGAATGGAGGACAGATGTGATAACAGAACTAAGGGGAAGAGTGTTTCATGTTTGATTCTGCAATAACTTGTGCGTGGCATTCAAATGTGTAGGTTGCAGTATCTGATATTCCACTTTGGGGAAGACTCTATTGCTTCTCAAATGTTTCTTTGATCCTGCCAGTGAGCCATTGTTACAGTTGAGCTCAACAGCAGCCATAAAATAGTGGGAACCAATTACAGTCATACCTCCGTATTCACGGATAACAAGTCTCCTGTGGGTCCTGCAAAACCTTTAATCCATTAATATGGGTCGGACCTTAATATGGCAAATTATTGCCAGAAATATGCCAACTTTGGAACACTGCAACACCCTGTGCTCCTTACAACAGTGATGACCGTGGAAGTTATTTTTTTTTTCTCTTTAACTGCAGCAGCTACTGCTGGCAGGAGTGCTTTGTCTGAGGCTATGAATATCTGCATATACATATATAGGCATATGCACTGGCAAGTCCAGGCTGGTTGCTATAGCTTGAATGGCTAAAGAGGCCCCAAAGGAGTCCCTGTGTTACAGTTAAGGACTTTCTGACTTCTGGCAGGACCAACCAGGGCTGAGGCTGCCCGCTGTGGCAGTGCGGGACCGCAGTGTCCCACTGAGTTATATACCACACTGTGAATAACTGAGTAAGTACAATGGGGAAAAATACTGCAAATATGAGAAGACATGAATATGACAGTGCGAATAACTGAGCTATGACTGTAATTCATTGTTAACAGATGAATATCTCTACAAGTAAGCAACAGTTTATGCAATGTCAGTTATTAAACAATGAACACCAAAACAATGTTAAGTAGAGACTAATAAATTGCACCTAATCTTAATTGAAAATGCTTTATCTCATGTTCAGTTAAAGAATTGTAATGATGATATCTATAATTTCCACATTGTCTTACTGTTCTCCCTTCCATTATCAAATTATTCAGATGAGCTGTGATAATGGGGAATGATTAAAGTGTTTCACAAAGGAAATAAGAGGTTGTGTTTGTCTATGAATATTTGTGCCTTCCTGCTACAGTAATCCCTCGCTATTCCACAGTTCACCTACTACTGCTTCAGTATATTATGGTTTTTTCCTGTGAAACTATTTTCCATCTTCCTCCATCTTACTCCCTACGTGGGGCAGGGGGCAGTGCCAGCAGGTGCTGTTCACTCTGGGTTGACCCAGAGCTTGCTCCTTATAAATGTTGCAGAGATGAATAAAAATGTGAGGGAGCATTATAACACTGTCTCAAAGGTACATTAACCACGTTGCCTTGCGGAGCCCTCATTCTCTGTCAGCTGTTCCTATCTGCTGCAAGCAGGAGCAGGCAGCAGCATGCAGGAGCATACAGAAGCTAGCAGAACCATGCAGCAACTAGCAGAAGCATGAAACAGCTACCAAAAGCATGCAGTAGGTAGCTGTTTTCCGCTGCTAGCTGCTGCAAACAGGAGCATGAAGGAGTATGCTGCAGCTAGCAGAAGCATGCAGGAGCATGCAGCTAGAAGCAGCTAACAGCATAGAGCTGTTTCCTCCTGGTAGCAGCTGCAAGCAGGAGCAAGAAGGAGCCAGCAGGAACATGCAGGAGCAGGTAGAAGCATTCAGGAGTGTGCAGCAGCTAGGAGCACCTAGCTGTTTTCTCTGTCTTGCTGCTGCTAGCTGTTGCTTGCTGCTGCTTGCTGCTATTTGCTCCTGCATGTTCCTGCTTGCTGCTGCTCCTGTTGGTCTGACCTGAGGGAGTTGGGGGCTCACCATAGTTGTACATATAGATATGAATTGGTACATCGAGGATTTCACTTATCATTGCAGCATGGTTCTAAAGTCGTGCCCCCACAATATTTGAGTGATCACTGTAAATTACCTGAAGCTACATTGAAAGTAGGAATGACACCAATGAAAAGTCAAATCTTGACACAAAGAACCCACCAGTTGTATTATATATAATATTTGTTATATATATATATACACAATATTTGTTAGCTTTCCATAGCTTCACATTTTTTGTAAAGTAAACAAATAAAGAAACAAAATTGCAATAGATAGCACTTTGTAAGTATCCCTATGGCTTATTCCATGGCTGTTGTTGAAATAACTACATATTGTATTCCTGCCTAGTGGGAGTTCTTCATATTACTTTGCTGAAAATCAGCAGTGAAGAGTAAAGTTCCATAATACCGACATCAGTCTCTTATAATTTGTCCTCTCTATGTCTGATCATTAAAGACAACAGAAAATCAGCAACAGTGCAGTAGTTTGGTTTAGGGGGTTTTTTGCTATTTTATTCAGCTTTCATTCACAACTGTCAAGAGTCTGCAGTCAAAGAATACTTGAGTTGGAAGGGACCCACAAGGATCATCTAGTCCAACTCACCATCTAACGCCCGTACAGAGACCCAACGCACACCCCAGAGTGATAAACATAAACCTAGATCCCTCACAGGCGCACAGTCCACTCCGAGCCAGGAGAGACCCACAGGACCATCCAGCCCTACACCCACCAGCTAGACCATGTCACTAAGCTCCTCATTCAGTCTTCTCTTAAACACCTCCAGGGATGGCGGCTCCACCACCTCCCTGGGCAGACCATTCCAATGAGTGATCACTCTCTCTGTGAAAAACCTCTTCCTAACATTCAGTCTAAACCTCCCCTGGTGTAGTGTGAGGCCATGTCCCCTTGTTCTGACATCGTCAGTCTGAAAGAAGAGGTCCACACCCACCTGGTGGCAACCTCCCCGCAGGTAGTTGTACTTATTAAATTTCTTGGTTTGTGATTAAAGTGCTCTTTCTTGTGGTCATATTCCCTTATGCCTGTGCTTTCTCTTGAATTTCTATATCACAGAAAAATTATTAAAATTCATACCTAAGTGTCTTAACTTTAGTAAATGTTACGTGGAAAACTACTGTGTAAGATGCAGGTTTTTTCTTGCCAGCTCTTTTTCTTGCTGCTCAAACAAGAGATATTTTCTTCCTTTCTCATCTGACTTTGCAGTCAATACAATTTCTCTTGAGAGAGCTGTATATAAAAATAGAAAAAGTCATATGAAAAATACGTTCAATGAGTATGTTAGAACTTTGGTGTCTATCTGAATCTTTTCCTCAGGGTCATTTTATTCTGACTGTTTTGCATTGATGCATGTTCTGGAAACAAGCCTGTTCCTCTCACCACAGCTGAAGTCTATTGGTCTTGCTATTCGTTTTTATTAACCGTTTTCCCTATCAAACTGACGTGTTTTAGTATATACATCAAAACCCTTGTGTAGGTTTACTTTTATTTTTTAAGTACCACAAACTTCAGGTGTGTTTGAGAGAAATACAGAGGCCAAAACTTTTCCACAAAGAATGGCTTGCAATGCAGAAATCCTTTAAACCCAAGAGACTGAGAACTTCAAGATCCTGCCTTTATGAAAGTAAACTGTAGTTGCCCTAAACCTCTGAAAAGTTCCATGTACATTTTCAACTACATTTTAAAGCATATGAAGATATTGGAATAGTTTGGCATTTACAACTATCATAAATTCGATAGCTGAAGTGTTATTCAGCTAGCAGCATTCATTATATACATAAATGCAACAGATTCAAGTTTCCATATATTGCCTTTCTTGATTGTTTAATTTCATTTTCTTGTGATCTTCTTTATACTTATTTTCAGATTACCATTTCTATTAAATATTAACATAAAATCATTCTGTTCTGTGTATACTCCCCTACTGATACTATCTGTTTTCTTGGACTAGGTGAAGGTTGATGAAGTCAACCTCATAGTGCCAGTAATGATAAAAAATCAGGAAAGGGCCTAGAAATAAATTCTCAAGAAACAGTAACTCTAAATCCTGGGATTCATTTTCTTCCACAAGTCTCTGAAAAACAGTAATATCAGAACAAAGAATGTGGTCTGAGAGAGAACAAAATCCACTTGTTCTGTTACACACATAGGCAGCCACAATGGGCTTTGTCTGATCCAGCTTCAGCCATCTAAAGTACAAGTTTTACATTCTAATGTTTTATCAAGGTGAATTGACACACAAACTTCTAGAGGATTTTACTTTTCACACAATTAAATTAGTTACCCTTTGGAAAAACCAAATATGGAGAAAACCTGAACAAACTGCCTTGTACTTCTATAGGGTTTTTCTGTGGCAGGGTTTCTGGTANGCCCGTTGCTGTCACTCGCGCGCCGTGCCACGCCGCCGCTCACTTCTCCCACCCCGCGCCGGTCTCGTCCTCGACGATTGCCCCCTCCGCCCCNTGGGGTGTTATGGGGGAGAATTTTTTCCAAGAACTTGCTGGAAGCCTCCCTCATAGCTGGCAGAGTCAATGCCACCAGAAAAGAGCAGTGACAAGATGTACCAGCAAATTCAGGCACCAAAGTCTGTGCCAAATGAGGGGGAAGAGGTGCTCCAGTTGCCTCATTGCAGCCCATGGTGAAGACATCATGATGAAGCAGGCTGCCACCCTGCAGACCATGAAAAGTTCACAGGCCAGCCCCATCCCCGCTCCCCCCTGCCCCAATCCTGTCCCCGTCCCCCTTGCTCACACGCCGCGCTGCCGCTCATGCCACCGTCCTGATCCCGTGCCCGTTGCTGTCACTCGCGCGCCGTGCCACGCCGCCGCTCACTTCTCCCACCCCGCGCCGGTCTCGTCCTCGACGATTGCCCCCTCCGCCCCGGCACTTGCCCACCTCGGCGGAACACAGCCAGATATCTGAAACAAACCCCGCTCTCAGGACCCACCCTCCTCCAGACCTTATTAGGGGAGGGGACGTGGCTACAGACGTGGCATACTCGGCTACGTAGTGGGTTCACTATCTTTGTGGATTTCATGACTCGCATGAGGCGGAACAGACCCAACAGCCCGCGAGTAACAGGAGTTCACTGTATTATTATAAAAATTAGAAAAAACTTAGAACTATTTAGTAGGAAGTCTTAATATGCGAAACTTGTAAATTGCTTCCAGGTGTTACGGTGAAAATTTTGCCCCATATTTCAAATGCATAAATAGACTGAATAAAATAAAGAGCATTTCACAGAATCACAGAATCACAGAAAATTATGAGTTGGAAGGGACTCACAGGGATCATCTAGTCCAACTCACCATCTAATACCCATACAGCGACCAAGAGCACATCC
>WEKX01021565.1:0-48364 GCA_013390025.1 Pitta sordida
GAAAAAGGGAAACATTGCACCCATCTTAAAAAAGGGCAGAAAGGAGGACTCTGGGAAAACCAACCTGTCAGTGTCATCTCTGTGCCCGGGAAGGTCATGGAACAGATCCTCCTGAAGCTCTGCTAAGGCACATGGGGGACAGAGAGGTGATTTAATACAATCAGCACAGCTTCACCAAGGGATAATTTTTTCTGACCAACCCAGTGGCCTTCTCTGATGGAGTGACTTCATCAGTGCACAAGGGAAGTGATGCTGTTTATCTGGATTCCTGCAAAGTCTTTGACACAGTCCCCCCAAACATTTGTCTCTGTAAATTGGAGAGAGAGGTGTTTAAATGGTGAGCTGTTCAGTGGATGAGGAACTGGTTGGATGCTCACATGCAGAGGGTAGTGACCAACAGCTCAGTGTCCAAATGGAGGTTGGTGATAAGTGGAGTCCCTTGGGGGTCACACTGGGACCTGTGGGATTTGATGTCTTCATCAGTGACATGGACAGTGAGACAGAGCATGACCTCAGCAAGTTTACAGCTGACACTAAGCTGAGTGTGCACTTGACATGCCTGAGAGATGGGATGCCATCCAGAGAGATCTGCACAAGCTCCAGAACTGGCCCATAGGAACCTCGTGATATTCAACAAGGCCAAGTATAAGGTGCTGCACCTGGGCCAAGGCGATCAGTATCAATATGTGCTTGGGGATGAAGGGATTGAGATCAGCCCTGAAGACAAAGAGAAGGACTTGAGGGTGCTGAGGGATGAAAAGCTGGACATGAGACAGCAATGTGAGCTTGCAACCCACATGGCCTATTCCAAGGCTATCCAGCAGACTCTTGTCCCTCCTATCATCATGCAAGCTGGAATATTTTTCTTTTTCAAAAGACTGTCAGCACAGGATCTTCAAGGTCATGTATATGGCTGTACCCAGTTAATTTCATTTTAATTTTGAGTGTTAAAAAATTGACGAACATGAGCTGTACAGCTTAGAAATACTGTTTAAAAATACTTATTTCCTGGGTATATGAGAATATGCTAAATGCATATATCCTTTAGAAGAAGCCTCAATTTATTATTTCTCTGATTTTCCAGTTTCAACATTTCCTAGAAGGAAGAGAGTTATTTCATTCAGAGATTATTTTAGCTGGTTCGATCTATTTTGCTGAGCTGAATTCCTCCTCCCTCTCCGAAAGGCTTTCCTTTAATAACAGTTGTTATTTCTTTCCAAGTGCTGGTAAGAGTAGTCCAATAAACCCCTCTTTGGGTTCCTTCCAGAAATAAAAAAAAAACATTTCAGCTGTCATTCAGGCCTGCTTTTCCATTAATTCTATTTCAATGTATTTTATATGACTGTGTGCCTGCCTTTGCAACAGCAAGGAATCTCAGTGGGACAGAGCAGCTTAATCGATCAGCAATCCTGGTCACCCAGAAAGAGTGTTAATTGGCCTCAGTTCTTGAAGCATGTGACACTGCCTGACCTAATCATCAGAACTGGAGAAGTCAATAAATCAGAGGAGAAATGCAGATGGATAAAATAAGGACTCAGTTCTATACAACATGCTGTGAACATCATTCCTGAAAAAGTAGTGCTATATGGAAAAGTCAAGTCAAGCATTTGCTGTATAAGGCCCAGGGGAGCTAAGAGCAAGAATAATTTCATGTTTTCAGATTTTCACCTTTTAGTCTTCCATCACATACATTTGATATGTCTCAGCAATTTGTCTGAAGGCTCCTAACTGAATCTGTGACAATTATTCATTCTCCCATTCTAACAACCAGTGCAGCTTGCTGTGCACCTGAGCTCCCAGGGGATGGACTGAGTTTGGCCAGGCCAATGTGATCGGGTCAGGGGACTGGCAGGGATGTGCCCAGGCTCACCTTCCTCTGAGAGAGGAGCAGCAGTCGCACAAAATTTGACATCTGGGTTCAATACTGCAGGTGAGATCTTGGTTCCCTCTGCCACAATGAGAGCAGGTTTGCTTAGCCACAGGGTCCAGCATTTACCTCTAAACACTGAAGAGCTAATAACTTCAGGCTGCTAATTTAGACCAGTAATTTAGACCCATGAAGAGGCTGGTGTGAACACCTCCCACAGTGCCTGCAGTATCGAACACTGCAGTGGCTGGTGAAGGAGAGTGGATTGCCCTCAAAGGCAGGGTCTTATTAAAAGGTTCCCATCCCTGTGCTGCAGATGAAGGACTTCAGTCCCGGGAACTGAGAGGAATGATATTCCTCTAGTGTTGACTGCAAGGGAAGCAGCATGTGCAAGCACAGACTATCCTGGTGAGCATAGGAAGGACTGCCCTAGCAGTTGGAGTATGTGGGACATAGGATGGCAGCTGTGTCAGGCAGAGGCTGGAGGAACAGAAGAGTCCGGTACCCTTCTTGTGCAGTATGGCTGGGTAGGGATAGAACTCTTAACACCTCTTCTGTGGCACTAGGTGGTGCCAGGATTGGATCTGGAATAATAGATCTCTCCATCCTGTCTACTCTGAAGACAGTGAGTACTGTAGTGAGTCCCAAACCTCTCAAATGCTCAGAAAAAGAAGGAAATAAAAAGTAAATGCATCTGTCAGGCAATTAATTAAAGAGAGGATGGTGTAAATTGTGTTCCTGTGCTGGTTCTGTCTGGGGTAGAGTTAATTTTCTTCACAGTAGCTTGTATGAGGCTGTGTTTTGGATTTGTGCTGAAAATGGTGGTGATAGCACAGGGATGTTTTTGTTATTGCTGAGCAGCTCTTACACAGAGCCAAGGCCTTTTACTGCTTTCCATATTGCCTGGCCAGCTAGGGAACTGGAGGTGCACGAATTGTGAGGAAACACAGCAGGAACATTTGACTCTGGCTGACTAAAGGGGTATCCCACACCATATGGAATCATGCTCAGTATATAAAGTGGGGGGAAGAAGTGGGGAGTGGGCAACAGAGAGATGATGTTTGTCTTCCCAAGTCACCATTGCGGGTGATGGAGCCCTGCTTTCCTAGAAATAGTGGAACACCTGCCTGCCCATGGGAAGTGGTGAATCAATTCATGGTTTTGTTTTCTTGTGTGTGTGTGTTTCGCTTTACCTGCTAAAATGTCTTTACCTCAACTCACGAGTTTTTTTGCTTTTACTCTTCCAATTCTCTCCTCCCCCCCCTGGTGGAGGAGTGAGCGAGTGGCTGTGTGGGGCTTGGTTGTTGGCTGGGGTTAAACCACAGCAATGCTCCACAGCTTGTTGTGGGTCATGGTGAAGCATTTGCACTCCAGCTGCACTGAGCTGCACAAGCTCTTTTAGAAAGGGACATCTGGAGGAGCAGATGCAGCCCTGACCTCATATGTCTGGGATCTGTCTGTCCTGCTGTGGCTGTTGGCAGGGCCACAGGGCCTTCCTGGGAAAGACATAATGAGGAGAACTCATGCAGGACCTGCCTGGGGCATGGTCATCCTGGCAGTCAGATACAGATGTGAGCAGTGCATTGGTGAGCTTAATGCCACTGTTGTCCTGTTCTCTTGGGACATGGCAGATGTCATAAGAGTCTGAGGCATGGGACAGGAAGTCAGAGGACATATGTCTACCACTAGGCATGGAAAACTAGGACTTAAGCCCCAAGGACCAGGATGCTTAAAATGACATCTATCATAACCTCTTGAACACCTCTTTGGATTCTAAATTACCTTTTAGTTTTTGTCTTTTAGGCTAACTGTAGACAAAGTGTTTATGACTATCTCTGTAGCCATGAAACTCCTCAAAGTCTGAAGTGGTTTTTGTGATAAAATGTTTCTGAAAATGATAGGTAGTAATTTTTTTCCCTCAAAACCTAGCAGGTAACAAGTGCACAGAATCCACCCTGGATGTTTATGCAATGAAAAGCAAAAACAGAGAGTTTCTTACTCAAAGCACAAGCTTTGGAGTTTGAACTAAAGACTCCGTCTGGCGTAGCCAAACCCCAGGAAAAGGGCCTTTGAATCAAAGGGTCCTTAAAAGCATATTTTCAGTGGCATTTTTTCAGCAAACATGGATTTTTTTTTCAATAGAGATCTGCAAGTTTAGCAACTGAATTTCAAGCTAGTTTGGAAGTGGACTTTTTCAATTTACAAAAATATCTGATATAGAATTTTTCAATTATTTGTTAAATTAGCTCAAAAAATACAAGGATTTTAATAGCTCCAACTATAGCTGTAAGAACTCAGATAGCTTGACTTTGTATTTTATGCCCTGACCCACTCTGTATGGCCATACAAGGGAGAGAGAAGAATCAAACACAGTTCATGCTACTCTCTAAATGCCCATCTTAGTTTATATGTGGCGTAATGAATGATTTGTTTATCCTTTAAGTTCCAGTAGGAAACCAAATTTACTGAGTTCCCCTTTAGATCTTTGTCCCTAACCATGTCCCTTTGATTAATTAAAGCGTATCAAAAATCACATTTACAGTGAGAAATATCTTAGTGGGATGCTGTCGGATTTGCATTTCCTACCAGTTAGAACCACCTTGTGTTGGTGGAGTCTGGAGGGAATGGGTGGGAGAGACACTGCTGCCAACCAGGTACAAAGACACCCAGCTCCTACCAGAGCCAATATGGAAGCGAAGGGGTGGACGTCTCCTACACCAAAAGCTATAGATGCCCAACCATGAGTAAGTGAACATGTGCCTGGTAGGAGTGCTGTGACGTTATTTTATCCAGCACAAATGTCTAGAGGTACATTTATCCATCTGTTGGCCATCCACATAGCTATGTTCATAATAATTTTTTTTCCTGCTGTTTTTTATTTATGTATGGATCTGTGATATATATATATTTTTAATGTGTATATATATATATATGTATATATACACACACACATATATTTGTATAACAGCTCCAGAGAGAATTGTACAGTTAAACATAAGGTATGGTCCACAGTGGGAAAAACCCCCACTGTGCTAGCAGGGAAACTAACAAACATTTGTAGTCAAAAATCACAGGTACAGTCCTATTAGTTGCAACGGTCCAGTAAAATACATTTTTAAAAATAAACAAAGCTTAGAGGAAAAAAATATCAGGAAGAAAGTTAACAACAATGCAAATTCATTTTGTTGCCCTTTAAGTGCCAGAAAGTGTTCAGAGACAGCAGAGTTACTGATGATAAATCAAATAGGAAAGGAAAGTAGAGCAGATTACGGTAGCCTGGCAAACAAGAAGTAGAAAAGAGGCAAGGAGTAGGAACAATAAAATCTCCAGACCAGCCAGGTGAAAAGTGCAAACCTGTCCTGTCCCCTCCTGTCCATAGCTCACTTTTCCCCAAAGCCAACAAAAGTGATCTGTACCACATCCTTTGCCTGTTGGCCTTTCACTGGGGAAGACAGGGTTTTGAAATAACAATAATAAAGCTTTCCATTTGTATTTTAATAAGGAAACATTTCTTTTTATCAGATTACCAGGCCTGTCATGATTCACCTCTGAGCCCTTCACTAGACTAATGAATTTATGCTCCTCTCTCTAGGGGAAAGAGATCTTGTCATTCACAAAATAATGCTGTTATCAACATACCTCTTGTGCAGGTGAGTCAGGGAAAGAAATCCCTGCTCAGCTTCCTTGGTGCTGATCTCTCCTTCCTCCTGTGCTTGGTGCTGTAAGAGAGCAGGTCATTGTTTACCTCCGATGCTGCCCTGCTCAAGGGCTGCTGTCTTATCTCAGGGCCTTCGAGGTCAGCAGAGACCACAGTGTGCTATAGCAAACCCCACACCTTTGTTCCTTCTCAGATCAAGAGCTGCTTTACCCTGTTACAGTGCAAAAGCTCCTTCCTTGGTTCGGCCTGGACACAGAGCAAGTGAAGTAGGCTCCCCTGTCCTTCACCAGAAGGTTAAACAAGAGTGAAATTTTGAACAAAACGTAGTGATAAGAAGGCTGGACCCTGGGCCAGGCGGTGATTCTGCATGTCTGGTGTGGACAGGGTGCTGACTCATATCGCTGCAACATCCCTCAATTGGCTTCAAACATTGCAAAGATGGGTTGCCTTCCATCCCCATCTATTCCCAAACCATTTCACACCATACCAGGTCAACTTCTCAGCTCTGGTTCAGGATCCCAGAGATACAGCCCAGCACCTGCATCTTCATGATGAGTATTTGGCAAATTTAAGTTTGAAGAAGGCAGAAGAGTAAACCTCTGTCACAGCACATGGGAGAGCCCAAAGAGGTGGAGCACCACCTCGTATTGGTTTTATAGTCTCTAACCAAACAAGAAAAACAAATATCTTTTCTGTGTGTAACTTCAAAATGCCAATAATTCATAATTCTCACTAAAACCTGGCCTATACAGGGGCAATCCTCACTCTTGGCTGTGTGCTGCAGTCCTCCTGGCACATCAGGGGAGGTTTATCGGAGCTGGGTCTAGCAGTTGCCTGCTGGCAGTGCAGTGTTCCCATAAGAGATGCAGTTTTGCTGACCAGAACCCTGGACAAGCTGGAGAATGGCAACTTTTGGGAGAGACCTACAGCCCATGGCCAGATGGGAGTCCTTCTACATTCGTGTCCAGAGCTGCATCCACACGATGCTTTCCTTCTGCAAGGGAGGCTATTTCAGTAATGTCCAGCCTACCTAACACCCAGCCTGTATGATCCACTGGGAACTGTATTTTCCACTTTCAGCCCACAAACAATTCTAGGCTAAATAACTGACCACTGTTTATCTCTCTCTCCTGATCTGGGAGGAAGCTGAAAGGATTAGCTGTGACTACCACTTAAATTTCAGCTCTTTGGATTAAGGGAAGCAAATCCCACTTTCGATGCCTACATTACTGACTGAAGGGTAGGGGAACAGATGGGATGGGGAGAGGAAAATGTGTGTGTAAGTGAATACTTATTAGAGGGTTTACAAAAATATCTGGTAGTGGTGCACTGCTGTGCTCTCACCTCTTGTCTCCTGGAAGGTCTGTCCTACCAGTGCATTCCCCAGTCCTGGGCAAAGGCAGGAGGAGTTTATCAAGATCCTGATGCTTCCTTTCCCTCTTGCCCAACCCTCTATATCTCACTGTAAATTAAAGGGAAACCCAGACAAGTAATTAAATTACTTTTTCCTGATTTAAAATAATAATATTAAATGAGCTTTCACAGAAGACAAAAGTAAAAGCTATAATGGCATTTTCAGCCACTATTAAATCGTTAATTAATTGACATACATTAGAAATAGTGTAACCTGTGCAGCATCAGCCATCTATTCTGAAAAAATGTTTAAAATGTGATGGTCTCAGTGACTCATACTGGCCAAACACAGCTAGACTCGTATATGTATAGCTGCAGGAGCTTGTTTTAGGAGGGGGAAACAGCACTGGGTATGAGTGGTAGAGCTCTTTGTGTGTGCCATTTATATAAGTCCTGCCTTTACTGGACAGGAATTCACAAGGAAAATTACAAAAGCATTTACAAGCCAGCATTCTGCTAGAAGTAGAACTTTAGTGGACGTTTATGAGTTTTGTGCACGTAGATGTAGTGTTGGCAACTTACAGAAATGCAAGTTAGATGCAAAAAAAGATATTTTGTAAAGGTCTCCCAGGGTAAATACCTACAACATCAACAAAAGCATGTTTTTTTCTTGCTGAGAAGAACAAGATTATTAGAGATTGGAATCCGCGCAGCAGTGAGATGACAACACTGGCAGATCACTAGACAAGTGTCCATCTATTTCGTAGATTCCCATGTGAATGTGATGATATGGAAACCTCTGCTGTAATCTCCATCTTGTAAAGCAAGGACGCACATCTTTTCTGCAAGATTTCTATTCTTATGCTTCACACCTTTACATCAGAGGGTCACCAGCCTACATGGCATGTCCATCTCCATTAGGATCTTGGTCATGGAGGATAAAAAAGGTGGAAGTTGAGCAGGGAAGAATTTGGCACAGCTGAGAATCCAAACAAGGCAACATATTGGATCTGGTTCAGCAAACACAACTATAACAAAATCTGTCAGAATAAAATACCTGAAAGTATATGAGCCAGTAGTGCATAGAAAAATGTTTTATTTCCCAAGTCATCTCATTATCTCATCATGTTTTTATAGTGTCTTTACTCTCTGAACTGCAGAGAGAAAATAAAGGAGGTAATTTAATGTAACAAACATAAACTCAGTGTTTCTTCAAAAAGCTCAGCATTTACTGCTACAGTCAGCCCTCTTCCACTTTGCACCCCCCAGATAGCGGCTTCACACTTCGTAGTGCAATATTTCAGTGATTAAGGAGGCCCATTTTGCAACTGCGCCTGAGCAATCTGACATGCATGAATATTCAAATTAGGCAATCATGAATATTCAAATCAACCCCCATGCCATGCCGCAGGGACCATGGGTACACTGCTCTGCCTGTGCCGCGCCCGCCTTGGCAGTTCAGCTCCAGTGGAGCCGAGCTGGGTGTGCGCCGCTCCTGTGATAGCTTGGCTCCACCTAAGCATGAGCCGCCTCCTACTCTGCTCGAGCGCGAGCCCCTGATGGCAAAATGAGGGTTCTCAGAAGCTGCTGCCACTTTCCGACCAGTGAGTTATTTGGGAAGCTACTATCCTGTTAAATTCCCTCCCATACCTTGAATTTCGGTACAAGCTCCAGAATCCAATTGGTAGACACATGATTTGAGATGCAGATCACTGAAAGGAGGCATCCAACATCATTTGAGGCACTTCAGGGGATTTAAGCCACCAGCATGAGACTGGCAAACAAAACAAGCCCTCAGACTCTCAGCCATTTGGCATGAGTGCCAGAGGCCAGACAGGGTACCCAGTGCATCTGCAGTGACATTGAACATTTATCAACAAGCACTGAATTGTGCCCAGAGGGTGGGATTCAGCTCATGGATTAAGACACATACAAATACATCCATGAATGTGCTATGTGCCTGAGTGTCCTCTAAAGTAAATGACAACCTTCTTGGTGGAGCCTAGAGAGGGATTTGTCTGTACGAGTGTAGGCATCTTTTGGGAAGCTGATTGGCAATCTGCATCAAGGGAAATTTCAACTAGGCCTTCAAAAGATATTTTTCTCAAAGAGCACCCAGAGGAGTCTGCATCTCTGGAGATACTCAAAACTTGTCTGGAAATGACCCTGAGCTATGTGCTCCAAATTCTTCATTCAGAGGGGAGGTTGCACTAGCCAAGTTCCAGAGCTCCATTATAATTAAAGCCTATTCAATAGCTCTCCACTGACTCCAAAAAGGACACTAAAGTACTTTTAGTAGGCGTCTTACTCTACAAGCTGCATCCATCCCCTTGTGTCTAGGTTCTACATAACTGATGGTGTAAAGGGGAGGGAAGCAACATAGCTTTTGCAGGGGGAAGTCGTATCTCAAAAGCCTACTCAGAGGCTTTGAAGGAATCAGTGAGTGCTCTGATGTATGGTGTGTGTGTGACTTTCCTAAAAGCATTTGGCAAAGGCTGTCTCATGAAAGGTTCTTTGAGAAACTGAGTTGCCGTATGATAAACGGAAAGATTTTTTGTGGGTTAACAAGTGATTAAAACATAAGGTGTGAAAAAACGGACAGTTTTTGTAAGGATTCCCCAATATAAACAATGTTAAAAAGGTGGAGGTGATAGTGAGATGGCTGAACAGGAATGACACATACTACCTATGGTTTGTAAAAACAAAAGTAGCTGTGAAGTGTCATAGAGAGACCTTGTGATAATGTAGGACTGTGAAGATGCAGGTGAGATCACTGTTGATAAACATAAACTAATGCACATCATGAAATACACATCCCTAACAAGAAAGACATAATGACGACCTGAAGAAAAGGATTTGGGGTTGCTGCGAATGAAGGTGGTATGTGAGCACCACTTCAGTGTTCAGCAGTGGAGAAGGACAACAAAATGTTAGACATTCCAAAGAAAAGGAAAGGACAGCGGATCGTAGCCCTGGCCCTGTGTATTTCCGAGTGTAGTAGAAACAGAATTGGATAGGTTAAAGTGAAAGGTAGCAAAGGTGATCAAAGGCACATGACAGCTTCTTTAAGGGGAGAAATGAGTATTCTGTGTGGAACAGGAGAACATAAGAATAGGTAAGGATGTCTATAAATTTAATATCTAAAAATTAGAAATCACTTCCCATTTTCTCACAAGTGCTTCAACGCAGTTATGAGGGAATAGGTTAACCGTATAAAAAGGAAAGGCTTTTCTACCTGGCACATGGTTAAATTTGTGTGCCCCTCCTTCAGTTTATGGAGTGAATAGGATGAATCCCCTCATGGTGAAGTGGACAGCCAAAATATTCACACCCTTAAGATACTTGTTTTCCTTCTTTAGCTACAAAGAGAGCCTATGACAAGTTGTTCATATCTAGAAGCCCACGTGAAAGATGCTCAGAGGGTGGTTAATATGGAACTCCCCTATAACGTATGCTGGAAATGATGGAGTAACCCATTTCTATGTCTTTGAGAACTGTGGCCAAAGCTACTGCAGGAAAATCTGGTTCAGGGCAATACATCTGCCACGTAGCCCCAAAAAATAAGCCCTTAAAAAATTAAGTCTGAATCTCCCAGGCTGGTCATCCCCACTGAGTCTTTTACCTGTATTGTTGATTTACCTGCATGTGGAGGGATAACTGGTGCAGTCCCAAGAGACGAAATTAATTTTTGACTTCAGTAAGAAGAGTTTGCCCAGACTCAGTTGTTTCAAGTACACAATGCTTGAAAAGTCCTATGCATAAACCAAGACTAAACCCAGCCTACCAGTAATCCCCGCCTGTGGGTGCACAGTCTCTGCTCAGCATGCAGAACAGAAATACCAGTTCCATCAGCATTTAAGTTTTACAATAAGTTCTAAAACTAAACCCCTGAGTTATTCGGGGCAACAGGAAAAGTTCCCGACTTTTATACTGTATGAAGGGCGGAAGTAGTTCATCTGAGAGGAGGAGCAAGACTCTCTCTTTCGCACTGGCACCAAGCAGGGCAGCAGACTGGCAGCTCTTCCCTTCTGACCTTATTCTGAGTGCTGTGTCTTGCTTCCCCAAAAGTGTGAACAGCTCTGGCTCAGAGAGGGGAGGAGTGTTATCACTGCATGGGCTGTGCAGCAGGAGCATTCAAATGCGCTGATAATGGTCCAGGCAGATACTCAAGCCCAGCTCTTTCCTGAGCCCTACCAGAAGCCAATACCCAGTCTGCCATGCTGATAATGAGCTAGAACCATAAATACCCAAGAGGAACAGTGACAAAGTGATGTCCCTTGGCAGCAGGTGAGACAGTGTCCTACAGTCAGAGCACTGGGGAATAGCTTGTACCTGTGCAGCACGAAGCCAAAGCAAGCACAGGCTGCATGAATCAATGCAAGCACAGCTGATGGCTTCTGGGTTTGCCTAGAAGATTCATAATGCTCCAGTAGTTACATAGTTAAATGTATTTCTCTTTTTGTCCTTCATCTGATGTTACCAGAGGTTTCAGAAAGCTATCTTGGAGATGAAAGACCTCCTAAATTACACCAACAGGAAAATAGCTATAATGGTGCATATATTTTGCTTCCGAGATGAAAGTCACCTTCTTACACTGAGAAAGGCATAGATATTAAAACATGCAACTACATAAACAAGGTTAAAGAATGTAAAATGTGATTCTTCTGATGGGAAGGAAGTGAGCTGGATCAGGACAGGTTTACCTTTCTGTTTGTATTTTTGTAGTTATTTACAGGTAAGTGGCAAACTATTTTAAGTCTTCTTCAAAATACAAGTGAAATTTTAACACATAATACAGAACCATGAAAACTGCCATACCAGCGCTGTCCAATCCCAAAGACTGCTCTGACGACAGCTAACAACAGATATTTCATGGGAAGATACAAAGCTTTATATAATGGGCAGTGCTTATGGGAAAATGACTTCCTATCCTCCAGGGAAAAGACTGTTTATTTTATGCTGTGCTTGTGTGGGAATGTTAGACTTTATTCCTCTTAGCCTTATTTAGTATAACGGTGAATATTTTCTATTACCTGTCCAAATCCTTCTATGAATCCTGCTACTACATATTTTAAAACTATAAATCCTTGGCCTTTTTGTGGTGCTCTGATCCACGAGCCTTCCCTCCCCAGAAATAATCTCCTTTCTTTAATTTTCCTGAAAGTGGGTACCATTTAATCCATTTGTTAACTTGTACTCTCTGTGACACACACTACAGGCCAATTTTTTTCACTCGCCAAATGTACAAAGAGGGTCACTGTAACTTAGTCATTCAGTTATGCTTCACCCTGTGGCTTGAATACAGGAGCCTGTCTCAATCAAAACCCTGGAAGGTGCAATATTTCAGACCGCACGCCTGAGCCAGAGGTGGCTGAAATCTGCTCAGGGTAGATTAAAAGTGCATCTCTAAGCTGTCAGCAGGGCATTTGTGCCCTTCTCTGTCAGCCCCACATTCCCACCTTGGATAGTCAAAATCCACCTCTCCAGCAGGAGATGTTGGCACTGCTCCCATCCCCAAATAAAAGCAAAGTACCAGCTGTTAATGCTGTATTCACAATACCGTAATCCACAGACAATGTGACTTTATTCACAAATATGATTTTTACAGAGGTAGAACAAAATACTTTGTATAATTTTCTTTTTAACTATATACATATAAAGAATATAATAGAATGACAAAAAAGAAAAGGTTGTAAACAAAACAATATTATGCCATCAAATACAGTACAAACAGCATGCATGAACAGCTTCAAATGAAATCTTGCTGGTGTAACTTTATTTTTTTCTCATGTCGTAAATGAAGAGTAGTAAAGAGTCATGCTCTAATTGGATTGAGTACGCCACAGCTATGCAATTTTGTTTTAATTTTTTTTTCTTTTACAATAAACCAACAAGATTACTTTCTTTTCACTGTGGTGGGGAATGCTTTTGTAATGCCCAATGTAATTTTAACAGAAAAATATAATAATCAAATCTACAAAGTGTACTCTCATTTAAAAAGCAAAACCATAGAAACTGTACAGTTTTAAAAAGCGAATTATCTCAAATGCTTCTTAAGAGAATTTTCTAAAGAAAGAATAACATATGCAGAATAAAAATTAGGAGAGCTATTGTTCTGTAACAAAGCTAATCAAATACTTGTTTTCTATTCCAATAAACAGTTTTTTAATTAATGAGTATTCTGGAAATTATGAAAGGGGCCAGGTTTTATTAATGTTCCACTTGACTAATAAAGCATGAACTCCTTACAGGTACTATAGCTGTCATTCCCATGGGGATGGATGTGGGATTGGTTTTGCATGCATGCTAGAGACAAGGACAAGGTTTAGTCATGGGTGTAGATTTAAAAAATATTTTGAATTGCTTTAAACGTTTAGTAGCTTCTATAAAAATAATCTTGCTTGGTTTGCTGCTGGATTGAGATGTGGATATGTAATTTTCTCCTGAAATTTATTCTTGGTCCTCGCAATTGCCAAGGACTTCCACTGGATATTACCTGGCACCAGGTCCCACCAACAATGACCAGCAACAATGGGTAGAGCTCACATCTGAAACACTTGAAGCCAACAGCAAAAGCCACACTGTTGTTGAGCCCTGAGGCTAGGGCTGAACTTCAAGGACTTGGGATTTGGGGAATGGTGCTGCCCTGCCCCTCCATCCCTCTGAGTCCCAGTCCATATCAATGGGAATGGCGAAGGCTGGAGAGAGCAACTGTGAACTATCAACACTAGTGACGACCACCTCACCATCCCTCATACCTGGACACAGTGTGACTACATAACCATGGGGTAAGGTCAGGTCACTGCCCTGCTCAGGAACAGCTGCTGTGTGTGCTGCTGGTGGGACAACAGGTTTTTGTCCCTCTGGTCGATGAGGAAGGAAACTGTGAGCAGTGGAGATAAATCGTCCTCCTGCAGCTCACCCCCTTAAATATAATTTAAAAATTCAACCACACAAACAGAATCTGTACATTCAATTTGTCTTTATAAAGAAGGTGAGGACGGTCAATATTAAACACATGCTGTTTATGACCACGCGTCAGGCACCAGCTGAAGCTTCAATCTCAATGAGTTTACTAAAGGTCAAGCAGAATATTGAACAGGGGAGGATAGTGGGTCTTGTTTGACTCTGGGCTCTCAGGTGATTCCAGTTTTCAGGTAGAAGCTCAACTCAACCTGACGGTGAACAGGGGGTGGGTCCCATATCCAGTGCAAGTGACCAGGGGTTGTTGTGAGCATCCTTCACCAAATCACAAGAATTGAGCTAACAGCAGTGAAAAGAATTACTTGCCCTGCATGGTGGCTTCATCCGTGGCTTTGGCATCTTCCTGGGAAATGCTATGCAACCCCCCCCGCCCCAGATTGCCCTGGTGCGACTGAAACCTGCTTTTCACTAATTGACCCTGCAGCAGATTATCACCCCCAGAAGCAGGGCATTTACTGAGAGGTGTGAACAGTGCACTATGCACAGATGAAATACTCCGTGTGATTGTTTACAGTCAACAGAATAAGACTGGCACCTGTTTGTGGAAGAACTGTACAAAACATGGCTGAAATAACAGGATTGTCAATGACGGCCAGTGGGAGATACTCTAACATTCTGAGTAAGACTGCATCTTTCTGTTTTGTAAACTGGTCTACAAGAATGAATAAAACAATACATTCCTGCCCCATTAGCCTTGGGGAAGATTAATGCCCTCTAATCTATGCTAAATAAACTCTGAAGCATGAAGAGCAATATTATTCCCACACTCAGCTGCTTGTGAATTAACAGGGATCACCCTGAAATTGCTATTATGAAATGCAAATATTTGCAAAAGAACAATTAAAAAATATTCCTGAAGTGCAAACGAAAGGCTCACCAGGCATGTTTGTGGTGTGCACAGGGACAGTCAGAAGGCGAACACTAATGAATCCCAGGGCAGATGTCTGTGCTAAAAAACCCATTAGCCCAATGGCAGTGGGTAACGGCACAGCATCTTGCATTGAGATATAATTCCACCTGATAATCAGAGGGCTTGGCTTAGGATGCCCTAATTTTGACTCTTTCGACAGTTTGTTTGCATACAACTACCTGTATCTTCAGAAAGCTGCAGTACATGGCTTACAGTAAATCTATTTCAAACACTTGCTGATACAGCTCAAACTGATCTCATCTGCCCTGATCTGCAATTCTGTGTTAGCTAAAGTAATAAAAGAATCCTGTTAAACCTAAATTATCAAATGAAAAAGGCAATTTTCTCATTTATACTCCATTAGTTTTTTTAGTTATTGCTAGGAAAGCTCTAAAATGCTTAGGCCATAAAATAAACATGTGGCTTAATGTACAGTATGTGTACTTAAAAGGATGATGGCATCTGCAGTAACTGCTTTGCACTGCTATAGTAATGGGATGTACAAATTAAGCAACGGCACATATCAAGTAAAGCATACAAAAATGTATGGCAAAAAGTAACAAGCCTTTCCGCTTTTTTTTAGTAAACTCTTTAATTGCTAAAAAGAAGAAATCACTGATATCCACACCTACATCACAAGATTGCAACATGGTTGATTTCTACAGATGTCCATTACCTCTGTGCCAGCAAAACTCTGTGATACTGTTATCTTTTACATTTCATTGATTAGAAGTTTATAAAAGTGTCCCCTTCACAAATTAAAGTCAATGATGTATTTTCCAGCATGGAAGTTTAATGATTAGCCTAATGCGGTTTTAAGCACACAGCGCTCTTAAGATTTTGGAAAAAAAGCACCCCAGATTCTTAAGTCACGGAGATACAGGATAACATATGAAAAAGTATCCAAGGATTCACTTTTGAAAATGAAATTAAGAGCCTAGATCACTTAGGTACCTTCAATAATTCTACTCTCAGGCCCTTCATTCAAACTTATTAGAGTACTTTCTATCAATAATTTAAATTCCTTCAGAAGAGTGCCACAACTGAACCTGTGAATTCACAGAAGCAAGATTGCATAAACCAAACCATTTACAGATATTTTGTAGCATTACTTTGCAACAGTAGGATTTTGAGAACACAAGAATTTCTGAAATTCAACCTGTGCATTGCTTTACCCCTTTATGCTTAGTTAAAATAGGTATCATTCAGAACAAGGAGTGAGTAGAGTCTCTGCAGAAAGCTAAAATGAACTTCTGGATCAGACAAACGTGATGAGAATCATGAACTGCAGACTGGAAATTTTTCCTTCAGCCAAGCTTTTACAGAAATATATTTTCCTGGCTGAAAAGGATGGCATAGCAGAGCTTTACAGAGCAAAATATGAAAATATGTGGAGAGTCTCATTTTCTTCCTCAGTACTCCCATAAAACCAACAATCTGTTTCCGTAACAGCTCCAGACAGTTACCTGATTGCTGACAGGGTCTTTCTCATCACCTGAGGGGAGTCTACACTCTCCTTTTCCATGCAGGTACATGGTCAGAACTGTTGTGTTCGTTATCCCCCAGCTTCCCATTAACGTGACCAATATGATCTCTCCAGTTGCAACAACTGTGCAAGCCTATTTCACTTATGATTTACTTCAGATTTTCTTCCTCTCATAGCACAAAGCTGAAAAGTAAATAACAGTTAAGAAAACATTTGCTTGCCAATGCTGGCATGAGAAGGTGCAAGCTTTCCTTGCCAGAGCCTGGACCTGTGTTTACTCACACCCTCAGCACTGTTTCATGCTCTAGCTTGGCATTGTATAGAACAATTACCATCCTCTTCAGGCCCTCCCTCTTATTCAGCCTTTGAGAAGTTACAAAATATAACAGAATACTGTTTTGTGAGACTATATTGACTGCACTAATTACCCACAATATTGTATATTTGCTATTAAGAACATGAATGTGTGCTTTCAAAGTGTGACATTCAGGGCTTTGAGGATGTGAAAGGAATTAGACAAATTGTTCTGTCACTTAATCCGAGGCTTTGATGTACTTTAAAAAATTTGTTTAGAACCCCAAAAAACAGAATACACATTTTAACTGTTGAACTTTTACCAGCTAAAGGAGTTTGTAAGGACCCTATCACTATGTGGTTACAACAGAAGGTACACAGTTAAAGTCAGGTCACGGTTTCCAAGAACATTCACAGGGACTGAGGATGAGGAAAACGAGGGATGGATTCTGCAGGAACCTTCGGGAGACTGAGCTGCTCACTGGGGAAGGGCCTTGAGTATTGCATTCACTTCCTCTGCAACTGCTGTCAAAGCAAACTCAAACTGCTCCTGTGGAGAGAACAAATGCAAACTCTGAATAATAGAACAAAACACTTTCCAAAAGCCTGGTGCACTATTCCACAGCTGAACATCCTCAAGACATTGTTAAAAATATGAATATGCAGGATGAACTGTACACTACAGTGGAAAAGAACAAAATGTTCTGGGATTATTGATGCAATATAACGTTTGACAGCATCTTGAAGCTGGAGTAATTTTAATGGAGAAAAATGTTAGTAGCAGAACATAAGCTATTGGGACACAATGATGTATTGCCATGGCATGGTCAGAAGGGTTTGGGAGTAGCTAATCACCAGCGATTTCCTTCTGACACAGAGATGGGAACTCATTAATACGTATAATTGAAATATGAAATAAGTGAGATGCTGAAAAGCAAAGACTTTGGCTTTTCTCAGGACTGTTTCTAGCTGAAACAATCTAGAATAAATAGAATAAATATCTCCTCATCTTGTATCTCTTATCTAGAACACTATTTACTTTTTGGCTTACCTGTCATTGATCTTTTTAAGCACCTCTTTTTAATGGCCTTACCACACCAACAAGTTACTCAAAAATGTTTAGGCCACTCCTATATTAGAAGTACTCAGGAAAGCTTTTCTCTGTTATTAATTTACTGTAACCATGACAGCAAAATGATTAACAGGCTCGTTTTGGGTTGGCAGAGGTGTGAAGGACTTGGGCATGAATGACTACTTCTTCTAAGGGCAAACTTAGCGTGTTCCTGGGCTGTAGGAGCATGTAACCTCAAGGTTAACAGGTGTTATATTTTCCAAGCAAGTAATTTTTCTCAGTAATTTAGCTTACTGAAATATCTGACAGGATGATTTGGAGTTGTCAGTGTGCAGTTTACTCAAAATACAGCCAAACCAACGACACCAGACAGGGACCGTAGAGAAATTTCTGGATTTTCTGGAAATACTGCAGAGGTTTAAGCCAGCTGGCGTCAAGAGCTGCTGAAGAATTGACTTTGAGAATGAAGGTCTGAGGTGTACCCTGCAAAACATCCCAAGATCACTGCTGGAGTTTTATATGTGTCTCCCATTAAAAAAATGGTGGTCTGCTACCTCCAGACCCTCAGTTACTGCTGCCAGGAGCTGTGTGGGATGGCTATAGAACACAGCGAGCCCCCCAGAGTGATTATTGGACGGATAGCATTCATTTTCCACAGTGTTTCACTTTACTGAGGAGGTCTGCAGGAAGGATAAAAGAACAAACTACAGATGTGCAACTCATAATTCAGAAAAGCAGCTGACTTTTAATTCCTGCAATCCAGTGCCAGCCTTCTCTGCCTTGTCTTTCCCCACTGCAGTCATCTTCCATGTGGAGACACTTCAGAGAAGCAATGAAAGGAAGGGCACAGTGCCAGAGCAGAAAAAGAAGAACAAATCTCAGAGTAATTTTTCAGTGACACTGACACTCAAGAATTTTGCTGTCGGCTTGGTGCTGTCAAAGAGGCGTCCATGTACATTTGTTGGACTGCAGCCAATAGTTTTTAATCAGACATCAATTCACCCTAAAGATTAGGACTCATTCCCACTAGGCACTGAAAATTGTGTACATGACTGCCTATGGCTCCCTGCACGGCCCAAGGTCTCTGCAACTGAAGACTAAAAATGCTGGTGGCCCTCCAGGAGCATCAGTTTTATTTTAATTGGAGCACAACAAATATGTAAGACCTGGATGGCAGCAGGGGCAGAGAGGCCACACTACTGGTCATGCTATGCCAGAACCAAACTGGGCACTGGTACCAGCTCAAAGAGCTCCAGGACATTTGGGTTGATGCATGAGAAGTGCATCAGGGAGAGACCTTTGACAGGAAAAGCCACTGGAACCCATTGGTGCAGCCCTGTGCTTTCATCCTGACCGGTGGAACAACATGGGCAGGGTAGGAGACCTTTGTGATGGGGCTGGCAGGAGAGGGTCCTTGGAATGCTGGCACTCAGATCTGAGTGGGACAGCTGGGCTCCTGCATGACAGTCCTGGGAACATGGTGAGGATAACAGAAGAGGCTGATCTGAACACGATGGGGTTGATATGATGAGGCAGTCAAGTTCCAGAGATGTACAGAGGCCTCTTCCACAATGTGGGCATCAGTTCAGAAGGAGGGAAGCTGCCCACGGTTATGAAGTGCTCTTCATATGAGTATTTCACAGCCAGGAAAACCTTGTAAGATCAAAGACTATAAGACCTTATGATTAGTCCTGTTGCTGAAAATAACTTGTACTGCTCTTAAGTTATTCACTGAGCAAATCTGCCATTTAACCTTGTTTATCAGATCTGTCAAGCTGGGGACCATCTGACCTGTGAGTGCCTTTCTCCCTATGAAGGGGTACCCCTGAGATGAGCACAGGGCATCTCTGAGGAAGAGCATCTCACCAGGGATTGTGAACTGATCAACAGGAGCTCAGTATGGATTTTGGAGGCAAGTTCAGTGGAGACTACCAGCTGACATCAGGTGTGGCCTTAATGACTGAGGCAAAACAATTTACAAAGCATAATCTTTAGGGCCAGAGCTCAAAACTGACTGTGAAACGCTGCAGTAAAGGGGACAGGAGAGCAGATATGAGATGTGTGGGGACGTGGCCTTTCTGGGATGGTGCAGCTGAGCTCTTCCATCCTTCTGCATAATACACACAGACAAAATGCAGAGAATGCAGTTTCACTTTTCCTCAGAAGAAAAGCTTTTATGCACCTTCCACGCTTTTCCATGAGGACAACCACAGTTAGAGAAAATTAGTGTCAGTAATTTTTAAAGGAGCTCAGTGCGTTGCTATGTACAGCTACACTGCATTCACATATTCTATTCACATGTACAATATTGTCTGAAGAGGAATCTTAACATCCAGCTTTGCCTAGAAAACTGAGCCGGACACCGGACAGGCATTCTGTGGTGTCATCCCATCTAAAATGCAGAGGTGACAAGACTATAAGAAATAAAAATAATAAGCTATGTTTTATTAAATCTACAAAAAAAAAATCCCAGGAAAACAAACTGAGTACATCTAGCATATACAATACAAGAAAGAATCTAGCTGATTTTTCAGATTGTGAGAAGAAAGATATAGAAGGAGAGAGGAAATAAAGGAAATATATATTTTTCCTATCACAGGGAATACACTTTCTCCTTCATTACATTCTCTTTCACATGTGACATATCAATTCTATTTTATGATTCCTCTGCACAAAAAATTCAACAAGCCCACAAACCCTCTATTATACTTCTCAGAAATGCAGAATGTCGTTATGATAATTTCATTACAATTTATTATATACAGTGCTTTTGAATTAAACATCCCTTCCGGAAGACAAAATGCTGCAAACAAATCTTTCCCATGCCTGTTGGAAATGTGGAGCGCTGCCTGCTGGAAACACAATAACATTGCTGAAGGAAGTTGGTGTTTATTTAGCCTGGGGATATTCTGTAATTGGCATTTCTAACCTGACTTTTAATCCATCGTTTTAAATTACTCCAGGAGTCTAATATTCCTCATTTGTATTCAGTTGGGAAAGCACAGGGGTTTGTTTAAATCCATCAGAAAAATTCTCTGGGGATCGTGCATTGCTAGCATGTAACCAGATATTCATAATTTGCAAGACATTAGCTTGAATAAGTGATTTGGGTGGATTTGAGAAAATGACAATGATAGAAGAAGGAGCAAGAGGAGAGATAAGCAAGGTACTGAGCAAATTTTTCATCCTGGATGAAAACACAGGATGCATTTTTTTTCTGGAGCTCTTTTAGACAAATGTTTGGAAGGGAGCAGCATGTCTTGAGGGAGATTTTCATGGAACTTGGGCTGAGCTAAGTAAGAGAAGTTTGTTCACATCATCTAATTATTTGATTCTGGAGTGATGTTTTCCTTGCTGTTGAAGGCAATAAGCCATAATATCTGTGCCCTGAAAAGGGAACAGGAATCTGAGCTCTATGATACTACAGGATTGCTACATAGTATTCTGGATGCATTTACAGAGCAGTCCACGACTTGCACGCTCCCTCAGAGGAAACATATATGATGTTGCATGTTGTGTGCTATTTCCATTTTTTCCTAGTCTGAATAATCAAAGCAGAAGAAAGATTTGTGCAATTTTGTGTTTTACTTGCAGATAAAATTAGTTATCTTTGACTGGCTTTATTTTTCAAGCACTCACTTAATTGGTAAATAATAATTAATGTTCTCCCAGCTGTTCTTCAGCTTTCTTTAATTTCTCCTAGTTGGCAGATAAAATGATTGGGAAGAGATTCAGGAAAAGTTATGAACCAAAGACTCCTGCAACACACATTTATTTCTCCTTTGCCTCTTAGCAATTTCAACTCCCTGAACACTGCAGAGTTTCCTGCCAGTTCCAGCCTGGCCAAGGCAAAGTGCTGTCACATTGCTCTTGTTACTCAGTTTGGGACTATAACTATCATTTGATATTTTATAATTTCATAACAAGATTTATTTGGTCTCCATGCCATGAACAAGTTTCTTTATTGTCGTATTTGCAGTAAATACCCTAAAATATCATTCCATACATAACTGGACTTGTTAATAATAGAGAGCGTCATTTCTAATTTAAGGGACTACAATCACACCATCAGCTATCTTTAAAAGTTTCACATTGTGGAAAAATGTCAAAACTATTACAACTGACAGGAATTACAGAGTAAGGCATTCATCTTACCAAATCTTACAAATATAGTTACTGTGTTACATCCATAAAGGGCAAGGCTGTAGGCAGGATGTAAGCTCTTCCATTCAAAGATAATAAAAATTCCTTTATTTTCTACCAAACTTTATTTCTTCTAACTTATAACTTTTGAGGTGTTGGGTTTTTTTTTAAATCAAATGCAACAGTTACATTTTCTTTAATGAGCTGAAACCTTAAAAAAATATTACATGCACAGTTAAGCACAGACACTCTAAGAAAATAATCCACAGTTCAGGATGAAAGCAAGAGCATTCTTTCAAATGCACATTTTCTTTAGTAGGCTATAGATTGTTTTGACTGGCCTTCATATATGGTAATCAAGATAGATGTTGGAGGTGTTACAAGAAAGAACAGTAAACACCAAAGAAAGTAACCTAGATAAATCTTCAGCATAAATAAACTTCAGTTGGTAAGGATCCAAACAGAGTAATCAGCAAGAAACCTGCGTTAAATTAGGTCATACCCTCTCTCTTCTGTCATGAAAACAACTACTGTGAAAGACCTTGAATGTATTTAAAATCCCAGTGGATTTATTGACAGTACCTTTGTCTGGACCATGCCTGGTCTCTGGTCCCTCAAGTGCTCCAGGGTAGCAGCAATATCAATCTCTTTAGCACCTGCAACAAACCACAAATTGGGCTGAGTTCAGAGCACAAGATAATCCATGCTGCATCTGTCAATCTCTTCCTATCAGGTTCCCTTTGGGCTAACAGTCCAATTGAAAATTATTACATCCATCTCTCAGCAGATTTGGCAGGCAGCTGCAATTTTTGTGTTCATATAGAAAAATAAGAGGTTGGGGCACCTTTTACTAACATTAATTCAAGAGAAGCTAGAGAAAACCAAATTCTTAAAAATGTCTCTGCCTCTAGAGCAGAATTTATTTTGTAGAACCTAAGGGTATGTCATGACAATGCCACGGAGTGTCCTTTTGTCACTTCTAAGAGTATGCACTGAATTAAGGACCTGAACCACATAAATACTTCTGCTGTAAAACCAAAGTGTAGGTGACCTTTCATCATTTGCAGCTGAGGTCCAGAAAATCTGCCTGTGGCTTCCTAGTTCAGGACCTGCCAGACCATCTTACGGTGTGATTACCATTTCAGCTGGTAAATGTATGGCATTTTCTTTAGGTTATACTTCAGGAGTCTGGATATGTCTGCCGTGTAGTGATCGGTAGCACCAGGACACAAAAAATAGACACAGACAGCCCTGTCGCTGTGGGACTGGCTCCCTTCCTCTGTGCACATGGAGTGCTTTCTTTTAAGGCATGATCTACAGAAATCAAAGCAAATCCTTGTGCCTCTTGCCTTTCTTGTACTACACAAAGACTAGAGAACTGAAGGCGACAAGGACATGCTGGTTTCCTCCTCAGTTTCCTGCAGTGGAAAATATTTCAAGACTACCCTCATAATTTCCCTTAAGACTTCCTCTCATCTGATTGAGAGGAAATCAGGATTTTAGGCCTTTCTATATGAGCTCCAGGCGTAGATTGGTTGGAAATCCTTCAAGCTGAAATGTTCAGCTACAGAATTTGGCTCTCTTGCATCCGTTCCCTTCTGCATCTTGCAAGAACATCTCACAGTGTTAAAGCACCGAGCAGATGGGCAGAGAGTCACTCAAGTCCAACTACCCCATCTCCGTTCCACTATTCCCTACTGCCGTGGTTGATCATGCATTCTTCTAGAGGAGATGTGGGTCCACAGCTTCAGAAGCTTAGAAAGATGCTGACCTGCGTCTCTCCCCTTTTGTAAATTCATTTTTGTCATTAGATGGTTCATCAATGGCAGGGATTTGCTACAATTCTGAAGTCTGCTCTATTTTAAGCACGCTCGGTGGTGTGCTCTGAAGAAGACTGTGGCCCTCTGATGTCAATTTGACAAACATTTTCCATTGCGTGGCCCTAGGAATCTTCTGACTCAGCCTTTGACAATTGGGACTTCCTTTTGGAGGCATTTAAATATCTCCAAATATTCACAGGGGTCTCAGTGGCCACCTTGTGGGCTGTGTACCTACAGCATTGCTGCTGCAATAGCTAACTTGAACACATCTAGAACATACACTTGTTTAGTTCCCAGCAATCAATTTGGAGAATTGGACCCAATGCTTACCACTCTCCCTACAATTCTTGTAAGTTAAGGGCTTGTCTAACTGTAATTAGGTTCATATCCATGCACCTCATTTACCCAACTCAACTTTATTGCTCAGCACCATTTAAAAAAAAATTCAGAAAAGCAACTATGAAAATTATTTCATTTGATTTCCATAATAAAAGATATGAGAAGATATTTTAAAATAACATCAAGAATAATTGATTAGCAATATGTTTTTCATATCAATGAAATGATATTCTTCAGCTGTATCAGAAATAGAATGAATTAATTCACTAAATATAAAAGTGACGACTTAGAAATTGTATCTGACAGATGGTTTTGCTAATTACCATTGGGTAGGGCATTGTATAGCTTTTGCTCCCCGTTCCCTTCCCTGGGATTTACAGGGATGAGCTTTGGAAAAAAACTGGAAAAAAATCCCAACCCAAATCTCCTTACAAGAGAATGAAATAATATATGCAGACTTACACACGCTGTAAAGTCTGATAACAGTGACAGTAATTATACCTTAAATCTACTGCAGGTTTTGGAGTAGCAATTCACCTGGAAAGCATCAGTAAAGGTACACTCTTTGCAAACCATAATACCAGTGTGACACAGTAGCTCATTTCACTGTTTACTCTCACACAAACATTTGCAATTAGGTGGGATTTTCCTGTTCCACCACAGATGTCCATGGGAACAGAGCTGTGTGAATGTCGCACACGCTTTACAGCCTTACTTGTAGCCTCATTTAATTACCAGGAAACAAAATGCCCTAGTGGCATCTTGGCTCAACATCAGAGGAATTGTCTCTTTCAGAAATTAAGATATGAATAAAATTTAAGACACTGTCATCTATGGGTGAGCTTAACCACAGTCCTGAGCTGTCCTCTGAGGTGTGTGCTGCAAGGATGAACCCAGAGGTCCTCCCACTGGAACTGGCAGGCCGGAGTGCCATGTGGACTTACCCATGGCTGGGAACGTGCACATCCCTCCCATCAGTGAGAGATGATTTTTATTTGAAAATATTCTAACCTCAGGACAAAACGGGAAAGGTTCATGACAAGATCTAACAGCAATTCTTAATGGCCAGACAAGCTTCTGAGCCTACATTTGAAAGAGTTAATTTCTCCATTTCTGTGATGCAGACTGCAGGCATTTACTAGTGAACTGATGCTTGCTTTTTTATCTTCATTAAGTGAATGACATGACTAATAGTATGAACAACACCTGATTAAAAAATCCTGATTTAGTAAAGCACCAAAGCATATGCTTGCACTGGAACATAAGAACAGTCCTAGTGGGCTGGTGTGCTTAATGGGAAGCTTGTTCTGAAGTATTTTGTCAGTAAAGTCTCTGAAGCATCAGGTTTTACTGATGTGTGTCCTCCAGCCTACGGCTGTGATCAGCAGGTCACCCCAAATCACTTCTGACGTCCTTAGTCACAGGCAATTAAAAGGAAAGTAAAGTATGATTTTGCCCAAATCAAGTGTCTTGTTGATATGCCAGGGGGTTAGAGACAATCCAAAGCAGAGACACGGGTTTGTTTGTTACCCTCTTTTTCCCACTTCTGAATGCCGTGGATATGGTGATGGGAACTACCTAAGTACCTCAGTACCTAAGACTGATCTACAAAACTTAAGAGCTGCAAAGACAGGATGATGTTTTGGAAAAAAAAATATCTTGGAACAAGAAAACTCACAGGAAAAGAGATAAAATCAATGTAATAGGATAAAGCCAGCATGATTTGTCCTCTCTCTTCATGAGTAAACCTCTCATTCTCATCTGCACCTACATGTCCTGCATCAATATCCTTATTCGGGTTAACATAAATGTGGTTAAATATATGTATATTGCCAGTCCTCTATTAAGTCTCATTTTGTGATGAGGGCTTTTTTTTTTCTGTTCAGGCTTAGGCTAAGCTGCTGTTATATTATGTAAATTCATCCACTGTCATGTAAGATGGTCTGTAAAAAGTTTTCTGGTGACAGAGGCAGACAAAGAAAGAGATTGTCAAGGCACAAAGGGAGGTCTGAACCCAAACTGCCTTCACAGGTGAGAGGAGCTCAGTGTTTAAGTGCAGTGTGAGCTTTCAACTCTCTTTGGAATTATTTTGCTGAAATCTGACATAAATTCAACATCTTCTTTGCTATGCTGAGGCTTTCTCTTTAATCCAAGAGTACAGCAGTATGACTTAACATTCTACAGCACCCAATAATACTTTATTTATGCTTTTGAGCCATTTCAGATGACAAAAAATACAGCATATGCTACATGACATTGGGAGAGAGGGATATTGCATCTAAGGACATTGGAGTCAAGTCATGCTGTGAGATGGCTGCAAAATATCCACACACTGCTAAGGTATTTTAAACATTGCTTATCTGGAAAGTCCATATACACACTAAATGTGATGCAGTGGTTTAGAGCTTTTCAGAGCTTGTGCACCTGAAAATGTGCTGGAAAAACTTGGTCCACTGATTCCAAGCATATCCCATTGTTGGAAGTGTCTTTCTCAGGCTACTAAATTATGACGTTCAGTAATAGATGCAGATGTCAATTTATTGTCATACAACTAATAATCTACAGGAAGGGTTTAAAATACTAGGCTGGAAAACACCGACATTTAAAAAAGAGAATACAAAACATGTCAAAAAGGCAATAATTTCTATCCTTTCTCCCCAACACATATCTGTGTGTTTAACAGTGCTACTGGTTTTAGAAGCTAAAGAGGGAAAAGAAGAAGCATTTAAACAATAAAGAACTGCCTTATCACCTTTTGACTGTATTTTACTTTGCAGGGAATAAATTTGGTTTGTGTTTGTGACAAGTTTTTTTCACAATGGATTTCATTGCTCGTTTTAAATGAATCTACAAATGTAACAGTGCAAGACTGATGTAATATTGTACCAGCAGTATGCTGAAAACTGACTGGACATGGTGCTTTTTTTCCAAACAGAACATGTATTTGCTGTAATTCACTGTGAGCCAGATACTACCAGCCTTCCCCTGCCCTTAGCAGCTCAGTGAGCTAGCTGAGTAGATACCTCTGAAAGCGCTTCCACACCAGTGCCAGCCAGATTTTAACTTCAGTAATTAACTATCATCTTCCTAAAGGCTTGAAGCATTCACAGTGAGTGCACAAGGACCCACATCAGGAGCATTAAATAGATAAACTAAAAGAAAACAAGAGAAGATGCAAGCTGAATGATATTTTGCCCCTGAGGAGAGAAGCAGTTTCTGAAGTTTAGGGTCATATCCTTTGCAACCCTTCCTCTCCCGGCAGGCATGAATGCAGGATGCACGCTGGCCATTAACAGCTGGTGCTCCTGATTAGCAGATCTCAAGGGGTTAAAGTCTTTGCCCTTAGATCGTCAGATAAGTGGAGATCCAACATGTCATATAAACATGAGTAAAAGTTAAGTTTCCTTTTCGTCCTGCAATAAATAACAACCTAGCCCAATCCTGCTGCAACAGGCTCCATGAGGTGACCAGAAGCTGAAATATTTAAAATCACTGTGAGTTATCTAATGGTAGTTTTATGACTATAATAATGAAAGCTTCCTTCTCATCCCCGTAAACAGGGCAGAGGATCTATCTGCTAAGCACAAAACACACAAGAAACACTCTGTGGAGGATCATCCCTTCCACGTTGTAGCAGTATTGCTGTCACTGTGATGGCACAGGAGTATGACAAAGTTTGTCAAGAGTGGTAACATCTTTAATTGTATCAACTGGGAAGCAAAAATTAAGGCATATCATTAAACAGCGTTTTTCAGAGCTTGTGCACCTGAAAATGTGCTGAGTTGGGTTTGGTTCTTTCAAGTTTTTTTAAGTTATAAGAACAATCAGCATTTGTTATATAAATGCATGCAAATTTTGGCTTAATTAAGGTAATCTTTGAGATTCTTTATGTAATAAGCTTGAGCATACACTGAAAGCAAAATCAAAAGTCCTATTTTATTCAGTACTAATGAAAAGTGCAGCGTAGGTTCTGTGAAACTGATAGAATTTTATATTAAAGCTCTGTCTTAAAAGGAATATTTTAGATTCTAGATGCTCTGAATTTTCTGTGTATTTATAAAAATAAAATGATGCTTAAATACTTCATCAAAGCAGTTATTTGTGGGGGGTTTCTTTTTAAATAACCCAAACTGAAGAGTTTTCTTTGTGAATGTTTCACAAATACATTTTACTCATAAATATTAAATTAAAAAGGATTTTTCTAGTTGGGAACAACTTTCAGATCTACTGGCATATATCCTCAAAAAGATATGATTATAACTCTGCAGAATGGCTATAAATTTGTTACTGTGAGTCCTAAAGGATGGCTTGGTCATTAGGGGGCTAGTTCAGACAGATTTCAGTTCTCTTCCAGACTGAGACTCTGACTTTCTGCACCACTTGACTAAATCATTAAATTCACCCTGTTTTTCACGCTATCATTTATAAAATGAACACTTTTTTCCTACCTGATGAGTTGTTTTGAAAGCAAATCTATTAATGATTACAAGGTACTTGGACACTAAAGAGGTGAGAACTTCTATAGATAGTCTATTTTTTTCCAATACCCTTTGCACCCTTCTCAGCCCTATTTCTGTTCCCCTTGATCATAAAGCCATCACAAAGTTGAATATATGCTGTAGGAGTCATGCTGATCGGCTGTAAAGGGGGGTTATTAGCACTTTTCTCTTTAAGGAAATGATGATGATCTGTGTGGGAATAAGCATTTATCCCAACAGAAAAAAAAAAAAAAAAGAGGAGTACTAAGGGGAATACAGAAGTGGTCTGTCAAATGCCTTTATTCTGGTAGCAGTAAGTATTCAGCTTCATTTTAGTCAGATATTACCTGCTTAATGCATCTTTTTATATTTATTATATTGTATAGATTTTGAATTAGGCCTTGAAGGGCAAAGGGACTTGGTAGGTCAGATTAAAAAATGTCTTGTTAGAATCTGGAAGTAAGAGTCGCTAATACAGTCTTTTACGCTGCTGTTGCTAGACGGTGCATAAAGAACCAATTAATATTTCCTAGAAGCTGCTGCTTGGCCACCTTTAGCCTCAGACCATGCACAGCTCCGTATTTGCCAGCAGTCAGGAGCACTGTGGAAATTTCACTTGTAATATTGTGAAATAGCAAAAATAAACTTGTGAAAGAAACTGAGGGAAAAAATACAGTGTCAGTGAGGACACTGAGCTGTCTCATCACAGTGTGTCTGTGTCTTGGAAGAATACAAGTGTTTTTCATGTCTGGGTGATGATTGCATGACTCATGCCTAAAAGTGATGCGTCATGGTCAAAGCCCACTTGTGCACAGTGGCTTTATGCCGCCTTTCTTCCCTCCCTGTTTGAAGGCTTTGACAAATAGTACAAGCTTTCTTGGACTTAGTACTGCATTTTCTGCCCCTTTTCTCCATTCAGCTTTGCCACAGCAAGGAGGTATAGACAGTGAATTACAGAGACCCAGGGACAGAGAGTAGATCCAGGTCTGTCAAGAGTCCTACAGACAAACATACCCATCTATACTTCTGTCTGCAATAGTGCACAGAGACAGAAGTGGTCTCTCTGTGGAGTTAGGAGGGCAAATCAGCGCTCATGGACTATTACACTGTCACAGCTATACTGTTTCCAATGTCTAATGTAGCTGGATGTAGCACAGATATGCTATAGATTTGTAATGCTCCTAAAGCCCTGGATGCCTCCAGCTTCCCACTGACAACTTCTAAAGGACGGCTGACGTAGCTGCTCCAGCAAGTGTGTGCCCCATTGAGTACTTAATGTTGCAGTGAAACATTTAATCACACCATATGAGGGGCAAACTCAATCTGATTAAAGAGAAAAGGGTCATAACTAGGGGGAGTGTAACACCACTTCTTCACTGACCATTAGTTTTAATGGCAAACCGGTAATATTTACTAACTAGCTTAGTCTCAAAGGCCCAACCTCATCTCATCTACTCCAGCCATCCTTGAAGTTAGAATTGGAGTTAGTCATCTCCGCTCCCGACAGCTGAGAGAGAAGGTAAGCTCTGATGGGCAATTCATTTCCCTGAGAATTACCCTCCAGAGGTGTGTATCGTTCTCACTGATGACTGAGGAGACCTAGACAACTAGGTTAGGTGAGATGCTTAACACCAGATGTTTTATTTGGCTAAAGTTAACTGGGATGAACCTGGGTTGAAAAGAGCTGAGTTTCTACTTTACACTTTTGGGGTCACAGATGATAGATTCTGCCAAATCTAATGGTCTTTGAGGTCTGTGTTTTGTGTCACTAGCCTTCCCCATTTCTCTCACCTCCTCATTTGGCAATTTTGAGGGAAAAGCAACATGGAACCACAATGAAAAGATAAACCAGTTGCAGCATAGGGTAGTGAAGACCATACAAGTTAAAAATGTGTTGTATGAGTAACTGCACAGTGCTCTGCTGCAAAGAAAAAAGAGTATTTTCTTCCTTCAATTTGCATTATCTAAGTACTCACTAAATAAAAACACTTGTAAATATTAGAGATGAAAGAGAGAGCTGACCATCAGCTAGAAGCTGCAAAAATAAAAGCAATTTTCATTTGTAGTTATCCGGATGTCTGTTGTTGTAATTGCTGGAGTTCTGCTATTGGCCAGAAGGATCATTTGATGCTTTTCATGGAAAGAGAAAAGCGTCAGCAAAAACCTAATGAGGGACACTTTTAAAGATAACAAAAAAGATAATAGGCTGGAATTTTCATAAAAAGCTTATTCTGCCTCTGAGATAAACAAAATCTGTGTGCATGCATGTATGTAGTTTGGGATGGACCCAAAGCATACCTGAAACAGTGCAGTGTTTGTAATTTCAGACAAAATACATAAGTATTTATGTACACCTAGCAACAACCCAAATTAAAATTTCACTGCTTTAATTAAAAAAAATCCCAAAGCGCAAAACAACTTCAACAAAAGAACCTAATGGGCAAAGCAAGCACATAAATAAAGGAGTATTTATAGTAATAACAGTGAAGTAATTAAAATAATTGTGACAATACACATTACATAACGTACACACAATATACATGACAACGTCTCATTGTTTACACATTTTCTATTAATACTTGAAGACTGCATTTTATAAATGCACAAATGTGGTATGGCTCTGTCAGTACACAATCCAAAGAAAGGTGACATTGAAGATGGAACACCTAGAAACAATCTAATATTTTAAAAAATGCTATAGGAAAATAATGTTTCTAAGCTTTCTATTGATTTTAACAGTCTTGCAATGATAGAAATTCATTGCTGACATGTCAGCTTTTTAAGCTAATATCCTTTGTCAGTGCAGAAAAAACCCATGCAGAAACCACTCACTGTAACTGAATGCAAATGGATGCTAATTTGGGGACCAATCCTTCCTCACTTCAACTGTGCATGAGAATGGTCACATCACATTCTATACCATATAGGAATTGTTTCCCTTTTACATCCAGATTTCCTCCACTCTCCTCCGAAGTTAAAGGTAAAATGAACATGCCAAAATCTTTGCATGTAAGAAAGGAAGATAATGAGTTCTATTCCACATGGGGTAATCATACGTCTACACTGAACATACACGTGCACGTGCAGACACCGCCCCCCCACACACACTTACATACAGAGCACATCATAGCAAGAATTGTGAATGTGCTGCTACTCTCTGCTTATTGGTGCTCCCCAGGGTCAGCTCCCAGAGAGTTTTACACAATTTGCTGCTTTCAGTATCTCTTCCAGAAGCTAATGGCAAATTACCTGAGAGGCAGTTGATCTCCACACGCTGAATCAAACATGAACAAAGTTTAGATGCTCATTGCAAAAATGACACTTCTAAAAACATGCCTCAGTTGGCCTTAAAAAATCTTGGAATTCCCTTTGGAAAACATTAATTTTCTTTCCAGGGGACACAGAACTAGCTCGCCCACGTGAATCTAATAAATTGTAAGAACTACATTTTACAATACTTTCATTTTACGTTGCACGTAGGTGGTAATGCTTTCACAAGACGGTACATGGAGTGATTTGAATAAAAAATGCAACTATTAGGAATTCATCCTTTAACAGAGTTTGTCCTTAAAAGTAACTAAACTAGCCCAGCTATTGAAGTTGTGAAATAACTACGATTTAGTTAGGCAATATACACTGAACCCTTTAGAGCCAGAATACTACCATACAATCAACTGAACACTTCTCTGCTGCATAAAGATTAGCTACCAAAGAAGAAACAGTTCTGCACTCTAAATATAAACCTCTTTTCCCAAACATGAGCACAGCTGCTTCTCAAACCAGTAACACAGTACTTCTATGACCAGCTTTTTCACTTTTCCATATTCTAACCTAACCATTGTGTGAAAAAATGCCACCCAAATTCCTTATCTGCTTGTCTCTTCCTTAGTTTCAGTCAATGACCACTTGTTTTCAAATTAGTCACTATCTCAAGCTGCTTACTGACATCAATACATTTCTTTCAGGGTCTTCTAACGTTGTATGGGGACCCCCCTTCGTGCTCCCTTTAGCAAGGAATAGCCCATGTCTGATCAGTCTTTCTTCACAATTCATTTGCCCCAAACCCTGGATAATTAGGATTGCTTTCTACCATACTTCCCTACTCCCAATTCTTTTCCAATAGAATCCTCAGGATAGCAAGTAACTCAAGAAATATGTCTATTTAAGGATAATCCCTGACTACCAAACTATATAAAAAGAGGAAAAAAGCCAAAGAAGTAATATCAATAACTTGTTTGTTTTTTGTTTGAAATCTCTATATGTCATAAAGTAAACTGTCTAAAAATGCATGTCATACAACATATGCTAGAAAATATCAACCAACAACACCTTCCTCATGGTCACTAATTCATTTCACAACAGAAGCTTGTAGAACAGGCTACAATTTTATCTTCCATTTATGAACTGTTAATCAACAGCTCTACACAGTCAATAACACACCAAAAGCTTTAAACTGCTATATTTCAAAACGTGTTTTTGAAAGGAGATAAATGCTGTTTTAAACAGCTTTTTCTAAATAGTGAGATTTTGCTAAGGATCTCAGTCTGGACCGTAAAAACTATCCTATACATGCGCTACATACACTTCTGTGTGTAGCTGGGGGCCCAGCTCTCATTGTGATTAATTATCTGCTGGGAAAGGCTGCAAGAATGAGCACTATTTGCCTAATTGTGTTTCCAGGGCAACTCATTACATAAAAGTTACAATACATAAATGCAGCTCATTTGAAAAACCGGCCTTACAACATATGATATGTTTACATGGACACTAGGAACTTCCTTCAGGAATTGAAATAACAACGTTTCATAGTTGGCATTATTGCTGCTGAGAACTGAGACAATTTTGTGCAGTAGTACACAAAGCAAACCTCAATTTTTTGGCTCTATTTTGGCCTGTATTTTATCCTGGGTTCCTAGAGATAATAATCTCTCTCACCTAAATCTCAAAGACCAGCAAATGTTATTATTCAAGCTTATGATATGAAAACAATTGGCCTGAATTTTTGCATTTAATTTTTTTCTCTAGAATAGCACCTATATCTAATCCCACTTTTTGTCCCCATGGCCCTAAATATTAAAAAAAACCTTCTACAAGGTTTTTCTCAACCGCAGTGTGACATGTACTATGTTAAATTTTATTTTCATGGATGAAAAAAATATTCCCTTGTTCACCAAAAACTTGTCAGAAATAGTCAGCTCTTTAGACTTGTATCAGCACAACTGAACAATAGAATTTTCTCAGACTTTGCATAAAGACTCAAAAATAAGGCGATTGAACCCATTTTAACACGAGTATGGGCAAGCATTTCCTTTCATAAAATCCTTTCAGAGAGAAGCTAACCTCACAACTTCATTATGATTGTTAAATCCACACAGCAGATAAGAAAAACCTCAGCAAGGGTTCAGATTAGTCCAAATCATTTGATCACGATGAGTCAGAAGGCGAATTAAGGAATCTTTTGTTTTGCTTTAAAATGTCATGGTATAAACTGCATCTGCTCAGGAGCTGACTCACAAGACCCTCAGACAATAGGGTAGCAGGGGCAAGGAAAGGACTTGGGGAGATAACCTCCACAGCCAGCCCAGGCCAGAGTGTGTGTGCTCATCAATTATAATCCAAGCTTTTGAATGCAAGAGAAAAAACCATTGGTTCGGCTTCACTAAATCGAATATTTTTGCTGGGTTTTAGAATTTGGAAATCAATACTTTAAAAGGATTTTAAAATTCATATTCGTCTTTCCTTTGACTCATCTGGTTCCAGCTGGTTCAAACACAAGAAAATGGATGGTCAGCAAACCCTAAGCAGCTGCTGGCTGGATTAATATCTAAAAATCAAACTATTATCTACGCTAGCCAAGACTCTCAGTTCAGAAAAATGAAAGTGAGAAGACTCATAATCTCATTTTTTTCTTTTTTTTTTTCCCTGTGACAGAAACACTCAATAAAAATGTCTTGCAATATATCACACTTTTAGTCACTACAATAAGCCTGGGGAAAAGACATGAAATGAGAAAATTCTCAACTTTTCTCTAGATCACACAAAAAGAAAAAAAACCCCAAACAACTGATCATCTCAGAGTTACTGTGAATTTGGGATGAGGAAGGAATATCAAGTAGACTAAATCTACATCAGCTTATCTTTCCTAGTAACAAAGGATAAAGCTTGTAAATACATCAAGAACGTAGAAATTCTCAGCAGAAGTCAGCCTCAGAAAAACAGTCTCTATCATAAACCCAGCAAGCATTGTTATCTACAGAAACAATCCATTATCATTTCCTGTATTTATTTAAATCATGAAAGTGCACATGGGTTGAACTAAATCACTTCTCATCTTCTAACTCAAAACTAAAGCTTGTTCTAAACTGTTTGTCATGGAAATGAGAGGTGACTTGGTAACTGTCTTAATATTGTAACCATGTACAAGTAGTTATGGTAGTTAAATAGATATCATAGTGAAAACATGTTAAATAGTATTGAAATATGTTACTGTAAAGCCAGATTCAACATAGTTTAGTTTCTTATTACTCTGATGGGTGTAGGTTTAGGGTCTTGTAACTAGTCTGCATATCACAGAATCACGGGATCATGGAACACTAGGTTGGAATGGGACCTCAAGGATCCACTGATCCAAACTTTTTAGGCAACAGCATATAAACCTGTGAAGAAAAAAAATTCTAGTAACAAACTAGACAATAAATAGCAGTATTATTAGTATAACTAAACAATAGGATACACTTTGCTTTTAAAACTTTCTGCTCACATGACACAGGATGGATAGACATCACTGCTCATCACTGCACTGTTCCAGTATCTAAGAAGGTTATTTAATGTAGTTATTTGGAGCTGGTGCACAGATGCAGTCATTGCATTTACTGCACTGAGGAAAGTGAAATTCATTAAGAACCTGCCCCAAAAGGAAATCTGTCTCCATGCTCCTGCGAGCTCCTGCATGTCCTCCCACCAGCTCAATCCCCTCCAAGTACACCATGGGACATTTCTACCCTTAGTACCAACTTTTACTGTCCTGCAGGTCCCCTAAACCAATATTCTTTGTTTTTTAAAAATTTTGTTCCCTAAAATTTCCTTCCTCAAAGGGGTTGGGATCATCAAAATGGCACGGTAGATGTCAAGTACAAAATCTTATCCAACCTGATTTTTTCCCCCCCCTCCTTTAGACTTTAGAAACATGCCCTTTGCTGGAAATTTTCAGCATCTAAAATAATGTGAGGGATGGCAACAAGCAAAGTAGTAGAAGATATGAATTTATGATGTGTTTAATAGACTTAAGTGTTAGCACTAATTCAATGAGCAGTAGAATAAATTGTAAATGACAAAGGCATTTACAGTTAACTGTCTAAGAGAATGCAGAGAAGTAAATCATTAAAGGAAAAAGGAGCTCCTTTTCCCAACCTACCCTATTAAAGACCCCACTAAAGAGCCAAGGCATTTATTGATTGCTTTCTACTTTCCCACTGCTGAAACTAAGTACTCCTCTATTTACTTTGATTTAAAAATGCATTATTGTCTACTTTCTAATAAACCAGACAGTGGAACAAGAAACTCAAATTATTCTAAGTTTATTCTTAAAAGTCCGTGGTAGTTTCTCTTGGTTTTTTTTTTTTTTTTTTTTGAAAGACTGAAGGCCTTAATCCTTAAAAGCCTTTTTGAAAGAAGGGTTCCTCGATGCTGGCCCTGCAGCTGGGCCCAGATTGAAAGTGCACTTACATTTTTATGTTCAGCGCTGAAGGACTCTGAAGTTAGCCCTCGCACTGCACATAAAAGCTTTGGAAAGGGCATTCTTTGCCACTCGTGCAATTCATTCTCTAAGAAAAGGAAATGGAAAGAAAGATTTCATGTCCAGGGCTTCAGGCCTTTGATCATTTGATGAACATTGGATCCTCAACCTGGGCCTCCAGCTTCTCAGGCCAGACAAAGAGGGCCCCGGCCGCACAGGCTGGGCCGCGGCTCCCGCCCGAACAAAACCTTTGGCGGCCGCACAGTGTGACAGCCTGGGAAAGGCCCACCTCAGCAGGGCTGAGATGCCCGCTCTGCCCTTTGATCTTTCATTTAAACTCCAGCCAAAGCACCAGGTCAGGGGATTTCGCGTCGCACACCCCCACGGGCAGAGGGGAGCAGGTCAAGAACAAAATGGGGGTGACCGATCTCCAAAAAGCCCTGTGACGCCTTTCTCTGGCCAGTTTCACATGACTTGTCTGGTATTGTGAAGCGCTAAGCCCACACTTAAAATGGAATTTGACATTACATGGTACAATGGAGTCAATAAATAGCATTCTTCAGTGCTTTTACAACAAAGTCAACCCTCCCTTAAGTGGCTGAAAGCCCTGAGCTAGAAAATAGTTCTCATTTACTTCTTTATGCCAATAAATTGCATATACTTTAAATCTAGTTTTCATTATGGCTTCTCACTGCTGATGACTTAAATGAGCCAAACACTTAACAAAGGTCTACGTGAATTTTACAATCTACCATTGCTTCTATTTTTAAAGTCTAGGATGTCACATGGCACGTAACGAGCATTGGAAATATCTCCATATTCCTTCACCGTCTGAAAACCTATTTTCCAATGAGCATGAAAAGCTAATCTCATCCCACTGAAAAATTTATTTTCAGTGCAGTGCAAGGGAGAAGCCAAACATACAACTTCTTTTAGCATCAGCTGCAAGTTCCACATGATGCTTGCAGGCAGAAAATTCAGTCCATGTTTGATGAGACATGTTAACAGAATCTAGACAGAAAAAAATGCTAAAATCTTCTTTCTAAAGGAACAGGATGCCACCATGTCTCAGAGGACTGTAATACTCAGAATGCAACAGCAAATGACTGCAAAGCATGGAATGTATTTTTAAACTCCACATAAAAGTACTTCTATTTTAGAAGATTTTAGACAACAACCGTAAAGTGATTAGAACTCAAAGAACTAAATATTATTTTATCTCTATATAAGTTAATATGTTTTTACAATTAATCCTTTTTCATTAAATATACAGTTGTGCATAATGCCAGATCAAGGTGGCTTAAGAACTCAGATTAAGAATGAATAAAGGAAAAATACTAATTTTTGTTTATTTCATCAGGTTTACATGTCCATCCTCACCTTGCTTCTTTTTGAAAACAGCATCAGTATTAAAAATTTCTTTAGTCTTCAAGATTATTTCAGGATACTTTCTGTACTTCCCACCATGAATGATTTACTAATCAAGAAAAAATTAAGGCATGGTCCCACTCTTTAGAGAATATATAGACCTCATTTTAAACAAACCACAGTGTGTGTTGACAGATGGTTTTCCACTCCACAAAATAACATATCACAGACAAGGCCACTAACAACCAGAAAAGTTAAATATTGTGCATCGTTCAATATTGAACAGATAATGCCAGAACAGGGAATGGAGTATTAACTTATTTATTTTCAGTCTGGTTCACTACAGCCTTTTTCCTTCTAAGAGAGAAATCTCTGCAGCACATGAGGCCTTGTCTTCTATGTGCTTTGGTAGCAATGGGCTGCTACAAAAAGCAAAGGAATCACATCTGACCATTGCGGCTGAGTTGGTGAGAGGGGACTGGGCAAGAGCCATGACCAGCCCAGGACCTAACTCATGGAGCCCCTAAACCAGGGCTGTACAGCCCCAAGGCTTCTATGTACTTCTAAAACCAGTAATACTATTTTAAAAGATAAATGTAAAAATTCAAATACTCTCAACAGCACAAACATACCTGCTCATTCACAAAGCATTGGTGTTAGGGTTTGCTGTTTGAAATTGTTATGAAAATAAAACTATAGAACATTCAGGAAAGAGTACAATTTGCCTCTAATTTATTCTCAGATTTTCCGTGAATATTGCTCCCCCACTGTTGTCATGGTAACACAAGCACGTTTCTGTACCAAGGAAGTAACAAGCCTTTCAATTCTCACCTTTGGCCATTTTATTGAGAACCATGTCAATTAGAATGTAGGTTCCACTTCTTCCTGCACCATCACTGCCAACAAAAAAAGGAAAAAGAAAAATAAAGCCTATCAATGTGCATCTAGACTCAACATGAAGGTAACTGCCCTTAATGTTATACTGTTACACATGGGGAGAGGAGAGAATGAGGGGTTAACGCAGGGTACTGAGAGAGGAGAGAAAGCTTGATCTGAATTAACATGTGGAAAATTGACCACTAACCTGCGTGAATAACAGGCCTTTGTTTGATTTTTTAAATCAAGTTGTGTTTATGCATGAAAAACATTTAAAATAACAGTGGAAAAGTCACTAACCCTATACCAGGATATTATATCTATCCAAAAAATGTTTATATAAGGACCTTATAGTCAGTTATATATGAGATCAAAAATCACAGAATAGGTTAGACCAGAACGTTATCCAGAACAGTCAAAAATGGTGCACATTGCATTTGAACACATCAGTCAGAGGAAATGCAGAGATTTATTCAAAAATCAAAATACTTGATTACTGAGGCACTGCAGTCTTTCCTCCCTATACATCATAAGTGGTTTGTTTTTTCTTTTTACCTTTCCCTTTAATTCTTTCTTAGTCGCAATGACCAGAAAAAAAATATTATCATATAACTCCTAAGGAAGAGCTTTAACTTTTGTACATCAATAGCCCTTCCTCAGAGATGTGAGACCAAGCCTCGGGAGGGGGGAAAGCTCCCTAATCTGAATGCAGCTTGTGTCCCTTTGAGAGAGCAACGTGTAATTGCCAGCGTGATGCTCTTTTAGAGCTGCTGTTAGCAAACATAATTAAGACTTTAAGTAAAGGGTTTTTTCTTTCCCTCCCCAAAATTTTTACAAAGGTGCATGTGTGACCAATTAGACTGGTATGTAGTTTTATTAATTAAGCCATTATTTTTATTGATAGCTTAATTTGCACACAAGAATTAATGAAAGGAAAAATAATAGAACAGCATGAAGTGCGCTACTGCATTCTGTTTACAGGCAGGCTATGAAAATTTTTTTTAAGACTCTGCAGACAGAGGTTTTTTTTCTTTCAGTTACTAGAGCACTCTTTAGAGAAAAGGAGGTAATAAGTTTTTTTCTCAGTCTATGAAGGGAACAAAGACACAATCTTATTAGTTAAGCTGAGTAATGAGAGACAAGACAGCGATCAGGCTCAATAAAACAAAAAACTGATGGTAAATATTTCCATCCATCGCAGTAAGAAAAGAGGGAGAAACCTGAAGGCTCTTCACTCTGCATCAAATGTTTATCTCAGGTTTCCTGAAGGCAATGCAAACAAGCCTCCTTTGGACCATTCACCTCTGCAGAGGCCTCCTTGGATCCAGTGGAAGGTGACTCAGCTGAGCCAGACATGAGAAACACATCCCCTCCCTCTCCATTCTCGTCCAAAGTGGAGTGCCACATGGCAAATATCCTGCCTCGTAGCAGGGCTGATTTTCTACCTTCATTATCTACAAGGATATTTTTGATAAATAAGTGCAACATTCTCCTTATAACTCATAACCTCCAATGGCAAAACCCAACATTAACACTATTATGGTAAAGTTTTCCATTGGCCTGTCCAACAGCCTTCGTGTGCATCTATCAGATTATCATGCCTAAAAATAACCTGTGCTTAAAGGATTACTCAGGCACATTTCCACTCCCTGACATTGCCCTCTTACCATGATCTCTAAAAGCAAGCAAAGAAGAAATAAAACATAATTGAGTGTTAATGAAATAAAAAAGACTAAACTGGGAGGGAATGCGAAAAACTTCTATAATTTTGAAGACGTATGAAATTGAAGTCTCAGTTATATTGGAAAGTGTGGCCATACATTGTTAAGCCACAGATCAATATGTACAAAATCACATGTAAGGATAATTTTATTATGGAAACAGATCCTAAGTAATAATTGGCATTAAACCCCAGGTGAATGATACTAAATACCTTCAGCCTACCTCACTATCTATTTTGCAATTAATCTAAAGCTTTAACTTGCCCACTTCATTTATATCTATATTAAATTCTTACATATACAGATCTCTCTAAAGCTAATTTAGAAATTGTACTTGCCTGCAATGAACAACTACTGGACAAGAGCGACCCCTGTAGCACTTGTTTACTTTTCTGAAATAAAACAGACACAAGAAATTAATTAAGCATATTACAACTGTTTCTTTAGCCAACTGTCAAAAATAAGCAACAAGAAAATGCAAATATTGCAGTCTTTAAAGAAATACTCAGGTGGATAATTTCCTAATATAACAAGTAGTTGTTAGGTAGATAATTTTGTTTATAATTTTCTTCTCCTGTACAAATCCCAGAAAACATCCCATTATTGCTGTTGTCTGGGCAAAATAAATGAGATAATTTCTCAAATGGTTCATGTCTTAGCTCCACAACTAAGATTATCTTGAGATCCTTTAATTTTAAAGCAACTTTTGAGTTCATGAGCTTGCTCAAGGGCATCAAACCTTGATGATGAAGGGGCATCAAACTGGATACAAACCCAAAAATGGCTACCTCAGTACACTTTGTACAATGTGTGCTGACTTATTAAAAGCAGTTCTTCCCAGAAAGGCAAACACCAAATCTCCTGAAACACTTCTCAAAAATTCTGAAATGTAATCTGCTGTAGTAAAGGTAACTAAACCCATCAGCAAGCTTTATTGCTTTCATTCTACTGCAAACGTCGTATGTATTTAATACTTAAACATTGTAGTCTTTAATATCTTCCTGGTTAAACATGTTCCATGGCAAGATAATATATGTGAAATCAATCAATAGAAGTCCAGCCATAGAAGAGGTCTGCTGATATGTAAACTCAATGAAGGAATTAACTAGTGCTGAAGTAAACCAAGATACTCAGTCTAAGAATACAGCCCACAAAATTGGTTTAAATCTATTTAAATCACCACCAAAATCCCAAGCTCTCTCTTCGCTCTGGGATATAATTGGCATATCAAGTATGTTACAGTCCCAAAAACCTATAAAATATGCACCCATATGTTAACAAGGCAAGCTGAATAAAAGCTAAAATGGGAAAGCATTGCTTTGAGAAATCAAAACCTTTCATTCAAATTATTTGATGAGATATTTGAGTTAACTGGAGCTAGAAGGTCTCCTATAAAACTTTCATAAGGAATCTTCCAAAGGGTGCCCAGACCTTCCAACAGCCTTCAGACTAGTGCAAGTGTTACACAGATCCTGACTGCTAAACTGAAGTACACTGTTTAAATTTGGCAGCAGCGGTATGATGTTATTATGAATTTTCAGCATAACTAACCTACTGAATCATTTAGTTCTTGGCTGTTCGTCTATTCACCAACATCTGTGCTGTGAAAACATGCATATATCTTTAAACATTGCTTACAGTATAGCCTGAGGATGCCTAACTTCTGACAGGGCGTTGGGATACCTGGAACTCAACCCAAACAGGCTACAAAGGTGTTGGCGATATCCCATGAAACCATGTTTTCACGTTCTGCTTTTTGTTATTTAAGATTCTAACCAAACCTGAGAACAATATTAAGTTTTGTAATGATGCTCTTTGTATTCAGGAACTTTTCACAATTCTTACTCTCTTGCTTACTTATGTAAATCATACTTGCAGAGACATTCTGTCTCTATTTATATTCCCCTGATGTAAGTAATTAATGCAGCAGAACAATGTTCTATGAAATAAGTGATAAGTCATCGAGGAGCACTTGACTTCAGAAGTTAAATGGACCATTTATATGTCCATAAATACATATACACACAGGCAGTACCAAGCAAAACCTCAACGACTTAAGCTGTAACAGACTATTCACATGAATGAATCACTCAATTCTTGGTGTTCATATCTGAGGATCAGTTCCTTCTATATGATGCAAAGCCTGATATTTATTTTTTGTATTGTACAGTAAATTAAACTTGAAATGTCTGTACCAACATCTGATACAGTCAGTGTGCATTCCTTGATGCACAGCTGGTCATCCACCCCCCCCATCTCCATCATGTGCATTAGCAAAGAATTGTTTTAGCATTTAAAGTATTAAATAAAAGCTAATCACTACAGAGGCGTATTCACCATTTCTCTTTCTGCTTGTGTGGTTCCTTTGTTCCTTGTATGGCATCACTAATATGATATTTGCATGTTGTGACTAGCCATCTACCAAAATCCTAATATAATTTCAATGACAAACTTGATTTAAATCTATCAGACCTCTCAGTAAATCAGACAGCCAGAGACGCATGTTAGGGAAAGACACCTTATGTTTGTCAGTTTTATTGAAGGCGTTTCAAACATCTTCATTATCACACATTTCAGAAAACACATTAAAACAATGGGTTTCAATCCAGCTGGTTCATAGCTTTGTCTATATATAGTTAATGAAAATATTTAGAAGAGCAGCAACATCTCATTTCATTCTTAGTTCTGGCTAATGAGAGTGAGCTGAAAATTCATCAGTAAGCAAAGTTCTTGAATGCTGAAGAAAATATATATTATATATATATATATATACAGGAAGAATTAACTTAGAAAGAATGATTAGTAATACAAACCAACCCTTGGCTCATTGAGTGAAAAAGAAATCATCATGCAAACCATCAGCAAGCAAAGGTCAGAGGTCGTTAGAGGCTCAGAAAAGGGGTTTCCCACATTGTCCCTGCAGCAGAGTCACAGTTTCCAATGATCACTTTTGTGACTATGCAACTGGGCTCATATTACTAGCTGCAACATCACAAAAATGACACTGGCAACCGCTAATTAGCTGGCAAAATAAGAATTTGTCCATTTTTAAAGTGAGCAGTGTTAGTAAATGCCATTGCACACAGCAAGAAGTGATAGCATAATAGATATATATTTTAAGCAAAGCCCTCACATGTGATGCTAATTATCTTTTAGCTTAGCAGTCCCTCTTTAAAGTGTAAATGTGCTCCCTCTGGGCTCAAGAAATATTTAATGACACATATCAGTGCATGACTAACAAGCTAGTCCAGAGCAATAATGATTGGTCTATTGTTCAAAAATGAAATTCGGACTCCAGAAACATTTAAAACTGACCAGTGTTTTCCGTAGTGGCCTCACCTCTCAGGGACTGTCTTTCGTACAGATTTGTAAAATATATAAAATAATCTCTTTTTGGCAATTTATACCTACGTTATGACAGTATGATAGATTCAGCAAAGTTTAATGTACCTGCTAGATGCAAAATCGCCTAAATCACTGTCTGATACACAGTAAGAAAAATGTAAGCTTTCAGTTTTCAAAGAGACTTGCAAAATTTACTTCAATAAAAATTTTAAGGTCCATATTTCCACAGACAGACTCTGGGCAAGGTAATTTTGGGAATCCAATTTTTCTTGGTGATGAATTATAAAAACTAGAGGGTTGGTTATGTATATGATTAATTTAATATATGTATGTGAATATATAAATATACACACATATCCATATATATACAAACACACTGAATGCACATAAAAACATAGATAAGATTAAAAGAAATGAGAGCAGCACCTTTCTAGTACAACCCTACTCAGAGTATGGTAGCAATGTCAGACATTTTTTCTGGGGGCTTTATGACTCAGCTGTCATAATCCAGCAGAGTTTGTACTTTAAATAGAAAGCTTCAGGTGCAAAACATATATCGTATAAATGAATTCCAAATACATTATTTTAGCAATAGTGCATTAGGCATTTTATCAGTAAAAAAAGGAAAAAAAAAAAAAAAAAGATAGATCAGATGACCAAGAAAACTGAGATTCATAGACCAGCTATTGTGCATGCCAAAATTCCTTTTCAGGCGGAATTTTACTATGCATTCAGTACTATGAGTTGATTGTATAAAATCTGCACGTAGCAAATGATTACACTACCCTACACTGGACTGTGAATACATGTGAAATGAACACTCAGAATTCAATTAAATCTTAACAGGTTCATTCCCATACTGGCTTTAAATACAAAGAATGGCAGCTCCACTACTTTTCTCATCTAGTTATAATTTTTCTTTTTCAAAGTATTGCACAACACTTCTTCAGCACAGCTATTTAACCCTTCCACAATGTCACTCTAAGAAGCGCTTTCTTGGTGATGTGAACTGTGACTTACTGTAGATCTAATCCTGCAGTTCATGAAGGGACCTCAATCCTTACTGGAGCAAGTTGGAGTCGAAGTACTCCAAACTTCAGATGTCGTGGTTGTACAGGCTGATTTATGCTCTAGTTAGGATTGTTAGTAGATTTCCTACTAACTTTAAACAGAGCAAAGTTGGACGCTGTATTGGCTCTGTGCTGCACCTCACACAGCTTAATGGAACTGATTCAGAATTGTCACTACAGAAATTCACTCCCCATACCACAAGCAAAGGGAAATTAACCTATAAAAATTGTATTAAAGTTGAACCCAGAGAAGAAAACCTTGAAAATTCAATTGCAATGTGAACTCAATCCTATGGCTGTGCTTTCTTCGTTCACTGCTGCTTTTCTGTTGAGGCTGTAGTATATCCTTGCACTCTCAGCTAGCCAGAGCTCCACGTGACTCAGAGCAGCTGTACTCTTGTTACCCGACCTGCACCATGTGAGATGACCCTCTGCTTTCAAAAGCCTTGCAAGACTTACAAGAATACTAAATGGATGAAGAGTGGCATTTAGTTCTAAATTTTTAAGGGTAAAATTTTGCCAACAGACAACTGTGCAACCAGCCCCTGTTGGATACATGCCAGCTTCTCCCCTTGGGTGCAGACGCACAATTTCAACTGGCAACAATCTGATCTCCCAGCACTTACGGAAAGAAACAACTTTGGACCTTTAGAGCACTGAGCCCCTTATAATCACTTCAGGGGGTTGTAGATAATATTGTAGTACAGAGAGAACAACACACGATCCCACAGGCCACTTGCGGATTGAGAACCAGCTCCCCAAACCTCCCGGAGATTCTTTTCATTAGTCATAAGCGCATCACTGTGGATTAGCTGATACATGCTAACACCTACACAGGATGCACTGGGCACGGTTTGCAATCAAATGAAGATTATTTCGCTCCAGTATTTATCATGCATGGCTTTAAATTTCAAATTAAAATTTAGATAGACACAGCAAACATTAGAGAAAGTGGCAAGGACTTTCACAGGTTTTGCCTTTGTGTATTTGTATTTCAAAGCCACATTGACTTTCTTCAAAATTCCAGAGGGTATGCTTTGTCAACATTTTAATCTGCTTTCTCAAATTTCCACCTTTCTGCAGCCAAAGGTCTGCAGACCTCGCTGTTGGATCCTTATGGGCAATGCTCCCATGGGAAAGACGTTTTCGCCATATGACTCCATTGTGATATTTTTTTTTCCAGCATCCTCATAATTCCTAATTTATTTGTGAGAGTCCTCAAATAAGTATCTTAGGGGAGCCACACAAAAAGCCTGGAAGTTTCAGAATGGATAAATATTCAAAAACCAAAGAAATACAGAACCGGTGAAGAGCTGTTCAAAGGGAGGAAAGGAATCGATCTCTAAATGGGAATTGAATCTGTCTTAAAACCAGGCAACATCCCTGTGTGAGACAACACTACAAATCAACCTACTGCAGACAATTGTGTTAGTTTAGCATTGTGACATCACAGCCTGAGGAACCCTTTTTCAAACCAAAAATCTTTAAAGGACAAATGAAAACACTAGTCTAGTTCCTCAGATCAGTATTGTCTTAAACAAACTGCCATATTTTGTGCTTTACCTGCGGAAATCCAGAAGTGATCTTGTGGAAGCAGGAACCCTCTGATCATTCCAGCTGAGGAAGTGGAACTGTGTTACTGTGCGGGTCTCGTTTGTCTGCAGGTTCTTCAGGTAGAAGCTCCTCACGAGGAAATCCTCGCACCAGATGTGCTCAGAGACAAGATTTACCTACGCCCCCAGGAAGGAACAAATGGTGATCAGCAATTTTAGTTGCAAGTCACATCTTCAGGACTGAGGTGTGAGATGTCTGGGACGAAGGAACTGTATGACAATGTTATTTTTATTAGCAAGTTGGCCAGTAATGGGAAGAAAAAAATTGATTTAGCAACCAGTGTAGTTGTCAAAAAAAAGTTAGCTGTCTCTGCTGTCATATGGAAAATATAAAAACAGTCTTGACAATTTTATAGCAAAAGAAAAAAAATCACTAAATTTAATCTTTATTGCATTATATGACTACAAAAGTTATTTTGTATTGAAGATGAGTTGGACTGGCAGTCGTTTTCTATATGTAAATGCCCAAAACTGCGTAACCCAGGCCACTCTCAGAAGTCTTAAAAATCTGAGTTGAACTCACATGAGAAGTGAAAGTTCAGTTTCTTCTGCTATGAAGAAAAATAAGCATTAAGAAAAACAGTTTTATTCCAGAGTTCATCTTTTCAGAAAATGAGTTTGTACACATTTTAGTTTAAATAACAATATTTCCCCATAGTTTGTCCACATTTCTTTGTACTGGGCATTATGGTATTATTTTCTTCCTCTGCACAGCTGGACATCTCAAAAAATCTGACAGTCATTGTCAATGTTACATTGCAACACAAGTGATGATAAGATATTTTGGGCTAGAAGTGCAAAGCAGAAAATAAAAATATATATTTGTTGTTGTGACTGAAGGAAGAGGTAAAAATAGATAGGATTAATTAATACAGCAATGTAGAGGCTTTTTTACAAAGATATACATATGGCTTTCCTAAGGCAAAATTCACTAGTTCTAAAAATACTATTTTCCTATAAAATATAAATACGTGTTTTCATATAAAAACTGCTTGCAAAACCATTTGAAAAGCAAAATTATTGTCCTTATTAAAATTGTGGTATTTGACCCATTATTTGCTATATTCTATTTGGTGGAAACTACCTTGATGTTACAGCTGTGCTTCAATTTTTTGCAAATCTAAAACTCCTCAAAGGCACACCAAGTGTGTTTAAGAGCCCTCAGCTTGACCTCCAGCTTAGATCAGCTTCAATACCATTTCGCCCCGTCTGAAATCAAGCCGTACACTTACTCTCACGTTTGCAACCAGATATTTTGTGTAGGTACCTCATAGATGTGATAGAGGTTTGACCCTTCGTCTGGCCAATAGTGGTAGCACTGTTTGACTCCGTTTTCCACGAGGGGTGTCAGCATGACAATAACGACACAGCCGTTCTCCCAGACCATCTGCAGACAAAGAAAGACACCGTGGCCACATTGTGACTGCCTAATTACTGCATGACATGTATAATTACTGCACTCAGACACACAATCAAAATTTATTCCATTCACTGGAAATTTATTTCGTTTTCATTAGACACTTTTACTCTGCAGCTGCTTTCAAATCCCTGAATAAACTGGCACCATATTTTGTAGGCATCCATGAAATATTAAAGAATTTCCCGCCATTTCAATTCGGGTCATCCACAGAATCTCTCCTTGCTCCTGGTACTGTGTTCAGTTGCTTTTCTGTGAAACTTTTAGATCCGCTAAAGGAACATGAATGACGCTAGCAGAACACTCAGCAACTTAAGATTTGACACTTTAAAGCAGCATGGACCCTGCAAAGTCACATGTACTGAAACCTGTTTCTGATCTCAGACCTGTGCCTTTTTTTCAGTTTGCCAAGTAGCAAAAGCCATTAAAGTGCTGCACTGCAGAAACAATCATAAAAGTTGCATCCGAACAACAGTAATGAAGAAAAGCCAGGAAAAACACGACCCGAATTTGTTCCTCCAGAAAGATTTCATATGGAGAAATCATCCCTCCAAATGCACATTTATAAGAGATGTGTGGCAAATGTACAGTACTTTCTGTTTTCTTCTTTTTTTTCTTTCCTTCCATTTTTGCCTTATTTTCTTTCTTCTTTTTTCTTTTCCTTTCTCTTTTCCCTTTTCTCTGTGTTTTCTCTTTCCCTTTTATATTTTTTCCATATTTTTTGCTCTCTCCTCTCCCCCTTTCTCTTTTTTAGTTCTCTTTTCTCCTTTTCTCATTTTACTTTCTTTTTTTTTTTTTTTCCTTTTCCTGGAGGT
>WEKX01021565.1:48521-86138 GCA_013390025.1 Pitta sordida
TAGGGTTATTTATAATTTTGAAACGTGGGAGAAAAATTACAGTGAAATTTGAGAATAAAAATAATCTTTTTCACGTTTTTTCTTTTTTCCCATTAAAAGAATTTTTAAGTAAAAATACCTATAATTCCCTCATCATCTGGTTAAAATCTCATAATACCACAAAATCATTTAAAAATACTTTAAAATTATAGATAATTTATATAAAGATGCAGATTTATCGCTTGTGCATTTTTTGTACTGCATTTCAGGCCACAGCTGGGAACCTTTTTTATATGTAAGGAAGATGATACAGATTTCAGTCATTCTAACGTAGTTTCACTCTTTCCGTCAGCAATCAGACTAAGATAAGAATTCAAAACATGCATCTTACTTTAAAACTAGCCACACTAAATCAGTACTTCCATCACATAACGATTTAATGTGCCTCTAGAAGGTATAGAAGCTCATTGAAGCCATTACGAAAATGAGGAGAAACACAGTTTTTATGAGTGTAATAAAAATACAATGATCTAGACCATAAACTAATCATCGAGCACTCTGCTTGTGCCACCCAAGTGTAACATTATAAAAGCCCACTCATTTAGAGAGGAATTCTTACAGTTTGGCAACCCTGTTCATTGGTTCAAAGACAGAGCATTTCATTAGAGAGGGGCTGTCTGCATCTCTGAAGATTACACTAAGCATAAATCCAAATGAAAGTTCATTTAAACAAACAATTTCAAAGTTACTCTGGGGTGTAATATTTCTTTTAGGTCATTGTGCGAAAAGTAGAAGTCAAATAAACTAAATCAAGAAGGCATACAATCTAGTGCCATCATCTCTGTTACAAATGTCCCTGCATATCCTGTGCTTACCATTTAGATGGGATTTCCACTAAGGCTCACAGCCTGTGACTGGAGGACTACAGCATTTCCTTTGTTTCCTTGTTAATTTAAATATTAGAACATCAGGGTGGTATCTGGATTTCTGTCCAAATAACATGGAAGTGGGATGAGTCAAAGGCAGTTCACAGACTTTTACATTGTCATTGGTTCCCCTTCTCATCTTTCACTTGTTGATGAGTTTTTCAGAAGCCACATCTCCCAGCACTAACACTTTGCTGTGCTCAGTGTGCAGACATGTCCATGAATCAGAAGGTGCCCCCTGAAGAGTGAGTGTGTCTTGGTAATGAAAGAACAGGTAACACAGACTTGGTCTGCACAATCCTAGCAAAACCCCTGGAGAAGAGCCTCTGGTTACCAAAGAGACATTTCAGCTGGGGTTAGAGAATAAAGGAGGAGGTTCGGTTGCAATTTCATGGTAATTCACATGTTTCTGAACTTTGTATGTTTGCACAATAGAAAGTAAGTCAATGCATGTGGTAGAAGAATAACGAGAATACCAGGTCCTCAGGGCAGAGGGTTTTCTGCTTAGGTAGAGCCCAGCAAAATTAAGCCTTAGACTCTGTCTATTAAAACTAAATATTTATAAATATATAATATAATATCCACATATATATTTGTAATATATAAAACTAAACTCATTTAAATCACTTAGCACAGGCAGTTTCAAGGCGGTAATTTATGGTAATACTTTCAGGAAAAGAAATGCTGAACAGAGTCTTCTGAATGGAAGAGATAAAGTCTGAGTTACGTACAGGAGCTCACAGCAGAGCTCACAAAGTATGCTCTGCTGAAAAGGGAGGACAGTGTGTAATTTTTTGTGATGTCTACCCTCAGCCTATAGGCTTAGAGAGGAACATGTTAATGATCTTTAATGTGGTTCTGCTGTATGCATCATTCTCAAAGCACTTCTTAGACAAGAATAACACCATCCTGTTCCATTTATTGAAAATTAAAAGCTGAATCCTGCAACCCAAAGATGAGCAGTGCGTTCAGCATCCGCAGGATGCCTTGTTGATGAAATCCACCAAGTGTAGAGACCGCCTGCTGTGGTTATCCAGCACGCCAGTACAAAGGACTTCCACACTGGGATGAATTATATTTAGTAAGAAATTACTTGAAAAGGAGCACAGAATGGTTTTTTCAAGAAAGGAGAAAAATAAAGTCACAAATAGAACCAGTGTTACAACACTGCCACGAATCTGATAAAACATCATTTTTTGATGGATTATACTTCAAAATGTTTACAAGCTTGTAAATAAAATTATTAATAAGAAACCCTTTATTTTTCCAGGCACTTCATCACTTTGAAGCTTCTTTTTATAAGGAATGATGCTACCAAACCTCCTTTTTCACTAATTTTCTTTATTTTAGTGATGAGGAAATGACAAGATATGAACTCTACCCAGACATTCTTCTTTTAATGGAGACTAGTGGAGAAATTTCTAAAATGGGATGACATAAAAGTTGAAAATAGATGGGATCATCAGTTAAATCCAGCCAGTTCACTAAATATAATAGGGTAACCACACCAGCTGCTTTCTGGAAGAGATGTCCAGCAAATTACAGAATTCACCTTTCTAGTCTTTTAGGGGTTCCATTTAGTCGGTAAATGCAAAGGTTTGGATAATCAGATGAACCAGCAAGCAGAATCCAAATAATTTCTAATGATAATCAAAACTGAACATGAATAAACACAACTCCTAAAAAAACAACAAAGCTAACAAACTAACTTGCTCCTTGCTGGGTCAGGTAGTACTCATCCCATTACAAATTGTGAAAATAATGAACTCCAGTATGACTTCTTCCAAAGTTTTAGAAAAAAGGGGGATCTTTCAACTGAAGGAAAAAAACCAGGGAGGAATTTAGATTTTTGTTTTCAACTAGAAGTCCCTCCCAGCTCGGAATAACCTGTGAACCAGTGAACTTCACAATGTGTCAGTCAAAAAGTTATACAAACTTTTATTGTGAAATATTTTGTTTGAAAATGACTTATCATTTTTATATGAAATGGGCCAAATCTGGCAAGGTCAGAACTACCATTTGCAAAATCATAATTGTGCCTGACAGCTAAGAAAATCTATAGCTTGAAAATTTTACAACCAGCAATCTGTATTTAATTTTAAAAGTATCTGACTGCAGCTGGAAAGCTGTCTTCAGAGAAGACCATATGTAAATATGAAGTCGTCAGTTTGGCTCCATGTATTCTGTTCCCTGCTGTTGCAGCAGGGAAGCCAATGGGAAATGTGGAAGTCAATGGGAAAGGCAAACTCAAGAAGATTGTACGTGCTGCAATAATTTATGCTTTCTCAGAGAGGCATAAACTGCTCTTATTCTTCTCAGTAGACTCCTAACTCAAGTCTTATTATTAAATAATTTAAATATGAGCTCTGTTTAGAATCGCAGTGCCGACAAAACCACATTAAAGAGCAAAAGTCCACCAAAATTGTCAGTAATTGGCTTGGCACTTTAGTATGGAAAAGGTGTAAACTAAGAAAAAAAGGAATATAAATTTTAAAAAGACCACTCTAAGTACTTTCACCAATCAGAGCCATAATTAGAAGTGAGCATGGTAAATGCACACTCCTTTACTGAATGCCTATAGAATTTCTAATGCCATATTTATTCCTCATAGCTTGACAAGTTTACTAGAACTCTAGGGGCTACTGTTCTGTGCCTATGTCTCCCTTGCTGTTTCACTTTTATTAAATTAAAATATGCATATTTTACACATTGAATTGCTTTCTGTTGGTTTTCATCTGCTCTTCTTTCTGAAGGTGAGAGCTGATTAGACAGGCAGGAAGTCCCATTCCAGTCAAGGAAAATAAAACTTGGGAATCAAAACTGCTTGAAAGCACTGTGTTCTGCACAGAACAAAATGAAGAAGAATAATTTAGTCTGTAAATTAATTTCAGCACTCACAATACGTGCTGAACTGGGAGCACAGAAACCAGCAATTAGAGCAGAGGAGGGTTTAGTACAGTTGTTCCTACTCAGCCCATGGGCTTGGAACACTGATTTTGCAGGAAAACTCATTCAGCTACAGGGACACGGTCTGGGATTTGCCCATGGAGATCACTGATGAGTAATACTTCTTAGAGAGGAAACAATCAACTGACAGTGTATCGTATTTCTTTTGTTGAACTCCAAAACTGGAAGAGAGAAAAAAATGTTGCCAATCAGACATACAAAGATTTATCATGTCCTCAAGACTAAGAGTTAGGAATTGGTTCTTAACATGTTGGTGTGATCTGGGAAGAAACCAACAGTCGGATTTTAAACTGTTGTTGATAATTTACTCCTGATTATGGGTAGAGAAAATTAAATAGTTTTAGATTAAGAAATGCAGGACCAAGGCAACAAAAAAGAAGTGGCAATTGAACTCTCTGGATCACATTAGGGCTGTGGACTTCACTCTTGGGACTCTTTTTGCACTTTACATTTAATAACCTTGCAATAAAAGTAAAAAATAATCAAAGGAGCAGAAATGAGGTTTCCCCACTCACTGTATTCACAACAGTGCAAACCTCCACTCCAGTGAGCTCTCTTTTTGTTTATGAGCAAGAGATGTCCAGCTTTCACAAAAAGGGTGAAGAGCATTTCCAAGATCATTTCACGTACTGGTGAGCAGTGGAGAAAGGATGGGGTAATGAAAAGCATGCGTTTGATTCAGAACATGTAGGATGAAGATTTTCCTTGCTTTCTAGAAGAGCATCCTAACCATAAATGGGCAGCATCCAAAGTCTGCCTTCCCGGTATCATGTCTGACTCAGTGCTGCTCATGAGTGGTATCTGCTCTGTCATCCTTGCCAGACTGGAGCCCTTCAGGGACTAAGGCATTTGGGGAACTATCTAGCCTGAGCTACAGATCTATTAACGGAATTTTCTGGTCTAAACTCCAAGTGTGGACTGTATTTAATCTCTTGGTTTGCTGTTGGGGGTTCTTTGAACCTTACCTGACATTTGCAAAATGAAGAAAATCATATTCCTCTATGCCTTCTGTAGAAGTTACATAATGTTCAGATAGTGAATGATTATGTTTGTCATGGAGGGAGGTCATCATAGAAAAATAAATGCTTACAAAAATTATATATCACATATGATTTAATTTTCTAAGGCAACTAAAGCATGACAAGAAGTGCTTGTTCTCTCCCCCTATTTCACTCAATATGGTAAAATAAAAAGACCAAAACATGAAAATGCACTTCCCTTCAAGAAGGAGGAGGTAAAGAAGGGCAAACGTGGGTAGATTTTTGAAAGCAAGACATAATGTAGGGTATTTTCCAGAGGGAAAATTTATGGCCTCCTACAGAAATCTCCATTTGGAGATGACGAACCTTAGCCAACGTGCAATTTATAAACCCGGCATAATTAAGAACAATTTTTCAATGCAAGGACAGTTGGTTCTAAATATCTTAACTCTTAGGAATAGGTTCTTGCATATTATCATCCCTTGTCTCTTAGAATACTTTGCAAGTTTAGACATGTACTTCATGTCAAATACTTCGTGGAATTATGGCCAGCACATACGGAAAATAATAAAATTTTATGCCTCCAGAATTATTCACAACATGGAACTCCTGCTGCGAAAACTTGTTATAGATCAGAAATGTTCTACATCCTCTTTCCTTTGAATTATGTTCAAAGAGATGTTGAATTTTAATAGCACAACGTGAAAGAGCTGAGTGAAATCTCACTGAAGCTGCTGGACAAAATCATCACCTTTCATTCAAGATAAATGTAAGAAACAAGTAAACTCCTTTATGAAGCCTGATAACTGAAATTACAGAAGTTATCATCAAAACCAAGAGAAACATGAAGCATATGGACCCATGAGTATCTCTAGAAACTGATATGCTTAATGCAGAGAGCAAGCATTAATCAAGGCAAGATGATTAATCCCGATAAGCAGCCTAAATGTGTAAAAGGAATAAAGAAACCACCAGTACAGCTCAACAAACTAGCATTGTGATCCTGGTAGAAGAAAACTTGAAAGAGAGGTTGGGGGTAAAACACTGGGTGAATGAGGTTTGGAAAAAAGAAGTTATTGCCTGTTATTTGATTCTGTCTTTGTTCAAGGAAATAAAACTCTGTACTTTATCTGTAAATAAAATGGAACTCTATCAAAGCAAAAACTTGTCCTGAGGATGAATTTTCTTTCCAACTGAGAAGAAAACAACCCACAGACCTGACAAATTGTTTAACCACTCAGGTAAAAATGGACTAATACCATGTGAGGCGAGTCATCCAGTTTTCAAGAAAGGGAATTGTGAGGTGGAATTCCCACTGAACCAAAATAGAATCAATGAAGTATGTATCTCTCAGAAGTTGTAATTGGCAAAAAGAGATGAAAACAAGACCAGATAAAATTAAAAGAAGACTTAAATCAGCTGGAGGCTTTTCAAAATTAATTAAAGTAGTGGCAGAAAAATTTCCAGAGTGGTCCAAGAGATGACAAGCAGGCAGAGATGAAATCTCTGCATGAGCCGCAAACACAGAGTATCCAGACAGATTAGGAAGCCCTGTGGCAAAACAGATCAATGAGATGACTGACAACACAACTCCTGCAGGCTAGAAAGTTTTCAAAGAAATAGGTAAGCCAGGAAAGTTGGAGCTAACTTGGCACTTGCTGACTTACCGGAGCTATGCCAAGAATCTAAGGAGCTGGACAAGTAAACTGGAGGGACATAGATGACATACAACAACACACAACTGTAAAAATCTGATGCCTGCAAGTGGTCTTGTGCAGTTAGAAAAGTCAGTGTAAGACTATAGCCCTTTTTATCCTTATTTTTGCAACATATACAAATTTGAACACCATTTGAAAATGGCCAATATCCAGGACTTTGGACTACATCCAGTTCAAACACTGTGTGTGGAATAAAAACTTCCATGAAGCTGGATTTCTTAGGTCAATGTGAAAACAAATGAATGGAAATTTGTACAGAAAATCTTGAGTCCAATGGCCAGCTCTAGTGGTTCAAGTTAGATTGTACTGAAGAGTGACACCTGCTCGTCACCTGCCAACCAAAAATACACAATCCTCCAAGAAGTGGTCACTAGTGAGGTCAATAAAACTGATATATCTTCAGGCCCGTAGTGGTACTAGGTTTGGATTTGCTCACTTGTAGTAAGAATGCTAAATGAGATTAACCTCGACCAAGTGTCGTCATTGTTGTACGAAAAAGCTTTTCTGATCTAACCATCACTTTTGTTCAGAACTGGACAACTTGAAAACAGTAAATCAGAATTTTATTGGTAATTGTCTAATAGCACTTGCACTAAAATACTGGGTCCTGGGTCAACATAACAGGTATTAGAGGCACTTGGCAATAAAACTAGGATAAAAGACTATGCAAACCTAAATTATGTGCTTGGTCTTCAATAAAGGTAATGGATGTGACCACGTGATCAAGCAGTTGACAGATGAAGAGCAGCACACATGGCAGAGCAGCATCAGAGCTTAGGAACTGAGCTTCTTTTGGAAGGAGCTTCCTCCAGATGCATCTGTAGCCTTCTCATCCACTCGCAGGTATTCAGTTCCTTGGACTAAAATTGGTGTAAAGTAAAACTTACAAAGGACAGTCATACCTTGGAAGTCATGGGGGTTCGGGACTCCTCCCCGCCACGAGCCACCTAATCCATGAAGACAGGTGCATCATGAATATGCAAATATGTTACACCCATTGCCCCACCCCCCTCAGCCACAGAGTGCCGAAGGGTGCAGCGCCAAGACCTGAAGGAGCTCCCAGGGAGCCAGGACCCACTGGCAAGCGCCGGGACCCTCCAGGAGGTCCTGCTGTTCAGCCTGATGCTGCGAGAGCAGCCAGCTCCCTGGAGCACACAGTGCTTGGCTTCTGAACAAGCTGAACAGCAGGACAGGATGGGGCGAGTCAAGCGGGGAGAGGCTGCTCCTCTGGCATTGCTCCCCTCTGTCTGTTCCTATGTAAACAGTGCAGTCGCCCTGTCCTGTCCCGTCCCCCTGAGCAGCCAGGACATGGCTCCCTGCTTGCAGCTCCGGTAGCGGCCGGGGGCGTGGTCATCCTCCCCATTCGAGACCTCAGCCACACACCCTGTGCCTCTGCAGAAATGGCTGTCACCCCCTCTCCCTGTGGCCAAGTGTTCCCCTAAGCGGACAGCACAGAGTTTGGGTGCTGCTGCCGCTGGCATGCGTTTTGGCGTAGCCAAGAGCCCGCAGCACAGCCAAGGAGATGGCTTTATTTCCTGCAGTCCTCTGGACAGCAGGGAGGAAGGACACATCCCTGTGTGTGCTGCCATCTCTAGGTGGCTCCCAGTGGCGTCGGCAGAAGTGGCGAGATGCCCCCGTAATATGGCGGCATGTAGCCTCTCCAAATCGCGTAAGGCAGTGATCTGTGGGCAGTTCCCAAGCAAGCAAGAGGTACTGCCCCTGCACCCTGCAGGATGTGTCCATCCCACCCCATGGGAGAGCGCCAGCACCGCCCCTTGGCAAAGCAGAGATACTACGCATGTGTACACCAGAAAGCTCTGCGAATAATCGAAGAGTTTTCGCTGGAAAAAAATCCACGAGGATACGAAAAAGAGAAACTAGAAGCGTGAATATGTGAGGTATTACTGTATTGTGATATTCTACAAATTCATTAATATTGGGCCACACTGCTTCCAACGGTAGATGTAGTCACTGATTCGTGGAAAAATCTAATGGAAACTTAACAGAAAATAACTTAGAAACTCTGTCAGGAATATGAGCATGAAATCTAGACAAGACAAGTCAAAAGTAGTTTGGATTTCCTTATGGGTATCAGCAATGTTCTAAATGTCAAGAATGTTGCCTTACACTTTCAAGGAAAACAAATGTTCTGTAGACAAGTGTTTTCCAGAAAACAGCTTGAAATGCCTACAGAGTGTAACAATTATAACTGGTTCTTGTAGGGACAGCCTTCCAGTCAAGATTCAATGAAGTGGTTGATTTCCACCATGCAACTGGGCTCTCATAACTCTCAGCAGCTAAATCTCTGCAAAAAATAAGCAATACATCTAGTAAATATTGCCATAGAAGGTGATGAGAAGCTCAAAGTCTCTCTGTTGGACTTGCTAAAGCATGACAATGCATATTTAGACAAGGAACAGCAGAATAGTCCCAGATCTCTCTGGAGTCAGTCACTCGTCTCACTATCAGTCAGAAAACTGCTACACTGAGCACAAAAAAGGGAAAACAGCAACACAACTCAGCAACAGCTGGCAGTAAGTGCAGGAGGGAGAGGGAGGAGAACCACTGATATCAGGAATGAATAACTGAATCTTTAAAAAATCCCTGGTGGCAGCACCATAGAAGCATCATAAACTACAAAAAAATGTATTCAAGTAAATATCAAAGGATTGTGCTCTGAGAGATGTTAAGATTTTATTTTCCACAGCAATATCAGGTTTCCCATGCCTTACCTTAAAATAGATACTATTAGGTGAAAAATAGAAATTAACTTTTCTCCTACAACTGGGCATAAACTGCAACATTTTCAAGCCATGACTTTTGACTTGTACACTGGATCTACCACATTTCAGTGGTTGTGGATGCACTGTTCTGTAAGGAGATCACCCCTCTTGTACTCTTTATTATACTTAGTTGGTACCCTGGGGTATGGTAGTAAGTTTGGGACCGGAAGTGGCACATTGACTTGTGATCTGTAGGAAGTTTAAGAAAAGCACGTCATGGACCAACCTGACATAAGCAGATTATTATGTTGAAGTGACAGACATCATCAAAAGAAACCAACTTTTCTATGGAACCTAATAGAAGAAACAATAAAAGAACAACAATGGACACATAGTTACACTCAAACTGAAGCTGAATCATGGCTGACAAATTGTGTGGAGATGTTTACAGCAAATCTGGTGGGGAGAGGGAGTGAACTTTCACTGGCGGATAACTGAGAGGAGAAATAGCGAGAACAACAGAAGGGAAGTGAAGACTCCACCACTCAAAATAACGTGAGGAAAGAAAGTGAAGACAGAACTTTTGAGTATGAAGTTCAAATGAAGAGGGTTTAATAACAGGACAAAGAAATAACACTTCTGTTCCAATCTTGTGATCATGCAAACAGGTTGCCTAACTGTTCAAACTAGTGTGGAAGAAGAACAGAAGATATCCTTTATTCTGTGCTTCTAGGGTTAATTCTGATTTCCACAATGCTTATACAAAGTTAGCTCTTTAAATGCCTCAATCAAAAATGAAAACATACATTTTTTCAACATGTAAAGGGTTAGCTTCAGGTGAAAATATAAAAAATATAAATATACAAATATGCAAAATATACGCAATCAAAACTCTTGACCTTAAGAATCATAAAATGTCATTACACAATAGCAAACAGTGTTAGATTTTGCATTTTTAAGTTAACAAATACATTTTGAAGTATCATACCAGCTGTAATGAATTCATCTGTCAAGGGAAAAAAAATCAGTCATCTCAATTGTGTCTAATTACCAAACAGTGAAGACAAAAATCACAAGTCACTTGAAAATTTAAGCCAGACCAAAAGTTTGCCCGAGGTTAAGCACCAAGCATTTGCTCTGCCTTTTTGAAAAACAGTCCCAAAATATCTCAGATTGAGTACATAAATATCCATCACCCAAAATTCAACAATTTTTTTGAAGATGTCCTGATACCTCAGCAGAAAAAGTAGGAAATTGTGACATGAAAAGCATCTTCAATAGGGGTCAAAGTCAATACTTTCTGATCATAGGTCAAGTGATGCCAATGAAGATGTGGTTTCAACTCATGCAACCTTCTAAAATACAATGACACTTCTGAAATTGTCACACAGATATTTATCTTCAGAACAAGTGCTTCTAAATCAATAATGCAAAACAAAAAAATAAAAGCATATGTTCATGTTGATAATAAGCCCCAGTTGGCCTCCACCTCGAACAGCTCTCATAAGCTTTCACACGCACTGCTACACTTCCAAAGGAATATCTAACGCAGAGTATCCATCACACAATCACACACATCTAGCCTAGCAATGTGTGTATGTCCAAATCCGAGGGCTGCACCGGCACATAAACACCTGCAAGCACAGTAAGCTCCTATCTCTGCATCAATATCTGCTGCATTTAGCCTCAGTCCTGCAAAAAATTCTGCCCCCGCTTAAATTCATGCAGCTGGGTCTTTAACTTGGCTACCTGTGGTAGGGAAAACACATAAGAATTTAATCATATTGGGGAACTGGGATGTGTGAAAAGTAGGTTTCAACGGGAAAATTCACGGCACACACTCTTAGGTCCTTTCTAATCTGGAGAGTGACAATGAATTCTGGCAACACTCTTCAGAATGTCAGGCCCTCTGAAAATCACTCAGTCCTTGGCAGTAATTTAATTACTGAGACCTGGCACTAAAATATGAATACTTTAGCCTGAGGTTTTCAATATAATTTTCAGATCAACAATTCTTTAGCAAGCTTGAATACCCTGTTACACAAATGGCATGAATATCCATGTACTAGATTTTAAACAGACATTTGAATGAAGGTTATTCCACCTATAATGACTCAAGAACAACATATGATACAACTTCCATTTCAAGAAGCACAGGAAATCTTCCACCATAAATTCAGTTTTCAAAGAGATGTTTAACTTACCTGCCAGAAGTCAGCGACAGTAGCAGGGAGAGGGCCCTGGGTGGCAATATATGCCGGGTTTCGGGGGTCATGGTCCATCTGGAATACAGAAGAACACAGACTGAATTTATTGTAAAAAAAATCCCTTGCTGTGTAAGAGACAGAAAGTATGTGAGGGTAGAACAAGGGGGTTCCTAAAGTCATGTCCCTCCATCTTTATTGCCAAGCAAAGAATTTTATTTCTATTTATAAGCTGAGGAGAAGTTTTTCCCCCAAAGACTGATGCTACCAGATGAATATCAGCACACATGATAAGGCATGTCCTGTGCCCTCAATATGTAGAGTAAGATCATTTATGATGGCTAACAAAGGCATTTATTTAAGATCAGTACTTGTGGTTTCATAGCAACCCAGTAGCTACTTGAAGCGTTTTTCTATGCTGAACATTAAGAATGCTCCATACATCAAAATAGGTTCTCCATTTCCACTGTCCCAGTCAAGGGCACATGTAACTAAAACCCAGCAAAAATGGGGAACAAATGCAGTTTCTGGCTTTTTCTGGTTAGCTGATTTATCTAAATGCATGGATTTGGCCTCAATAGAGGAAGTTCTGCTTAAAGACCTTAATTATTACATTTAATTCAAGGAGCAGAAAATTCACTGAGCAGAAAAAATAAAGAATCTAAGAAACAAAGCCATCAAGAGTAAATAGGATTAGTGTGTTACAATGAATGTTTTCAAACTGATGGGTGGTTTTCTTGGTTCTAAATCTTAGGACCCATTCTGCTGAAAAAGAAGATCGGCTGATAGGATTAAAAAACAAACAAACTCATTCTAACCCTGAACTGGGCAAGACAAAACTTTGAGCGTAAAGAAAAGAGCTCTCAGATGCGTGGGTGTGACTCAATGACACTGAAGTCGGTGAGAGTTAACTTATATTCATGTAGCTGAAGGCAGAATTTGTCTCAATACACGATTCTGTTCTATAAGTAAAGATCTGAATAAGAATGAATGTGAGTCACATTTGCATTAACAGGCATCTCCTGAATTATATTCATAGCCTATCAAAATTTTCAGTGATGGTACATGTCAGCGTAAAAGAAGGCACCTCGTAATTATGTGCAACATAAAAGAGGGAACAACCATAAAAGAACAGATGTAAGTTATTCTAACAGCACAACAATATGATGAATGTTGCAAAAAGGAAGAGAACACTTTTATGTTTCTAATTTTCTGACATATATTGAAGCTGGACTTAATATTAAAATTCTCCATGACAACACAATACAGGTAAAATGAAGTCACTGAATCTGTTTAGACTAAAAGTTTATTTCTGATTCACCACCCATAGTTACAAAAACCTTGACCAGGATGTCTATAATACCATCATTTTACTTGGGAGTTTCACTGAGATGGTTTTCTTATCAGCAAATAAATCTGCACAGCAAGCAATTGCTCACAACAAATTTCAACCTTGCTTTCTTTGCCTTTTGAAAAGCAATTCTGATAGCAGAACATTTACTACTGTGTATATTTTGAGATCAGGGAAAAACTAGCTTTCTTCAGAAGGCAGCATTACCAAAAAAATCTTAGGAACCATTTCAAAAGAGACAACTCTGTTTTTCGTTTGTTCTGTTTTGTAAGAATTGAGATACAGAACTAAACATTGTAGTTGAAATAATTTCTTCCATTTTGTTTTGAATCCCAAAGACCTACAGGATTTTAACTTGTGCTGCAATGGTTTCCTGTGCTAGAACTAAAAAATCTTAACTTAGAAAAATTGACCTGCATTGAGAAGGACCGGCAGAAACTGTTGTAAGTTGCATTCACTTGAAAATTATGTCACTTCTGTGACAGAGAAGAGTCTGTATTGGAAGCTTTACCAACAGTGAATACACCAAACTTTAGAAAAAATAATAATGTACTTTGAATTTCTTCTTAAAATAAATTCTTTTTGTATGTAGACATGCCAGAAAACAAAGGCAGAAGGAATCAAGGATGATGCAAATAGCGCTGTCATGGAGGAAACACTCCTCAACATTCAGTTGATAAATCAGGGGTAGGACAATCTTGGCATTTCAGCATTAATCAACCTCTGTCACAAAGGTGCGGATGGAACGTGGCAAACATTACAATAAGCATAGAGTAGTGAAGTATATCAGGAATTTAATGATAATTCAAAAGACAATTACAATTATTATATTCCAAGCACATTGTACTGCACAAAAAACAATTATGAGCAGAAACTCTTCTTGCTTGGAGGAAATAGAAGATGGCAGAGAGCCCTATCACACTATTAAATGATCTTTAACTGAACAAAAATAAGAGCAAAGACTAAACTAATTAAATGAAATTCCTGGTTTCATCAATTTTCTATTACATGTACTGTTTTAAAGGCCAAGTATTTCAAGAAAAGTGTGAAAAATCACTACTCTGGTCACATTCAATTTAATGCGAGTAGGTGATGGCAAGAGATCGCTCTTGAATGTTTTTGCTATGGTTTTTTTTATTCTCTCAAGGTCACCAAGAAAACCAAGGGCAACTTAATCTATCAAAGTTAACAGAAGTTTGAATAAAGAAATAAAGTCAGTAATGGGTTTTAAACTAACTAATCAAGGCTCAAGTAAAAGGCTTTTTTTTTTAATGTCAGTAGTCATTATCTTCATTCAAGGATCCCTCAGATTTCTCACTTCATGAAAATAAAATAGAAAAAGTATTCTCCAGAGAAGAATGAAGTACTGCAGACTCCATACAATCAAGTATTAAAAAAAAAATAATTGTCTGTTTGCTAACATTATACATCAGAGCAACCTTCAGAAACCACCCTAAAAGTAATTGTTCAAAAAGAACAGGGTCCTTCCCCCTATTTCCCCATCAAAGCACCAAGTTCACAAGGCTTACATCAGAACTGGATCGAACAGTCATTGTTAGAAAGGAAAAGCTGCAATTATTACAACTGTTCTACTATGATGGAATTCTTATTTTCTACTGCACTACAACAAAAGGAAGTCTGGTGATAATGTCGCAATCTATTTTTCCATGATTTTATATTAGGGATCAAGGATTGCTGTAACTGACCATGCAATTTACTGTGGTGATTTCCGTCACTACGAATCTCAAAAGCCAGTGGGAGAAAAAAGGAGGAGCACTGAACACTGTTTTTCTTGGAAAACAAAAACTAGATAAAACTTTAGTGGCACAACTTGTATTTTTCTGCAGGGCTTTGTAATATAAGTTCAGTTAGAGTTTTTAACCCAGGAAAATATATAAAAAAGCAGAATGACAATTGCTTGCACCTTTGTTAATACCAGACTTCAATGCCACCTTTGCTTTACTAGGGAATAAAAACTACACCTTTAGTTTTTCCATCAAGAGTTCTATTACCCAGTTGTCTTATCCCAGGATTTTGCAGGGATTCCCTGAAGAATGCTGAAATTTGTAGAGTTTTTAGATAGAGATTGTGCTACTGCATGATTTCACTGATAATGCTGATGGAATACAGCAAAATCAATACACACTGAGAGGAAATCCTCAAATGTATTGTATTTGGACTTGAGGGTGGTACATGTAGATTCTTGTTAAGTAGCCTTGTAAAACTGGAAACTGAAGTAAAATTTCCAATAGGCATCAACGACCATTTTGAAAATTCATGTAAACAATATCACATTCACTCCTGCCCTTTACCTTTCCTTTCAGCTTGTCAGATCTTTACTTTGCACAGAGAAAGACGCCGGGTGAGACATGGTCTCAGCCACGACCGTAATTACCTTCATCTAAATCCTCTGAATTCAGCTGAAATATTCCTAAATCATATGAAGTCAGAATGAGATCCAGTGTACACCAAATATGACAGAAATGAAGTTGAAATCTGATTAACATGTTAAAAACTCATATGGATTCGAGCTGCTGTGTGGTTTCCAGACTTAATGTGTTTATAGAACCAACAAAATCTACTTTCATGTATGTATTTATTATACAGAGTACAGACAGTCTCTGAAAGTAGAAAAAGTGTATTTGTTTTCATAAAAGAAAGCATATCCAGCAAATGCAGATGAATTTTACAATCACATTCATTTCAACATTAAAATTAAAAAGGTAAGCTCGTCCTCATCTTCTTGTTTGAATTAAAATTTAAAACAATTTTAAAAATCCTTCTTTTAAAACCCCTAATGGAATGAAAGAAGTAAATCTGGTTGCAAATGCCATTATGAATTCCAGAGCCTATTCTTGGTGATGCAATTTGTATGCTGTATTTGAACAAACTGTCATGCTAATGACATTCCTCAGTCTGGTGTCTTCAATAATAAGCAAACCGAGTTTTTAAATGTAGTTGATGGGATTTTTTCTCTCTCTGACACCCTATGAGGAAAAACAGAATTTCCCATTTACTTTCATGACCTCTGATTTAAAAGCAAAGATTGCACATTATTTACTACTGGATGATTTTCCCGAAATTTAATGAGGACTAAGTACAAATATGACAGAAGTAATTATCACAGTTTTATTCTGCACAGTCAGGGTCTCCTTGTGCTGTAATTGCAAGCCTTTCATTCAGCTGCTGATAGCCGAGTTATTATCATAGTACTTTATGTTATTTCAGAGAGGAGAGAAACAGATTTCTACCTCACTTTTACCCTGAACATTTATCCTAAGTACTCATTTTGCCTGGTCTCACGCTACAATGAAATTAAAGAGCTACAGGAAGAACTTCGATTAAATCTTTCCTGATTCTCCTCACCCATTCCCAGCTGCAGTGAGGTCACTAGTCTTCACATCATATTGGAGGGAAAGGAGGTATTGAGGAGGGGAATAGCATTTTATAAAAGGAAGAAACATGTGGGCAGGTGGCCAGTTCATTGTGCAGCACAGGGATTTTTTTACGGTATGCTGCTGCACTCATTTAGACTTCAGTTAAGGGTGAGTGAGCCCCAGCTGGTGACTGGACCACTGACCCAGAAGCTGGAGATACCCAGTGACATGTACCTGGTTAGCAGCCTTCTTTTCTGAAGCCCAAATATAATTACTTTATTCTACACTCTTCCTCCACCAGACAGCTCACACACGTGGAGAGGAAAAAGCCTCTTCCAGTCAGATCAGCCTGTACTGATACTGTGCTATTAGTGCTCATCTTACAGCTCATGACAACACTCACTCCTCACTCAAGTGCTGCAAGGCCAAACCAGGAGCATCACTGTATTGATACAATAATTACTGAGGTTATTAAGCTGAAAGACAGTCTGGAGGAAAGAAATGGTAGGATTTTTGCAAGAGTGAATGAAGGCAGATGTAGTATAACTCCACATCCACTGCACACCCACAAAGACATTGACCACATGTGTGTCTGCTAACAGAAAAGATCTCAAACAGAGATCAGCAGAAATAGCACACAGTCAGGCTCAGCCTGCAACAGCTGCACAGCCATGGTAAACATGGCAGAGTCAAGGGTCCAACACAATATTCCAGTAGGCATTTGAGATGGAGAGACTGAATATCTCGGCCACTCCTATATTCTACCTCATTATACAAAAGCTATACAGTAATACCTCACCCTCTGCGAGGAACGGGTCTCCCCAAGGTCTCGCAAATCGTCAGAGTCGCAAACATGTGGGTCATTAATATGTATACAGGCCACGGCCATCGCTCCACCCCGAGCATTTTCTGCTCCTCCCCACGGGCTCTCGCAGCACAGGGGAGCAAAGGGAACAGTTTCTCAGCCATCTCTGCCTGGGGAGACCCCGCTGGAGAATCCCTGGGCTTCTCTTTGGCCACGCTGCCGCTTCCGCAGCTGCTGCCGGGCTGCTGCTACCGCTCATGCATGCGGTAGCTCTGGGCCATGGTGGGGAAGGGGTGTCTCGGGTCTTTGGTCAGTGCTCTGGGAGCCTGGGAAACCTTAATTTTGCAACACTGAGACATTCGGTGCCCCTTATGGTGGGGAGTGGCATTGATGTCAGAGTTTCTTTCCCTTTAACATCCGCTGGGAGAGGCAGCGCTGGCTGTATGGAGCCATCAGAGCACCGCTTCCCCCTGTTGCAGCAGGGCCAGAGGGGAACAGAAGCCTCCTTCTGGTGCAGCAGCTTTCCCTGGGGCTACATCCTCACCAGGTGCACTGGGTGGCAGTCCCTGGGCACAGACCACATTACCTTCCCCGTCTGTAGCCACAGAAACAGTAACACGCCCGGCGGGGGTCAGTCCCTGGCTGGGCTTAGAGCAACAGGGGATGGCGTGACCTGTGGTGGTGCTGCACTGGTCGCAGCGGCCGCCTGGGGCATCCCACGGCGTGAGCCTTCCACTATAGGGACCATGCATGGAGACACACAGGCGTAGGACAGGGACTGGGACACGGTGCCGCGGGGCCATAAACCCCATGGACGGTGAGCGGGAGGCACCGCGTGCCCTCCCTGCGGGGCCAGGTCTGTCTCGCCCCACAGGGAGTGCCGGCACTGCACCTCGGCAGAGACACTGCACATGTGTCGGCCGGGAAACTTCGTGAATCACTGACGTGGGTCTGTGAGAAAAATTTCTCGTAAATCAGCAAGGTTGCAATGGAGGAGTCGTAATGCAGCGAGGTATTACTGCACCAGACTAACAAATATATTTACACTAACCTGAAAATATTTACCTTGTTTTGAAGTTCAACACTTTGCAGGGAATCTATCCACCATTTCTTCCTATCAACCTCCTACTGCATCACCATCAGGAGACATGCATTTTGATCTACTGCTTTCAAAACAGCAAAATGATTACTGATTTAGTGAAACAAACTCACGTAACTATCTGAACCACCTCTTTCGTGAGAATAGCGGGTCTAGACAAATGTCAACTGTGGCACTTCTCCCCACACAGCAGTGTCTCTACCCTACCATGAAGAAGAGGAACTCAAGAATTTCTCTTGGCTATGTAAGTTCCTGTGTACTTGTCTCAGTCTAATAAAACACCTGTGAACCCATTTTTCTCTGAGTATACAAATACTTCTACAAAAGATGTAAAGATAATCATATGAATTTTTGCTTCATCAGCTTGATGATTTAACAGAACTCCTGAGTCTTGGAAAGCTATAAAAAAGAAATACCTCCTCATCCTACAGAAGAAAATACCCTTAATTAAGGACTGGATAGAAAGGCAGCTTTGGTGTAAAAACACAAGCTAAAGCGTGGAAGCAGAGACCCTCTACTTGCATTAGCTTCAGACATCCTGACAAATCAAACCTCTTCCCAGTTTGATCAATGATATATTTTGGTCCTGTTTCTTCACATCTAATACTGCTTAATCCAATACTTTTCCCTGCAGTGAAGTTAAAGAAATAGTTACACTATAATCCAGAATAACAACTGCAATCGGCATATACACACAAGAATTTGCCCCTTGTCAACCCAAATCTGTGTACTAAAACTAGTTAAGTTGTCTACACAGAATTTTGGGTAAGTTACAGAAACATATCTTGTTTTTTGAGTAAAAACCTAGCATTTGTACTGCTGCCAACACTGAGCCTGGCTTAGCACTGTCTACAGATGCTGTACTTCCACTTCGACACCGTGTTGTAGTCATGTGAATTACAACCAAGCTTTTACAAGAGTAAAACATCTCACTGGGTTATCGTCTCCGCCTCCTGTTCTTCTCACAAAACCTCTCAAGTTTCTACTATCAAATTAAGGTTTAATCAAACATAACTCACTAATGTGTCCTGAAGACATGCAAACAGAGCACTGAAGCCCTGGAGTTGGAGCTCTGTGTAGGAATTTACAGGCAGAATACATATTCCTTGGAGCACCAACTTACTGCGATCTGCTGATCCAGGCTCCACATAGAGCGTGGTCTAGTTGGAGACATACTTAAAATTAGTCCAAAACTTCTAATCTCCTCATATTTATGCTTATTCTCCAAAATGGATACTGGCAATCCCTAAATGTGCAGGTGCTTTGGTTTCCCCTCTGCCCTAAGCCAAAGACAAAAATATCCAAAAGATGGTTTTTTGCTTCTGTGTATTTTTTAACTCTTTGAATAAGGCATTTTCATATGTTGAAGGAAATAAACGTTTTGAACTCTGCTGACAGTAACAAAAACAAAGATCAGGGAACAGTTTCTACATAGTTGTAGCTTTTTAAAAGAAAAAAAGTATTGTCAACAACATTAGAAAGATGTATTCTGTAATTTCATGCAAATTGTCAGCTGCCTTGCCCACACAAAGCCATTTAACTGGGAGAGTAATACTTCCCAGGAAAACCAGCCACTAACGGCATATACAGCCCACTGCAGTGAGACCTAGTTCTCCATCCTAAGCTCTTTCTCATAGTTTCTCTGTAATAAGTTTTTAGTGCCTAATCAATGTGAATAAAAACCCTGAGAAAAAGTGACTCCAATGCTAGCAGTCTCATGGAGGTCAAGGACACAGTGTCTTTTTCCTCCTTTATATGGTTATCATGATATTTCCATGGAAAGGCTATGACAGGGCAATGCTACTGGCACTATCATAACTGTTTTATGTCTACAGAGTGAGACCTTTTCTCCCTATCACCTTTCATGGTCAAGAAAGAATTCACATACACAGTACATAGGGTGGGAAAGGGCAGCGGGGCCAAACTGGAGTGTCTGGATGCAAAAACTGGGTTGACCCACTTTGCCATAGGAATGAAGACGCAAGAGGCAAGAGATCTTGTTCTTGCTTTGAAAACAATTTAAGTGCAGAGAAAAACCAGGGAAGATGCAGAAACACCAGGCTGTGCCTCAGTAGGTCATAGGAGGAAGAAAGGTAAGAGGAAATATCACTTTCTGATGCAGAAGAAGCTCAGAAGTTTGTGGAGCTCAGCTTTCCAAACCTCAAAAAACTATTCCTCCTATGGCTGTAGCTAGTATGACAAAGCAAAAAAGAACAAGCTACTTTTACCTCCTCAGAGAAGGAGAAGCTTCACTAAGGGTATAACATTGAATTATATAATCCGTAAGTTAATAATATCATGTACTTAGAACCTGACAAGGTAGAATGAGGACTATCTAACGACTTTGTTTTCTTAGTACATAAACTTCAAAGGTATTGCATGCATATTATTTATTTATTTATTTCTCTTCAATTTGAAAAGATAGTTTGAAACATCAGAGTTGTGAGGTGCTCACAATGTGCAGTTGCACAATCTGAGCAGTAAGTATGTTTTGACAAGGAATGACAGAGAATTTGAATTAGTTCTTATAGGGTACTGTACTTACAATTGGACTAGCATTGATGTAGTCTGAGTTGTCGTGGCTACTTTCACCTTTCAGACATATTCTGGAATGGTCATCTGCGAAGGAGAAAACAAGAGAAGAATGTTTCTATACCAGTATCCTACCCATTTTAAGGTAGAAAATTCAAAGTCAGATAAATATGCATTTCAAGATGGTCAAATGGTAAATATCAGGAAAGATAATTCTTTTTGATTCCCAACCTAGCTATAGCATTTATACACCCACAGCATCACAGTCTGACTCAGGAAAGACGTACTGATATATTCCAGAGGCTCAGTATCAGAAAACCCGCCTTCATGAGGTGCACTGTGATTGTGCTCTCATAAGATAAAGGGGAATCTCTGCCATTCAGGAAGTCTGATTTAAACTAGGCAAACCACTAAACTCCCCTCCAGTATGACAGGAAACATTCCTGTGTTTGCAGGGTCATGGAAGAGGGAAACTGGTGGGATTTTGTCCACCTGGCTTCTCTATGAAATGAACTAGCACAATATATACTTCTCAGCAAATCTACTTTGCACAGTATATTGTGGGCAGAGATTGTGATGCTTCCCTTTCTATAGCCCTCTGCAGCTGAACACGGACACTGAGGAGAGGATCGTTCCACTCATTTTTCGATTAGACAAAATAAGAGTCTGGGAATACAGCCTGTCACCTTCTCTAGTGGCCTGCGACACCACTCTTAACACTGGAATTCCAAGTTTGCTTTTTGAACGTGACAATTATTATTTTAATAATGAGGAGTAATAAATTAATTATCAAATATTCTAAATATCACACAGGAAGGTAGAAACAGAGAGCTTGGGCTCTGCTTAAGTTTATTCAACAATGACGCCATGACAGTTCAATACATGAGCAAGACAAAGGGATGTTTGTATGAATGTTTATAGTCACTCAATCTCACCCAACAATGTCAGCAACCTTCTTCTCCTACCTATAAGATTAGTGATGAATAAGTCATGTCAAATTAATAAAGTGCCATTCTTTCCTATTCATATAAAATTATTTTTCCTGGTAAGGTTTCAACACAGTAAGAGAATGAACAAGACAAGAAAGGGAACATGTTCATACATATTATTCACTTCCATCTGACTATGGCACCACTGCACAAAAAACTCAAAACACAAAAATGAGCTTTTGGCACATGAAATCTTGGGCTACCCAGTAGGAAGCTTTACAACAAGCATAGTCACAGGGTCCCTTAAGAATTACAGCTCTGAAACCTTTTGGCTTTGCAGGAGATACACAGGTTATGTGCAGCAAATGTGGTCTCTCACATGCCTTAGGCTAAGCAAGCCCTCAGGATAAGCCCTGTTCATTAGATAACATAAATGTTTCAAGTAGTCACCAAAGAAAACATATGAAATGTTTTCAGATGGATAAAAGAAAGAGATCAGAGAATGACTCATCAGTATTTAGCAAACAGACTCTCCAATAAAAGTCAAATGTCAAATAAGTGACTTGAGGATCTTTTTTTTTAAACCATAATGTTTTATCCAGACCCTCTAATTTAGTGTGCCATGTCATTACCCTGCTGTCTTGGCATGTTTATCAGAAGATGAAACATGTTAAGGCTTTGGTAATGAAAAGGTGGTGAGACTGTATTTGCACTTAGGGGAAAAAAAGTGTGCAAAAAAGGTTGTACATGTGTTTTCTGCATATATCAAGAATTTGCACCCATGTATGCTTCACTTGGAGAATCAAGCATTCATATTGACAATGAACAGATTGTGCTTGTCTATGCCTGTTATCACCTCAAAGCTTCTAGGAACTTGCATAATAGCTTTTCAGAAACAGGCAGAAAAAGAAAAGAAAAAAAACCCAACAGAATACCAAGAACACCGGATCATTAACAATAAGAAACTATAGGGAAAATGCCAACTGCAACATTTTCTTTTTTTTTTTTTCTAAACTACAATATTGATTATGTTAGAAGCAAGGAATAAGAAGCAGGAGAAGTGGGAAATAAAAGCAAGGAAGGGCTTATCAAAAAGGAAGATACATAAGTTCAATATAAAAAGCCAGAAAGATAAATGAAGAAGTAGGAGAGAAAAGGGAAGGTAATAAGGTAGCGAAGGAGAGAAGAGACAAATGCTGTTACTAGTTACTGCAATCTGGCCAATTTACAACTCGTTATCATTTTAAGTATCTACAATAGCTGCTGCTGAATGCTAAACTACTTTGCATTTGCTATTGCTCCAGCCAAGCCACACCTGAAAGAAAAGCAAAACAAGTAGATGGATACATATGCCAGAGAGAGGCTTCCTAAATAAAAAGGCTAGACTAACCTATAGCTAAGGAGAAATATGGTAAAATGTTGTATTTTATATATACAGTGATCCGCCGCACATTCGTGGCTCACATATCCTCGGATTCAATTAATCGCGGTTGGATTTTCAGTGAGTTGTGAGACCGCGCACGTGCGCAGAATGTCCCAGACCCCGGATTTCACGGCCAGGAAGCACCAAAGGGTGCTGCCTCCACTTTAATGAAGTGCTACAGAGCGAGCCACACTCCCAGGACCGCCCCTCCAGCCCTTATTAGTGGAGGGTGCGTGGCTACAGGCGGGGAGTAGTTGAGTATTCATGGGTTCAGTATCTTCACGGATTTCATAACTCATGGGACCTGCCCAGACCCGACCCCCAGCGAATTCCAGGGGATCACTGTATATATAAAGAATATAAATTAGAAAATAAAAAGTATAGAGGATAAAGGACATAATATAAGCAAACACACATGAGTTTGCAGTATATAAAAACTCAATTTATAGAATAAGAAAGGTAAGTTTTGGTGTCTACATACAAACATATTCATGTGAAGTGGTTACAGCTTGATTTAGTCTCCTAGACATGAATATGTACTCTTTGAGAAACTGCAGACTAGATGAGACATTGCACAAAGATAACAGCTACAACACCAGACCTAAAGACTGTTGGACCAGCATCTGAAGCTCACACAGTGGCGTCCAAGAGCTATTAATTCCACCGTAAACCAAATACCAACTTTGGGCCATTGCATAGTTCTCTTGATGTCACTGCACTGACTAACTCTTCACTGGCTGTATCAGGTGCCTTGACACCTGGCTTATGTAGAGGCAGCTACATGGAGACATTTAGGCATCCTAATCTACAATTTCACTGATTCATGCCCAGAGGACTTGATTTCAATGCTTCAGTGTAGGTTTCTAGTGATATCTGAGGTGTGCTAAGGACACTCAGGCTAGCAGCTAGGAGGGACACAAGCCTCCCACAGAGCTTGTGTTATACCTACTAGTTCTGCTGCATACCTTGAATACTTTACGCATCTGAAATGGCACCAAATGCCTGTGTTTAAACAACTGATTTTTGGACAAAACATTGTTACATCTGGACTATTTAAACAGTGATCAATACTACAGTAGTACATTATCTCACAGTCTCCTACTTCTCTCACAGGGACCCTGTGACTTAATGAAGATCTACTATTTTTATTGTCAGATGAGGATTGAAAGCTTGGGAAAAAATAAGACTCATGTCTTTCCTCTGTCTTCTGTTTCATTTTAGTAAGTCTGAAGTAACAGAACAAACAAACAAACTTTGGGTTGTCTGAATCGAGGCATCACAAACCAGGGTGAATCTCACAATGATCAACCTGGCACATTCTGCCTGGATGATCATTATCTTCCTCCTGGATTTAGACTGACTTATTTTTCCATACAAGGCACTGCACAGAACAACACTGAAGTAAGAAAGTGAAGAACTACTGAAAGCAAAAGTAGAGCAATCTGTAGACAACGAAGAAAGGCAATCTGTTGGTTATCATTATTTTGCCTATAGATGTTCTGCACAAAATGGAACTTTCCTTAGCTCTGAACTGAAGTTCATTTATTTCAGAGCACTATTTTCACATGCTTTCCTGATACAGATAATGACCAAAACCAGAGGAAGCACCCTCTGCTCAGGTGTTCCCATATTCAGTGCACAGCTCCATGGTGTGTTCTAAAGGCACACAAGATTCAGAGCTGTTCTGCTCCCAAATACTTTGCTTTCCTTTGTAGAAAAGACAAAGTACAGAGGTAAGCATGTTGCCTTAATATATACCGTGACCCATGGACACAGCTATGGTGGGCAGCTTTTGATAGATGTTCACTGCAAAAAGTTGTTTGGCCACTGTTTAAAATACCTGTATGTATTTATGGTGCACATAAATACAAAACATACAGTATTGACCCTATGAGTTTGTTTTGCAGAGATGAAAAAAGGGAAAGGAAATTCTGGAAAGCTTTGTTTAAGCTGCACATGTATTTATACAGGGAAAAAAAAAAAGTATCACTAAATTATAGCACCAAATATAAACAATGGCTGCCATAAATTACAGCAATCTGCTTGTTGATTGGATGAAAGGATCCAGTTCTGTTAATCTAGAAGGTCCAGGTTACTCGAATCATTAGAATGTTTTAACTACTAATTAACTAAGTGTAGTGTCAAGGAGTTCTGTTATCAAGTATTCTAAAAGTTGTTTGCTAATAGAGAAGTCAGGTATAAGAGCAAGCCATGATAAAATTGTGATAATTTTAATCTAGAAATTAAATCAGTTATATAATCAGTAAAAAAACAGTATGTACTGTATATTTTAAGACTGGTTAAGAAAAGAAAATGCAAAGTGAATACGACATATTAAATCTTCTTTGAGGTCTTCCTACAACAAAACCTTCTATGAGAATTGGTAATCTTGTTCTACCTTGTCAAGGTGATTATGAATATGAAAAGGGTAATGAAATACTAACATTACTCTGTGAGAATACACTGAATGTAGCATAACAACTTTGTAGCACATCAAAAGCATATCAGGTTTGCTTCTTCATATATTACAAAGCAAATCTATGACCTGTTTTCTATAGTTTTAATGCCTGAAAAAGTGAAAAAAAAAAGTGAGTAAACTGGGACTTCTCATCTAAGTCTAATCTTAGGGTCTAACATCACCACCAGCTTATCAAAATTTAATATTGTTTAAACTCTATGCCATGCTTTCTACCCATCAACAAAATAGTTTTAAGGATATAACATGACATCTGTTTACCAGTGTGCAGCAACTTCAGAAAGTGAAGGCAGGTAATTTTGAGTAATTCAGTAAAAAAGGAAAATTCCCTGTGCACTAATAGTTGCAATAGAAGTTTCCATATTGTAGAAACAAAGCGAAAATAATATTTTGTTATTTTAAATATGCTAAAATACTTTCAATTAAAACTTCAGATAAATGGTAGTCACCCTGTCCATGTCCAGATACTTCCCCAGGTAGTATTGATTCAGTCTAGACACAGGGAAGAACAGGCAGGACAATATGCCATGGAAGAGGAAATGGCAGAGAACCAAAGGCTGATCAGTGTAGGCTGATACGTCCACATGGTACAATGTGATGAAAAGACAGAATATCTTAGCTCTGAAAATAGTTCAGCTCTCCAGCATGGCATGACATTCAGGAGCTGGACCATGTCCAAAGGGCAGTGAAGCTGCTGAAGGGTTTGAGGAGGAGCAGTTGAGGGAGCTGGGGGTGTTTAGCCTGGAGAAAAGTAGGCTTGGGGAGACCTTATTGCTGTCTACAACTACCTGAGAGGATGTTGTAGCCAGGTGGGGATCAGTTTCTCGTCCCAAGGAACAAGTGACAGGACAAGAAGAAATGGCCTAAAATAGTGCCAGGGGAGGTTTACATTGAATATTAGGGAAAATTCTTTCACTGAAAGGGTTGTCAAGCATTGGAACACCACATTAAGCCAATGGTGAAGTTACCAACCTTGGAGGTATTTAAAGGACATGTAGATGTGCCACTCAGGGACGTAACACAGTGGTGGACTCGCAGTGCTGGGTTAACAGCGGAACTTGATCTTAGAGGTCTTTTCCAACGTAAATTGTTCTGTGACATCCAAGATAAAAAATTTCTGCTCTTTGGCACTGTCACAGCCATGTTCCTTCTGGAGTCAGAGGTAGAAAAGTCTAATCTGAAGGTTTCTATCTTCTATCATTGTCTCATGCAGAGACAGTGTCTACATCAGTCAACACCAATTTCTGGCAACACCTGTAGCTTCCATGCTGTCTCCATGGCACCAAGTAAAACCAATCTGCCTTAATTAATGAGCAGGGACTTGAAATAGCTTAAGATGGTCTGACAGTAAGTCCATATTGAATAGAACACTTTAAGCAGAAAGATTAACTTGGGTCAATACAAATTTTCATGGAGCAATTTTCACTTCCTATCACGCTGGTTAAATGCTGTTTTTTGAGGGTGGAAAAGAGTTCAGAAATCTTTCACTCCTTTAACTTTCATGGTGACTTCTTTAGAACTTCTCAACAGATCTGATCCCAAAACACAAGCAAGCCAACAAACTGGTGCTTTTGCCCCAAGAGGCTTTCGGCCAGCACCGTGTTTGCTCAGGAGAATTAATACTGCCAAACTATTGTACTCCTTATCTGAGCAGAAAAGTATTGCAGACAAAGCCACTATATAAACAAAAGGGCCAAACTCTGTTGAAGCAAATATTCAAGGACTGATGGGCTCAGTTAAATTATCATGCCCTTCCAAAGAATCTTCACTCTAAATCAGGCTATGACATTACTTAATGTGTTACCTGTCATTTCCCCATTTCTAAAGGAGGACTAGTACTTACTCAAGGTTCTCTTAGGGAAAATTAATGTTTTCAGGGCACTTTAAAAATTAAAATAGATATATATGTTTGCCAAGCTATCCAGCTGGATTGTGGGCACACTGATTGAGAGCATTTTGGTAGCTGTAGACGGTGAATACATTCTCAGTTTCATTTTTTTTCACCGGTTGCTTAATAAAATGTGTGGCCATAGATTACCAGTGTAGTATATGAGATACATATATTTGCATAGGAAAAATATGTTACTTTTATTTCAAGCTCAGAAGGTGACTGCTTACAGGAAAGAGCAGATTCTAGGTATATAAACATGGGTTCCTTCCCCCCCCCCCCACCCCTTTTCTCTTTTTATCCTAACCCTNNNCATCACTTTTCTCTTTTTATCCTAAACCTTGCAGAGAGAAGCCAGTTTGCAAGCCTATCCACTGAAACCTAAAGGGGCTCATTCAGTACAACCGCGTATCTGACAAACAGATCATCCAGCTCTGATTATAGACTGTTGGTAGTAATGTTGGATGGACATGACACCAGCTGGTCTAAACACAAACCAAACTTCTTTCTGTTGAATAGCTACAGATGCCACTCTTGTACAGAAAGTACATTTCAGCATTTAAAAGCACTCTGGCTATGAAGTTTCATGAGACAGCACAGCTTCAGCAGCAGTGCTACGTGGCATAGTTGTGCATTTTTGTAACACATAAGCAACTTATAAGGAGATAACCAGTGTCTGATACGACAACAGGACATGCACCCTGCCCACAGTTGTAGCCACACTTTTCTAGTACACATAGAAGCTGCTCTGAATTTTGTTTACCTGTCAGATGTAGCTTCCAAACCACTGTACGAAAGATATCAGGAAAATAGATTAAAATGTCATCATCCAAATGGAAGTGTACCTACATGGTATTACAGCCCGTGAACGGTTCTTCTGGATATTTTCCTCCTGCTGTGCAATGGTGGTGTCGTTGGGTTCAGCCTGATAAGAACACAGAGCTTCCCATTCTTTCTCCAGACGATTCTTGTTTTTCAGGTGATCTTCCATGTAGGACTGGAATTAGAAGAACACCACATTAAGCTAGGCTTAAAGCTAAGATAAAACGATGTTTCTCAAGATGGAAAGCATGGGAATCCTGAGCTTGGGGTGGGGAGAAAGACTTTTACAGCTAATTTATTCACTTAAGAAAGTTAACTTCAAGCTTATTTGTGCTATAGAAAATGAAAACTCTAAAATGCACCAGTGTTAACAGAGAAGAAATGCATGAAACATCCAGTTACTGAGCTTCAGGAGATTACTATTTCTTCTTCAGTACCTAGAAAACAAAAGCCCAAAAAGTCTCTTAAATCATGCAATAGAAATAAACAAAACTCTATTGACAAAAAATACTACAAACTGGTACAAAAATACTACAACTCCTGTCAAACCAAAGGCTTTTAGAACTAAAGTTTGAGCACATATGCAAGTCACAACAAATTTAAAGCTGTTGAAGAGAATTAAAAAATCACCAGGCAAAAGTGTTCTCGCTCAAGCACTGGGTCATCAGAAACTCATCCTGCAGATGGACAGGCACAGAGAGGGCCTAGAAATAAGGTCTTATTAATTACTACTAATATGTGTTGTTCATGGTTATACATTACATTCAGATACGTTAACAGTGTTAGGAGAAGAATTCTCAAAAAAAACCTGTCTGAGGCAGGAATGATGGCTCATAAACTATATCGATGCAGATCTTAATATTTTGAAGATTTCCCAAGGCTCGAGATCAAGTCCTGCAGTGGATTGGGAGTTCAAAAGACTTGTAAAAAGTGAACCAAACTCCTATTCCTTCATGCTGTGGAACTGATAATCAACCAAGTAGGTAAGGGGAATGGAGCAGAAAGGAGAAAGGGTAGGGGAAAATAAAAATCATCCTGTCCCTTTAACAGGAAAATTAAGTGATCACCTGTTACTGTAAGGCTACCTATACAGCCACATTACTTTGCAGAGCCTGCCATCTTCTCCTACAGCGAGGAACAGAACCATCTCACATTATACCCGGTTCATATTTGTAAATTAAACTCCACATTACCTTTACAATGTATGTTGATGTTAAAATCCTTAAATGGATCAAAAAAAGGAAAGACTCTTTAGGAGACAGATTCAGGGTCTGGACAGGGGTTGAAGGGTCAAGAGCAGGACTGTGAGCGCTTCTGGCCCAAACATCAGTCATAATGTTTCCTGCTGGAGCCCCCAATAATACAGTCCAATCTGTAGCAAATCTTGTCTAGAAAAACCATCCAGAAAGGATTCACTGTAAACTATAAAATGCAGTTTAATTGCTTAGCAAATCTTTTCTACAGACAACCTCTGTTATGTCAAATTATTCTTCCCAAACCCGCCTTAAAGAAGAAAGGCTCTCCTGCCCTCAATGGGTTTAACAAAAGGTGCAGAAAGCTTGCAGCTTGTCCTCCATCAAATGGGAGCTCTGCAAAGCTGTTGTGCTACTGTGCTTCCCACCTGGCCACCAAGGCAAGATACTGCTCTCTCTTCCAGCTTTAACAGTTTTTTTTGATTACAAATAGCCCATGACACACAGCTTTGTTTTGTGCAAGGTTTGTAGGGTGCCTGCGTCTTTACACAAGACTTGTAAATCAAACCTGGTATTGAAAAGCAATTCAAGAAGCAATGCTTCCAGAAAGGATATCTTTAAGGACATAGAAAGATATTGCACTAGAAGGTTTCTAAAGGAGGTGAAAAATAGTGATGGCCTAGATACAATCAAAACACCTACTGTGTGATTGCTTCTTTTCTATAATGAAGAAAAAGCATTACAGTGGACAAAGCGGTGACCTGACGAATGGGGAGCTGGGGGAGCTGCACGGTCCCGCCGTGTGTTAAGGGTGCAGGTCAGCTAACAGGTTACCAGCCTTAACTTGCAAGTTAACAGGAGGGAACCACCCTCTGATAGTTTGCTTCTCTTTGCCAAAAGGCTGCTGTACTGGGGAAAGGAGGGAGGCTAAAGACCCCATTATTTTCTCCTAGTAAATCTGTGCCAGTATATATGTATAGTGAACATTATGAAAGAAAGAAAATCCCTCCTGAGTAGAGACTTGCTGATATATAAGAATTTTTATGAGGCAAAAGGAAAAAAAAAATAGCAAAATCTTAAAATACCACAGAACCAATGCTCCTGGCTTGAGAGCAGCTGTTTAGCATGCAGCAGAGATCAGGCAGTCAAGGACCAGCCTGTAGCATCCTTCCATTTTAGACCACAGTTTTAAAATCTGATTCATTTTGACATGCCCATCACCAATGCCCCATAGAATTCAGGGACTTTTTATGCAGATATACAGATCTGTCAACACTGAATCTCTCCAAAATACTGGAAGATCCATGAAGCTGTAGGAAAAAGGCTTGATTCCTAAAGCAGGGCTCTATGTAGCTAGCAGCTTCTTGTTAACTCCAGCTTGTGTCTCTGATGTTTTCACGGATCCTATTTTAGAAAGAAATTTTATTATCCTTTTTAATTCATCAAATGTGACACAGTTAAGGTAATTTGACTGGTTTTAGTGCAGATGAACTTTTAAATCACTCACCTCTCTTTAGAAGTTTTTACTTTTACCTTCATTTTTCAGGTAATCCTGAGAGTAAAGAGCAATGAACCTTCACATGAAGACACACTGAAATCTTTACTTTAACCAGACAACCAATTTTTTGTGTAGTTTAAATACCTACATCATATGGATCAGATTGACAGGGCACTTCCTTCCTAACAGGCATTATAAAGGTGTTTGACTACTTGCATGGACCTGTGGAAGGCTCTGCACAATATGAACATCTGATTTACACGTTTTAAAAAGCAATTGAGAAAAAAAAGCTTGCTTTAAAGCATTAAAGAGCCAGACAATTCCCTCAGAGTTAAGTAATCTTTCATTTACAATCCTTCAGAGCCCCTATGCTCATCCCCATTTTGCTAAACAGAAGCTTAGTGATTTGGAAACACTCTCTTGGGAGTGCTGATGTACATTAAATTGAGTGGAACTTCTGATATTTTAGAGATTGTATGTCTACTCAAATCCACTCCTTAATTAGGATGTTTTGATGAGACATTCTGCAGCATTTGCCTGGTACAAAAGAAATTCAATACCAACATGTCAAACATATACATGATTGTCCTTCTCCCAGAGCAGCAGGTAAAATAAATAGAGGTTGTCACCATTGTTATTGTAGTGATCCTCAAGCCTGCTGAAAAGAGTGGAGATCTGGTCTCACCAATATGTCCACATCAAGGCAAGTCCTGTAATCCCAAGTACCTGCTATTATTTAAACAAACACTGTCTGCTTGGACAGCTCTGAGGCACTTTAAATTCCATTAAGTCTTAATTTTCCTCCTACAGGGCCAAAGCTGAAAGGACTATTGGTAGTCCAGTTCATACTTCCTCTTATATAGACAGATGAGATATTCTTGCTATCAAACATGCTATGGGAATAAAGAGGATGTGCTGATGTTATGTGGAGAGAGTGGATGTGTTATAAAATCTATTATTACTGTGTGAGACCTGCTTGTTGTAAGGCAAAAGATGAGCTTTCAGCCAGAGGATGAAAAGCTGTCTCAGTGATAATGAATCTTTGGCCAAGAGAGATGGTGCCACTGGCAAATATTAAGACAAATTCCACGTGCCTGAACACAGGCACAAAGAGAGCACAGAGGCCTGTCGTGGCTATGGGAAAACTTCCTGCATGCTTGGTAAATGTTGCAATGTGGTGTCAAACAACTTTTTCTTTATTTTATTTTAATTTTCTTTTTTGAAGGAAATCCAATGTGTGCTCTGTGACTAAATGAAGTTAAATATATAACCATTAAATTCTAATCACAGAACCACAGAATTAACTCAGTTGGAAAAGACCTTTGAGATCATCAAGTCCAACCTATTGTCTAACACCACCTCATCAACTAAACCACGGCACTCAATGCCACATTCAGTCTTTAAACACCTCCAGGGACAATGACTCTACGACCTGCCTGGGCAGTCCATTCCAATGGTCAATCACTCTTTCTCTGAAGAAAGTTTTCCTGGTGTCTATCCTAAACTTCCCCTGGCACAACTTAATACTGTCCTCTCATTCTGCCACTGCTAGATGAGACTGAGATGAGATGTACCTGGGTACGATCTCCTTTCAAGGAATTATAGAGAGCAGTAAAGTCTCCCCTGAGCCTCCTCTTCTCCTCATGAATCACCCCCAGTCATGCTTCATAGGACTTGTGGTCCAGATCCCTCACCAGTCTTGTTGCCCTTCTCTGGGTATGTCCAAGCATCTCAACGTCTTTCCTAAATTTTCTGCTAAATCTCTAAATCATAGAATCATGGAACTATTTAGGTTGAAAAAGACCTCCAAGATAACTGAGTCCAACTCTTAAACCAATGTAGTCAAGTCCTATCCCTAAGCACCACACGTACAGCTCCGGGGACAATGACTCCACTACTGCTCTTGGCAGCCTGCTCTAGTTCTTGACAACCCTTCCAGTGGAGAAATTTTCCTTAGTATCACAGAATATGCTGAACTGGAAGGGATCCACAAGTGACCACCAAGTCCAACTTCCGGCCCTGCAAAGGACCATTCCCAAGAGTCACACTGAGGGTATCATCCAAATGCTTCTTGAACTCTGTCAGGCTTGGTGCTGTGATTGCTGTCCTGGAGAGCTGTTCTAGTACCCAACCATCCTCCGAGTGACGAATCTTTATATCCAACCTAAACCTCTCCAGACACAACTTCAGGCCATTCCCTTGGGTCGTGCCACTGGTCACCACAGAGAAGAAATCCCCTGGCACAACTTGAAATCATTTCCTCTTGTTACTTGGAAGAAGAGAGCACATGCCTTCTTCAGTGATAGTACGGTTTGCATCTGTTAAGATAATTATTTTTTAAAATGCCTATTTTATTAGCTTTATTTTTGGCAACATACTTCCAATACAGTACTTGATTAGACACTCTTTTCATGACTGAGGATGTCTCTTTCAATGAAAAGATGTGCAACTCTTAAACTGACAGATCTTGTCAGGTCTAATCGAATTTCACATGTCAGCTGAAGAAATCAGTGTGAAATTATCTTAATCCTTGTGAATAGTGACCACTCAAATCGTCAATGCTCAGTGCAGGAGCCACTGCTTTCAAACTGCTGTTGCTTTTTCCAGAGATGCAGAGGGGCAGGCAGTGCTGTGGTGCTTCACTGGGTTCCTTGAAGGGAACCTGGAAAGGAGACAATGTGCCTTACACACTGTATAGCAAATTATGCACTAAAAGACCACACTGTAAAAATTTGTTTTGTATTCCCTTCAATTGACTGAAGTAAGGAATTCTTTTTGGTTTCTTGCTGACTTTGCTCCGAAGTAACTAGTTGCACTTTTGCTATTCTGCTTAAATTTCTTGGTCTTCTTCAGTACACATGCATTGACTGTATAGGAGAAATACTTTTCTGCATAAATCCCATTTACTTTCAACACTTCACATGGTTTTCTCCTTCCCTTTTTTAGGTTAATACCTTATCATTAATGGCTTCTCAGTAAATTTCTTTGTTCCCATTCACATTACTCACAGTGTTATAGAATTTAGAGACAGAAGAAGCCTATCTGATTACCTATTTCCAGGCCTTCAGATAATGTTGTTTCTTGTACTGAGAAACTTTGTAACATTTGGCTGCCCTGTACCTAAAGCAGAAGCCAAAACCACAGTTCATTACTATTTCTCGGGACTCTGACTTTTCTAAACTATAAATTGCATTTCTGGAAACACAAATATTTTTAACAAGGAATACTAGTCCTTGTTTGAGACGTTTTTTCATAGGAATGTCAACAATACTGCTTTTCTATTGTAAACTTAATTTGCTATGCCTTTTGACCCATCCATGTATTTCAAACTCGGTCTGCTTGCTCAGAACATTACATCTCTGTACAATTTCTGCTTGTATATATTTCATTGTCTTCACAGACAACAGATTAATGGATCTATGCAAATTATAGACATGTCTTCTAATGATTCTTTTCTTCAAAGATAATTTAACTTTATTTGCTCTATGTTTTTTCAGGTCTTTAAACGGTTGAATTTTTCCTCTGTCATCACGTCTATGCAGACCTTTAGATTGGGGTATCACTCGTAAAAGTCATTGTTATTTCCATTCACTTCCACATACTATTTAAAATGTTAAATATGACTGAAACTAACAATTCCTGTTCTCCACCAGACACTCCCATACATAACTTTTGATCATTATTTTTTGTGCATCACCCTTTAGCCCCATTTCAATCCACACAACTGTCCTCTAAAAAATTGACATTAATTTTTCAATTAAGTATTCATGAGACAGTTTCAAAACTATATTAAGATCTGTATGTATTACATCTATTGTTTTCACTTCATCTACTGCTTTTGTAATTTTAGTTAAATAAAAAGCAATCAAGTTTGTCCAGGCAAGATTTATTCTTTATAAATTAATGCATATTCTTACTCATTGTTCAGCTATCCAATGGAAAGGATGAAGCAGATTAGCAAGTGCACAAAGAAGAGACTTCAGCCTTTCCCTTCCTCTTAAATGACACCCTTACACTTATCTTGCTTTTATGCCCTTGAAAATTCTCTTGCTAGATAATCAGCAATTCCTTTTTTAGTATGTGCTCTATTATTTTCTAAGGTTGGAGTTTGGACACAGGGAAAAGCAATAGAAAGGTTCATTTCTATTCCTTCTTTCCTTCTGTCTACTCCTTTTTTAAAAAATTATTACTTTATTCTTCTATTTTGGTGCACTCACACTTGTACAGATCAGATCAAATAAAGCTCTGTGAGATGTGTCACTATTAGAACTCTGAGCCATATTCAGATCAGGCAGAGCACCACAGTATTTTTTCCCATTCTTTAAACATTTATCATCTGCCAGCATCGTTTCGTAGTAACACTGAAGTTATTTTGGACTCATGTTTGCAGAAGGTCAGTCATCCTCTCTGATCTGCCCGAGTGCTCTTGCAGAGAGCAAAGTCTGAGAGCTCTCCACACATTTCCACGAAGAATGCTTTCAGTGGTGCTGAAACACAGAAGCAGAGCCAAGCAGTGCTCATGCTCTCCTGCCTTTCCTCCTAACAAAGCAGACCTCAAAAAAATAGAGGATGCACTATCTCACCCAAATTCAGTATTTGGATCAACTAACACATGAAGAAAACCAATTTTCTCCAACAGTTAGTTGTTGTGTTGAAGCACCATAGTTTTTTCTGATGCTCTGATCCAACCAAACTGCAATAATTCAGTCTGCAGTTGTTACTAAGACCAGCTCCATCTCTGAAGCATCAGTCCATAACTGTTGTCAGAACCACTATCTTTAGTCATAACATGGCAAATCAAGTTTTCAATATTGACTGCAGGGAAATGTGACTTTATTGGGCTGGTTATTGTCATCTCACAGAACTTGTATCTGGAAGAAAACTCAGTAAATTAACATTTGACTATGAAGTTTCACATGCTTTCAATCCCAGGGAGCGTTCTGCATCCACTACTGAAAAAAACTCCAACCAAAAACAGAGGGAGGAAATTCCCTGACAAAGCAACTATTCAGCGTGATTGAGAATAATATGCCTAGATTACTTCAAATAGGTTGTATTACTCATAAATAAATTAAATTCCACGGTGATACTAACCAACAATAAAAAATGACATTCCATAGTTTCAGTTTCATATTTTCAGATATAAAGCTTATTGTAAACAACAAAGCATGCACACTGACAGCAGTTGTGCTTCTAGCATGCCATCTAAAATAATTTTAAATTATTGTCCTTGGGTTTCTACAGAAGTATCACCTTTGCTTGAGCAGTGTAAGGGTTTATGTACCAGACTAGACTAGCGTGAAACTTTGGCAAGAATGACTGTCATTCACAAGTACATTAGATGGCAGCCTATGTTCTGTTTACCTAAATTAATATACCCTTGATGTAGCGCATATCACTGTCTCTCCCTCTCTTAATGCTCTGATAATAGAGTTTTGTAACTTGTAAAAGGATTATTTCAATCCAATCAGCAGGTGCTGGGATCAGTGTGTGTCACACAAACACTTGCTAATCCCTTTTCTTACAGCTCCCAGCTGCCAAAGGTGCTCAGTGAAATCCCAGTGAAAAGACTGGATACAACCTGGTGTGGACTGATGCAGGTTTTCATCTCTGGAGGAAATCTTGGAAAGTACATGTGATGCTAAACATTGCTTCACTTGGAATGATGCAGGCAGGTACGCTTATGAAAGGAAATTGGAGCTACGAAATTAAACATTAAAAAATAGAATGCTTAATTATGAAATATTTACTATACCTGGATTTCTAAATATAGCAGAAGAAATTCACTGCACAACGAATTACTTCTCATGGATTATCAGCTACTTAATGGTGTCTTCTAGGTCTTAAAATACAACCACCTCCAACTCCTCCTCCTTACTCCCTTTCTTGAAACCCAAATTATGCCTATGAAGTTTTACTCCTGCAATTACTTTGCTTTAAATAAACCTCAACAAAAAGAAGACGATTACCATAAAAGGAATATAATTTGCTCCCTTACAATCCCTGTATTTCTCTAGCTCCTTCTGTCCAGCTGTCTGAAAGTACTGACATTACTTCTGCAGGGGAGGCAAGCATCACTGCTGACTCACAGATGGGAAATGAAAGGGCAGAAACTTCAAAATTAATTTCCAAGGGTCGCACAATACACTCCTAAAACACCCATTTTTGCAGGAACACTCTTGACCATTGTTTCCTCCCTGTCCCATGATCACATCTATAGACATGGCTAAAGGTCAGGCAACCTTAATGAATCCATGTATGAAAACATTTTTGAAGGCTATACCAAATGTTCTGACCATGATGGAATTAGAACAGATTTCATTTTGTTTAGAGGTACAAGGCTGAAGTGGCTGGTGATGAGAGGAATTTAATTGATTCACTGTTGAGTGCTGCTTATACAGACATTATAAACTAAATAATAAAGATTTAAAAGATTAATTATCTGGAATCAGTTTATAAACTTTCTGTACTTCACAATAAAAATCTGAAATAATAACTAGTCTTCAAATAAAGGAAGAATGCTACTTCAAAAAACAGAGGACTAAACCAAGTTTTGCTATTTCACAGCATGGGATATGTTGTGACATTTCTTAAAGGAAAAAATAAATCCAAAACAAACAAACAAAAACCCCAATCCAAACCTCCCCATTAAAGACAGCTCTGCAGTATAGGAACTGGCACCAAGGAGAATTTGTCAGTTGAATTCATCAACTGAGACATTTTAGGA